>VBSM01003201.1:1232321-1248819 GCA_008086735.1 Cheirogaleus medius
TTTTTTTTTAATTTCCACATGGAAAAAGGTATCACAAAAGCAAACAACAAACTATAAAAAATTGTAACACATATAACTGACAAAGTTAATATCCGCACACATAAAGAGTTCATAAACAAACAAAAAGGACCACCAATCCGTCAGAAAACATGGGCAAAAAACAAAAACAGGAATTTCACAGGAGAATAAATGGCTCATCAACATGTTTTCATATGCTTCGACTCCATTTGTAATGAAGGGCATGAAAGTTAAGACTACAATTGCAAACACTTTTTAAATTATTTTACTTAGGCTGGTGAAGACTGAGAAGTT
The DNA here is from genome assembly GCA_008086735.1 of Cheirogaleus medius. NCBI lineage: Eukaryota > Metazoa > Chordata > Mammalia > Primates > Cheirogaleidae > Cheirogaleus > Cheirogaleus medius. Next base: position 1,232,634 of record VBSM01003201.1, read on the forward strand.
GATAACACACACTGGGTTGGGGGCGCTGACAGCTCCGTCAATAGGTATTAACGTTTTAAACGTAGGTTCTCAGTCCTCCAGGAATTTCCCGCTAGGACTGTGTCCGCACAGGACGTTTGCACATGCGCACAAAAGGTAAATAACGCTCTTAGCAGGACTGTTTGTTGTGGCAAAAGGCTAGAGATCACCTGAATGTTCTCAGCAGAGAAATGCATAATGTACAACAGTCATACGAAGGAATGACCTGAAACCTCTAAAAAATTGAGGTAACTATTAATATGCACCTGTTGATCAGGTGCGATCTCTGAGGCGGATTGTTAGGTGAGTAAATTAAGACACGGTGGAGTTTGCACATTCATATTGAAATTGAAAAGCGCTATGCATCTGTTCAGTAGGCACTGCGAACCGTAACCGCCTTCGGAAGGAGGACCGAGGAACTGGGATCTGGGATGACGGACTGGGAACGGCTCGAGCTCTGGTCACGTGCTCCATCTGGCCTCCCCTCAGTCACCGGCACCCCCCCTGCTCCCGAGTCTCCACCGTGCGGTAAAGCCACAGAGGAGAAGCCTGATACATCTGGTCACACGGCGCTCACACAGAACCCCCTTCCGTCCTTTGTGGCTTTCGGTTGCCAAAGACAGGGCTGGCTGCCGAGACGGTGGCCAGAGACAGGCAAACCTGCTCAAAGTGGTGTCTCATCCGAGCCCGAGCGCCGGGGAAGCCCTGGCAGAGACTCTGACCCAGAGGCCTCCCAGGAGCGACCTTTGCAGCTGGCAGGCACCCCGGAGCCCACGCGCCCTCCGGCTCCCCCCGGCCACTTCTGGAAAGCGCCTTTCTACATGCAATCTCCAGGCCACGGGCCATGGTATTTTTAGCCACTCTCAGAGGCTGTGACTTCAAGGGCAGGGCCAGGGAACATTCCTGAACTCTGGGTCTCCGCTCTGGGCTTGGCCTGTTCCCACGGCTAATTTGGAACCTCCGTGGCCACCCTGTGGCCTTTTTCCTCGTGACCCTTCCCCCAGAGCACAGAGCTCTTCCTGAGCTGTCCGGGGACGGAACCTGGCCCTGCGGCACCTAATAATATCCACAGCACGTTCTCTCTCCACAGCTGACAGCGGCGGGGGGACTCATGGCCTCCGCTTGAAGAGCACAGCCTCTAGCTGGATGCAGAGGGACACTCTCTGGCCCAGGGCCCTGCAGCGTCCGTGCTCCTGGCCTTCCCACCCTCACCGCTGTGACAATCCCGCTCTTGCTCTGTACTGCCATTTATACTGCTTCACTTTCTCAACCTGCGTATTGACTCTAGTTGCATCCTAAAAAACACTCTATATGATATCATGTGTTTGAACGCTTGTTTTTCAATGCATTAAATGAGATTCTATTAAAATTTATAGAAAGGAGAAGAAGAAACTCTTCTGTGCACCTTCAGAAGCAGGGAAGAAGCCAGTGGCAACAGAGTCTCGCTTGGGCAACGTGATGCACTGCAGCCCCCACACTTTGCAGAGTAAGAGTTGTTTATGGCCAGTCCTTTGCCTGTGTTGTTTCTTCTACCATGTTCTCTCTTTCACACACACACACACACACACCTTGTCCACCTAGGTAGTTGCCACCTCGTCCAGGATGTGTCTCCAAGGCCCTCACCCTGAGGGTAGGCTTGTGGTTTTCCACTCCACTCTCTTCCCAGGCCCAAGACGGCTCTGCACTTGTGATCCCTGCCTGTCCTCCTCCTGGAAAACACGTGATTTTGTTAACGGATGACGAGGAACTCACACCCGGGACTCACGAGCCACCTTGCTCACTTCCCAGCTGTGCAACCTTGAGCAAGTTACTCACTTGTCACCCCCAAGCCTTACTTTCCTCGTCTACAAAACAGGGATGCTAATCGCATGTGATAAGTAAATAATGCAGGCAAAATGTGACCGTAGGCTCGGCACTCAGCAAGGGCCCTCTCAACATTTTCTGAATGCATGAGTGAGTGAGCACAGCCTGCGTACAAGGATGAGAGTAAGCAACAACCCACGGCTTATTTAAGGTCTACCAGAAATCTTACTAAAAATACAGGTTCTCAGATCCCAGTCAGACTTCCTAAGTCAAGCCCCCAATCTATTTTTGTCTTTTCTTTTTTTCAGGCGTGGGGGTTGAGACAGGGTCTCCCTCTGTTGCCCAGGCCAGAGTGCAGTGGTGTCATCATAGCTCACTGAAACCTCAAACTCTTGGGCGCAAGCGATCCTCCTGCCTCAGCCTCCCGAGTAGCTGGGACTACAGGCACCACCATGCCTGGTCAATTTTTCTATTTTTTGTAGAGATGGGGTCTTGCTATGTTGCCCAGTGTGGTCTCGAACTCCTGGCCTCAGGCGATCCTCCTGCCTTGGCCTCCCACAGTGTTAAGATTACAGGCGTGAGCCACCAGTCCCAGCCCCAAATATCTGTATTTATAACCAGCCCTCCACGTGATTGGGTGGGAACCAGGCAGCCAAAGCCTCATTTCTTTATGCAGGTCGAGCTCGGCAGCTGGATGACCACTGACAACCTGCGGATGGCTCCACAAACACGAAGTCCCTACCCAGGTCTGGGCAGGTTATCCCCCCACCAGCACATCCTGGGCACCGCTGCTTGAAGTTACAGCGGGGCTCCTTCTGAAACCAGGGCAGTGGGGGTGAATGATAGCATACAGAGGACATCACTAGACCTAAATAATGGGGTCTAAACAATGATTCATCTGTTCAGGACCCAAAGGTGCTGAGTTTGTTGATACTACTGTTGATGGTGGTGATGATGATGGTGATGATGGTGATGACGATGGTGATTATCATGGTCACGAGGATGATGGCAACAGCAGTGATTTCTCTAAAAACCTATGAGAGAGGGATATCGTTTTGCCCATTTTACAGACAAAGCCATAGAGGCTCAAGTGTCGAATGAATTTAAGCTCACCCAAGGTGAACGATGGACCCAGTGTCAAGCCCTGGCTTCCTCCCAAACCAAAACCAATGCTCTAAACACCTACATCCTGTGTCTTTCGTGCACTGTTTCGATCTTCTATGGGACACCAGGGTTGTAAACATGGTCCTCACGTTAGGGTCACTTTCAAGTTCTCCATGATGCCAGCATCCAAATCCAAGTCTTGAGTTTACTTTCTGAGGAACACGCACAAAAGCAGGACTCCACCGCTGGTGGCAGGAAGTCCACGCGCGCTCAGTACCCACTCGCTCCTCTCCACCTCCCAGCGGTCTCGCAGATGCGCCGGGCCGTGGGACTAGCTCTGGCGGATAGAATTCAGGAGCCGCTTTGCTGTGTCATCTTCTCCCTGCCACGGCGCACTTGCGGCCCGGAGCGTGCACGGCTGGACTTCACCTGCACGAGAAACAAACCTTTATTGCGTTAAGAGCCTTTGTGGACTTACCTGTCAAAACTGCTCATTTCTCTGACATAGAGATTAACCAAAGGGTTAATTTCTCGCTCCGACTTCCCCCGCCCATTGCAAAGCTTGGGCTTTATGTTATTACCGTTCTTAAAATTATGGTTGTTGAATTATAATACCGTTAGATGATCACTTTTCTTATTATTCTTAGCCTGTTTGGCTTCGGGGGAACAACTCAGTGTTGTTCCTTATTAAAAAACTGACTCGCAGAAAGAAGCCGGTCTTCGTGCAGCGTTTTCAGGGCTGTTAAAGCTGATAGCAGCAGACAGCTGCCTGTTGGGGTCTTGATTTACAAATCACATGACAGATTAAGTCAATATTCTTCCAAAGTAGGAGGATGAAAGCTTCAAAAAACAAAACCAGAAAATGAGAAAACGGAGACGGTGGTCACCGCCTAGCTCCGTGACAAACACCCAGAGAGCCCGGGAGCCAGGCTGGGAGTAACGTGCCCTCTCACCTTTGCCCTCTCACCTTTGTCCCTTCACCCTTGCCCCTCCTGCTGGCTCTCAGACTTTCTGTGAAGAACCTTCCTTGTCTCATACAGCTGCTCGGCAAAATGCAACAGAATAACATCCACTGCCGTGGAGATTACAAACAGAATTTCATGAATATTACCCTCCTTTCATCTAAAGAACCTGGGGACATTTTTACAAATAATTTATTTAATAATAAATAATAATTTGAGTTGCCTGAATTCCTAATGGAATCTTTTTAAGAAGGAGAAATCTACTACATGCAAAAATACAGAGACTCAAACCTTCTTTATGGTCATAAAGAACTGTCTTGAAAGGGGGCGTGTGGGCCAAAGCCCCATGCGCCCATTTCCCGGATTACACCATGGTGGTTTTGTCATCTCCTCCTAAACGTTCTGCTGCCGTCCTCGTCCACGGTGGCTCATCCCGGGGAATGGGGGGCGATGGCGTCCCCTGCTGAGACTGAAGTCATTTCCAGCTTTCGGCTGCACAAAGCAGGTGAGAAGGGCCTGGGAGGAGGGTTCTCTGGGAAAGCTGGACTTGCAGCTAGAGCTTTTGAAGGTGTCTTTTTGATGAAAAGTCTTCTTTGCCTTTGGATAAATGCCCGGCAGTGGGACTGCTGGATCGAACGGTAGTTCTACTTTTAGTTCTTTGAGGAATCTCCTTACTGTTTTCCATAGAGGTCATGCTAGTTTGCGGTCCCACCAATAGTGATAAGTAAGTGTTCCTTTCTCTCTGCATCCACGCCAGCATCTATTGTTTTTGGACTTTTTAATAAAAGCCATTCTAACTGGGGTAAGGTGATATCTCACTGTGGTTTTAATTTGCATTTCCCTGACGGTTAGTGATGTTGAGTGGTATATGTATACTGTGGAGTACCACTCAGCAATAAAAAGGATGAATTAATGCCTTTTGCAACAATTTGGATGGAACCGGAGACCATCCTCCTAAGTGAATTATCTAAGGGATGGAAAAACAAACACCACATGCACTCACTATTAAATTAGAACTAACCGATTAGCACACATGTGCTCAGAGGGAAGTAAAACTCAGTGGAAATCAGCCAGGTGGGAAGGGCGAGGAGGGGAAAGGGAAAAACCTACCTGATGGGTACTACGAGCACTCTTTGGGTGACAGGCACACCTATAGCAGCTACTCAAGCATTACAAAAGCGATCCATGTAAACTACCACATGTGTAACCCCTTAATATTTTGAAATTAAAAAAATAAAATTTTTGAAGGAAATATTTCATTAAAGGAAAGTTTTTTCACTCAGGGCTGGTTTCTAGAAACCTGCACCAAGCACAGAATGATTACACTGGTGCAGGTAACTGTCCCCGGGAAGCCGTGGCTTCACAGTGAGGGGCAGCATCCTCTCGCGTCTCAGTTAACTCCCGTGCTGCCCACATCTGGTGGCCCCAGCAGCTCCGCATCTTCCCCTCATGGTTGCAAAGTGGCTGCAACTGTCCCTGCGCTTACACCCTCTCAGCTTCAACTCCCACCCAAAGAGTTAATGAGAACTCCTGGGCCTGGCTCAGTTTGGGTAACGTTTGTATTTCTGAACTAATCATGGTGGCCAGAGGGCTGGGCTGTGCTAACCAGCTAAGAGCTTTTAGGATCTAGCCCTGGAACCCACATGGGCAGAGGACAAAGAGGTGGAGAACTGCCCAGAGGGCATTCCAGGTGTTTTCCCAGAAGAAGGGTGAAGAGATGCTGGTGAAGAAACAGATACTTCAAGTATCAACTGGCCAGTGTTTCTCTGCAGTAGTTGACTCTGGGTCACCTTGATGTCCCTGGAATGCTGGGGCTCTAGGGGACTCAGGTGGAAACCCCCCCAGTCAGAATGAACCCCCAATTTAACAAATAGGTATTGAGGCCCAGCCGGGGCAATGCACCCAGCAGGGGGTGACAGAGCCCCTGCAACTCGATTGTAGTGACTCTACCAAGGCGTCTGCACGCATATAGACTCATTAAATAGCTTGCACCACGTTTGTGCCCTTTTGTATATCAGTTATGCCACAATAGAGCAAGTGAGGCCATGGGCCACATCCTCTGATGGGTCCCGCCTGCAGGCTTTTACCCATGCGGTGCCCCCGGGACCCCCTCCTGCACCAGCCCTGCTCAGCGTCAGCCTTTTGAGTCATTTCCTTCTGAGAGCTTTTCTCTCCCCCCTGCCCCGCACCCAGTGCACCCCAGGGACTGCTGTGTAAACGCCTTTTTTTATTTGGATTGTCTCTCATTAAATCAGTAAACACGGCGGAGCACATCCTAAACGCCAGGCCCCGAGGACTCAGCTGTAAACAGTTCCTTCCTTCGAGGGGCCCGCAGTCTCCGTGGGGAAGACAGACATTTAAAAACTGTGGCAGATCAAAAAAAGCCAATCTCGACTGATCACATACTGTACAATCCCATGTAAACCACATTATTGAAATGGAAAAATTTTAGAGCTGCAGGAGAGACGAGTGGTCCGCCGGGGGTGGGGGAGTGGCCGAGGGAGGGAAGCAGGTGTGGCTGTATCAGGGCAGCATCAGGGCTCCTTGGGGTGCTGCCGCCGCTCGGGGCCGTGTTCAAGGTCCATTTGTGGGGAACACACAGACCTACACAGGCGGTAAAATTGCAGAGAATTTAATAAACATGCACAAAGGAGCACAAGTAAACCCAAGAGCCGTGAACCAGGCAGGCGGGATGTGTCCGCGTTGGAATCCTGGTGGACACTGTGCGGAAGTCTGGCCGGATGCCGTCTGGAGGGAAACCCGAGTGAGGGGCACAGCGACCTCTCTGTGTTATTTGTTACAAACGCATGTGAGTCTATAAGGATCTCAACCAAAATTTCACTTTACAGAGGTGGCAGGTCACCCACATGGCATTTAAACTTAAATTATCTAAAATTAAATAAATTAAGAACTCAAGTCCTCCGTCTTGGTAGCCTGCGGCGTTGGATAGCTCCAGTTGTTCCCATGACTGCGGGTGGTGACCGCCAAGGCTCATCTGCACCTCGCTAGGGATGTGGGTGACACCGTTGAATGGATTTGTCAAAACTCATGGAATGGTAAAGTTGAGTTGTACATTTCATTTTTAAGTTTCCATTTAAAAAATATCAAACTCACTTAATTTTCTACCTAGGCAAAAGTGTTTGGGGGTGAAGTGTACTGATGTCCACAGCTCGCTCTGAAATGCGTCAGAGAGTAAGATGGGAATAAGAGGAGGAGGAAGGAGGGAGGGAGGGAAGAGGGACGGGAAGATGTGTCGATGTGTTAAAAGCAAATATGCAAAATGTTAACCCAGAACCTAGGTGGTGGGCATCTGTGTCCTCACTGTACAATTCTTTCAACTTTTCTATATGTTTGAAATGTTTCACAATAAAATTATGGAGAATCCACTTCTAACCTCCTCAGGGTGCCAGCTGAGTTGGGTTCCTTGTGTTTGTAGGACCGAGGCTCTTGTTTCCTTGCTGCCTGTCACCAGGGGGCGTGGAGAGGATGTTCTGGGATTCTAGAAACCTTCTGCATTTCTTGGCTTGTGGCCCCTTCAGAGCCAGAGGTGGCAGGTTGAGTTCTTCTCTCTGAGGCCCCTTCTGCCTCATCTCACCTCTGCCTCCTCTTCCTCCACTGTCTCTCTCTGACGCCAGCCAGAGAACCTTCTCCGCTCCTATGGGCTCATGGGATTGCAGCTAGTGCAGCCACAAGATCCAGGACAAAGTCCCTGTTTTAAAATCGGCTTGTCGCTCACCTCAGTCCCGGCGCAAAGGCCTGCCCTGCAGTGCCAGGTCAGAGCGTGAATAAACAGGGCTCAGGGATCGTGGGACAGCTTCACCATCTGCCATCCACAGGGAGACAAGCCAGAAAGCCCCGCACAGTGACAAGCTCCCCACGTGTGGGGTGAGGTAGCAGTGACGCTGTGGGACTTCACATCCAAATAGATCCTAACTCAGAAGGACCCATCCTTTGGGCCACGTGTCCCAGTGTGGCCTGGTGCCTGGCGCAGGGCTCCGCTGATGCTAACACTAAAGATTCCACATACAGGAATAGTGTTCAGCACATACAGGTTCATTGCAGTAGGTCGAAAGCATTCAACACACTCCTTCTGTCTACATCAGGGCTGTTGCAATCAGGAACGAGCAGCTCCTAATTATCTTATTCTATTTGCAGACTCTTTCGAGCAGCGGCTTAAAGGCGCTTTGGTGAAAAGCACACATGGGCCTGGAGTGAGCGCTCAGCAGGCGGGTGCTGGGGACGGGCCGGCTGGCCCAGGCCGGCGGTCCAGACACACGCTCACTCCATTGCCCAGTGTTTCTTCTCTCAGCCCGTCTGACAGTCATTTAAAACAGGGCGCCCAAGGTCCAAACCTTTCACGGGTCCACTTTGGATCGCCCTGGACTCAGGCTGTGAGCCCTGTCTCTCCTCCGCACACCTGCTCCCAGCCCAGTTGGTACCACTGAGGCTGGTGGCTCACCTGCTCACCCAGCAAGGCCCTGAATGCCTTCTGGCAGTTTCCAAAAACCAAATCCAAGCTCCAAATGACACTGTGTGACCAGGAACTAAAAAACAAGGGGGGCATAGTTGAAAGGATATGCCACAGGGCAGTGACAGCCATTTTTTAGAAGAATTTTAGAAATACAATAAGTGATAATGCAGCATGGTGTCAGAGTGGAACCCACTCATCACGCAAATATTTGTTAGAAGATAATGGAAAAAATCTGTTCCATGAATAAATTTAACTCATCAAGGTCATTACTCTGAAGTATAACACACATTTATATGTCAATGGTTTTTCTACGTATTGTCTTGTTTTTTAGGTCACATGGCTTGGGTGAATTGGTACTAAGTTTGACTACGAATGACAGGACACCGTGCCACAGGAAATACGAGTGTGGTCACCTGGGCTCTCTGTCCTGCCAGGGTAAGGGATTCAAGCTCCTTCTAACACGTTTTTCCACTGCAGGCGGCTCCCTTCCCACGCTGTCCTTACAGTCCGCTTTCTCACCTGCACCCACCCTGCAGGAATATGCAGTGGGGACAGAGAAAGGCAGGCCCGCTCTCCAAGGGACGCTTCTTGGAACTTGCACATGACGCCCACTTCCGCCGCTGCAATGCAAACCCCACTGGCCAGAACTTAGCCACCAGGTCGCATCTAGTTCAAGGAAGGCTGGGAAATGTAGTTTCCGTTCGGGAAAGCCGTAGCCTGGTTAAATTCAGAGGTTTTATTTCCCAGGACTAAGGAAAGAAGGAATAACGGGAGGGGAGGGGAGATGGCCGTGTGTGCCTTTCTTCCCGAACACAGAATGCACTCGCCTCCTGCCCCCGAGGAAAGTCCCATCCGATCATGGCATCTGGCTCAAAATCCAGGACCCCAGGTGGTGCACAGTCCCCTGCAGGAGATACGAATGAGGCTGTCAGGGGTTTGACAACCTACTAACTAAATAATAAGTTATTTGTTCTCAATACGCCCAACATGAGGGAGATGAGTAAGAACAAGATAGCTGCAATAAAAACTCCCACGTGGGAGCGGGAGGCTGACAAACAGTCTTCCCCGCCCAGACACGCGAGCACGTCCCAGGTGGCAGGAAGAGTAGAGCCTCCTCCGCAGCCACGGCGCCACGGCCCCCACCTCGTGTTCTTGGGAGGTCTTCCCCGCTCCATCCGCGCTGCCACCCCCGACGTGGCATCGAGGTGTGTGCTTTCCCGGGCTGCACGGTGTCTGCAGTTTGCTTCTTGTTTTTTAGGTTGATGCTTCCAGATACTGCTCTGGGGTTAAATCATCACAGCCTTTTGGACACCAGGCTGGTGGTTTCTTTGGCAAAACAGAAAGATTTCAGACCTGCTTGTTCCCAGCGAGCTCTGTCTGCAAAGACACAGTTTATAACACTGAGGATTCTGGAAGATTCTGGCCCTTTATTCGGAGGCCTCCGTGCTGTTCCCACACCGCCTCTCTCAGCGTGACGCCACCCACCTTGAGCCGTCAGAGGCAACGGGCTTGGCTGGAAAAGCGACACCCTTAAGATGACTTTTGACACAAAGTTCCAAAGGGGAGGAAGGCAGGCAGCGCTAGTTTTATTTTCTGCCGAGTCTGCTGTTTGCAGAAACCGTTCCTGTGACCAGTGTAGTTTGAGAGACGCAGCAGGTGCTTTTTTCAACCCTGCAAGGCTCCAAATTACCAAGCCCTCAGTCGGCTTGGATTGCAGACTGCAGGCGGAGAGCGGCTCCATTAGCACAGCGGCCGTCCCTCTCATTCCTGCTCCGGCACCGGCCAGCAGCAGCCGGAGTCCAGCTCTCTCTTGCACATCACTGCTGCAGGCAGTGAGAAGCGGCTGGTGCTTTTCTCTATTACGAATTTCTCCTGCCATTTCCTGCTTCAATGCTCGTTCAGGACTCGGGCCGCTTTTTAAAAAACAACAGGGGACTTTTTTTCCAGATGCTTTGTATAACAAGGGTGGCCAGCTCTCCAGCCCACAATATTTGAGTCTCTGCCACCTGAACACATCCATTAAGCCGATGCTACATCCATAAGTTCTGCTACTTGTAGCTCCCTTTGGTTCTGTGTTTTGTATAAGATTAGATCTGGCCACATTTAATTCTCCCCTATTTTGCATCTAGAGTAAGGTGGTCCAGGGATGGAGTCTACGGTGTCAGGGACCACCGTCCCTTCTATCCTGTTGCCACACCATGTGTCGGCTCTGATGGTAACACGCAGGATGGCTGCCCCAGCTCCGGCCATCACATTCTCATGCCCAGGAAAAGAGGAGGAGGAGACAGACACATCGCCACGCTTCAAGGACACTTCCTGGACATTGCCTCCTATTGGACAGAATTTTCTGTAAGACACATGGCCTTACCCAGCTGCGACGGAGGATGGGAAATGTCACTCCCACTTGGGATCACGTGTGCACAGCAAAAAGTCAGGGTTCTTTTATGGAGGAGGAGAAGGTAACACATATTAGAGCAATCAGCACTCTCTGTGGCCTCATTCTCACATCTATTTTCAGGACCAGTGTGTTTGCGTTGGGAAAAGTTATAAGACTATGTTTTTATAGCTCTAGAGTTCTTTATCCTCCTCTTCCTTCATGGCAGATGGGTTTGTCCCTGGACACATGCATTTCAGAGGAGGCGAAAACTTGATGAGCTTTGCACTCTCTGCCACACAGAAAGAGTTTCCGATGGCGGGGCAACAATCTCAGAGCATCCTGCACCTGGCACTGTCTTCATTTCTTTGACAGCTGCCGCAGGTCATCTTGGACGGGACTGTTGATAGGTCTACTTCATGAGGACATGAAATGAAGTCTCCCCGGTCAGCGCTTCACTTGGGAAAAGGAAAGTTTAACAACTGAGATGTCTTCTGTTTAGTAAATCATAAAAGTAAGCATGACAAACATCTTGGATGAAAAGCTCTATAAAACCAACGACATTGTTATTGCACGTGAAAACCAAAATCGATGAAACGCAAAGTAAATATTTAACTTCTGAGACTGAAGCGATCTTTGGATCGCTAAGTAATTTAGAGGTTAATGTTCTTAATAACATCACATTTTCCCTGAAAATATTTACTATTTCTGTTTTATTGCCCCTTCATTGCCATTAGCAAGAACTGGCTTAATTCATGAGTATGTGTGAATTCCACTGGAGGCTAACAAGTTTCACCAAAACCTCCTGGTGCTGATGTTTTCAGTGGAAACCTTTTTAAAGCACATATAGAGATTTGAAAAAGAACTTGTGGGGGGAACCAGCCAATATCCAGGAATGTTTCCTGCAGACGTTCATTGGAGAAGGTGATAATATATAATATAAACTTGCATCTAAAGGGACAGGCTGAAGTATCATATACTTCATGAAGATGCCAATACAGCCACTTTTTCCATTTATAGGGTTATTTATAGGGTTATGGACGCTGTAACCTCAAAGACTAAAGCCTATTAAAATAGTAAAGATCCAAAAAAAAAATTATTGGCTTTAAAAGACAATCAGAAAACCCCCAACAAAATCAAAATTAATAAATGTCTAATTAAATAGCTATAAAATATGACATTTTGTTCTTCTCCTTAAATTTGGTGTTCATGAATATTTCACAAATATTTTATTACTTTTTAAAAAATTTGTTGGAGAGTGTCTCATAATGCACGAATTCTCAAATAAGTACAATAACTGCCAAGATTTCACAGCCAGTAGTAAGTTCAATGAGTTACCATAGCCAAAAGCAAAGTTACTTAAAACCTTTCAAAATGCACATGGCATTGTGTTTGTTTTTAACGCAGGGTATGGCTACATCTTAATATGTTTGATAGGATGTGGAGTTCCTAAAAAAGAATGCCTTAGGGAAGAGGTTAACCACACTTTTTCTGTAAAGCGTGGGCCATGCCGTCTCTGCTGCTGTAGCACCAAAGCAGCCATAGGCAATACCTAAGCAAATGAGCAAGGCTGTGTGCCAATAAAACTTTATTTACAAGGACAGACAGTGGGCAAGATTGTCCCCATGGTGATAAAGCCAATCTGGAAGGTCTAATAACCACCAACTGACCTCTGCCAACAATTCAGGCTTAAGAGTATATTTTTCTAATAAATTACTTTTATCCTGAATTACCCAGAAAAAGTCTTAGACTCTGCTCTGAATCGTGCCAGTATTAGCACAGCTGTTCCACACACTCATGTGTCAGATTCAGATGCTCCAATGCTTTAGATACGGTTTTTCTTCTTTATCAGTTGCCCAGAGCGCTAGAGAATGAATGAAGTAACTACGTACAGACAGTCAATATCTCTGAAAGTAAGTATTTGCACAGCTTCTTCAGAAAGAAGGGGAAAATTTTAACTGCGGGCTAAAACTCCCCGTTGATATATAACAACAGCAATCATCTGTTTCTCTTGATTAATCCTCAGGCACATGAGAGGACAGTCACAGAAGATAATGCTCGTTAATTATATAAAAGTTTTTAGGTTTGGCTGTAGCTTTCAGATATCCAACATACACATTAAAGCGTCCTGGTAGCATTTTAAACTTTGCTTAGTCAGACTCACTCTTATCTGTTATTCAGACAAGAAAACTACTTATGGGGCACACGTCCTACTATATAAAAATGTTTAAGACTTTTAAAAAAGACCATCCTTTTGCAACTCACACCAGCAGTAAGTGGACAAGGAAAAACCAATTACAGTTTGTGGTTTCATGTAAGATAAAAATGCAATCAGAACATATTCATTCAAAGTCTCCTAAATTCTTTTACTTACATAATACAAGTTAAATTATGTCTATTCCTCCTTTTTTTTTAAAAAAGCATGTACTGCTTATAATGTTCTAAACATAATCATTTCCCTTAAGAGAAGATATTTTATCTATCTAATCCAAAAGTGAAAAGGGATCAGTATTTTTTTTTAAAAAAAATAAAAGATCACTAAAAATACTGATCATGAATGTTCTAGAAAACATTTCCCTATTCATCGATTTTTTTCACTTCGACCGAAGCAGAATCATAATTGTGGGAATGTAAATAACCTTTTAAATCCATTTTTACATTTCCCAGCATTGCCCGAGAGCTGGGTAATCTACAGATTATATTCATCTACCCTCAGAGCCGGGCTGCTAAGGGAAGCAAAGGATAATCCAACTAAATTCAAATTTGTTCAGAAAGTCCGACCAATCGAATTTTCCTAAAGTATAACCTGCTGTTTTGCTTTGGTTCAAGATGGCTGGTCTGAGAACATCAAAGCATTTAAACCAGACTACTCGTCTGTCCTCATCCTAGGACTGGGAAGTCATTAAAAATAAGAACAAAGGCAGAAAAAAAAATCCCAGACCAGTGGCTAGTGACTGCCCTCCACGAATGGTTCCAGTTCTCCAAAATAGGCATCGTTTAAGGAAGAGATGCCTCACTCAGCATATATCTCTTCAAGGGCGGCGGCTTTCGACCCCAAGCCGTCCAGCAGGCCAGGCGGCAGCTCCTGCTTCTGCTCGGAGGCGGCGAGGGAGCTGAGGGACGGGGCTCCTGCGCTCCTCCCCTCCTCCAGGTAGACACGAGGCTGGCAGCCGCTGCCGTCCTCCTGCACGTCCACACCACGGAGCTTCTGCGGAGAGGCAGGAGAGGGAAGGTCAGCGTGCGGGCTCCGACACAGCTTTCCCTGGGTGTGATCCGAAGACTCGCCGTCAGTGGCGGCAGGACCCCAGGCCCGGCTGCCACGGGCGCGTCTACAGACTCAGAGACTGCAGTCGGGCTGGGGAGGAAAAGGCCACCGTCCGTCTCCAGCTAATTTCTGGGAAGTGACTGTGACCGCTTGGGTGGTAGCCATCCCAGGTGGTTGGACAGGGGCCCTGCCTCCTCCGCCCTCTCGCAGATCCACTCTTGGGGAGTACCCCTGCCCCTCCTGTGCTCTGGACACCTCCCAGCCTGGGACTCCCCTGGATCCTCCTTTGGGACAACTGTCCCTTCTTTTCTGTGCCAACTCTGCTCGCACTTCATGGCCTCCTTCCGAGGAGGGGTGGTCACCGCTCTCTGCACCCTTCCACCCCCATCTCTCCCCAAACCACTGCTCTCTGGTTTCCCAGGTGAAAGCTCCAGCCATAGCTTCACCTGTCCCCTAACCGGTGACGATGTCCCAATCACCGTCACCACCTACAACACTCTCAGCGGTCACATCCAGAGCCAAAATTCCAACTGACCATTAGGCAGTTCCACAAGGATGTCCATAGGGACCTCAGACTCAACATCCTTGAAACATCCTCATTCTCCCCTCAACCTGCTTCCCCTCCTCCCACTCCCCTGCTTCAGTGTCCTGCAGGGCAGTGTGCAGACCCTGTGACAGCCTGGCGGACAAACCCAAGCACCACCCACTGCTGCAAGTTCCATGGGAACAGAAGCCAAGACGCAGCAATCCAGCTGCAAAGGCAGAGCTGACCTGCCGGAACCACCCGGCCCTGCAGTGACTTCACCCTTCACGGGAAGCGCTCTGGCCCCTGCCGTACTGGATGACTTTGGCTGGTATCGGGACACCTGTTTATTTGAATAGACAGCCACTTTAATGTGCATTTTAAAACAATGACAAGCACACTGACTCCGTGATTTCGCAAACACCGTTGTTTAGCTGACGGTAAAGCAAAAAGTGCGTTCGAACGTGAGCCGCTGCGCAGAAAGGCATCAGGGAAACGACAGTGGGTGGCTCAGGACGAGACAGTGACGGCAGTAGGGAGAAAGACTGAAGTCTGTGAAACTCCAGCCCGGCTCACGTCGTGACGTCCCCAACAGCCCTGCTGTTCAAGCTCGAGCCTCGAGTTGTCCCCCTCTGTCCCCGCAGATGCACGGCCGCACTCCTGGTCACCTCCCGGTCCCCTCTTCCCCAGCCCCGCGGCCGGTGCCTTAGGTCAAGTCCTTATCCCCAGCGTGGGGCGGAGAGTGGCCAGGAGTTAACCAAACTCACTTCTTGCTCTTCCTGGGCACCCGGCAAGGTCCCGTCTCCCGCCTGTCAGTTACAAGTGTCACGTGGCTGAGCACAGCTGAAGAAAAGTGAACGTCGGGACACTTACCCAGCCTGTCTGGCCTCCACAAGAGTCTCTGCTCTCTCTCTTTGCCATCCTCCGGCCACGCCTCCAGGTTCCAATGGCGGCAGAGCCACAAGGCAGAGCGAGCCCGGGCCCTGCCGCCCGCTTAGAAGGCGCCTGGACACCCATGCTGACCCGTGACATCAGCCAGAGACGGGCAGTCTTTGCACAAAGCCACTTTCATGCGGGATTATGACTTCTCCCTCCTGACAGGTGGTTTCTTGCCCCTCCCAGCCTCTCCCCGACCCCTGCTGCCTTGCGCCCACCCTGCGCACAAGCGCCAGAGACACTTCCTGGGCCTCAGGTCTGTTCCCACATCTCTCTGCCTGAAGCCTCAGGAGCGGTTCTCAGCCTCCAAAGCCAGACTCAATCCGGCCACACAGGGTGCCAGCCCTGTCACCCGCAGGGCCGTCTTCATACCCTCATCTCTGCACGTCCCCTCCAGACTGCCCTCCTGGCGGCTGCACCTGCTGTCCACTTCGCCGTGAATGACCGTCCCCACCTGCCAACCTCCACTCGGCAAACTCCAGTTCGTCGTTCAGGGCCCAAGATGCCTCTTTGAAGACTTTTCTGGATTTTCCTGTCTGGAGTGACTGAGTATGTTGGTGGAAGGAAGGAAGGGAGGGCAGCGTTGGCCTGTTCACCTTCTAACATCCCTGGGGGTGTGATTCTGACCTGAGCCAGTTCTACCAGCCTTGGCGGGAGTGGGTTTGGTGGGACCCTCTAACCCGTCACTAGCTGCCGGAATCCTGGGCGGGGACTCACCTAGAGCGCGAAG
>VBSM01003201.1:1248919-1289982 GCA_008086735.1 Cheirogaleus medius
GCCACCATGCAGCCTTCTCCTGCTGCCCCCCGGGTGGGACCTGCGCCCCATCCACGCGCTCTACTTGGCAGGAGTTCTGTGTGTGTCTGCGTGTGTGTGGGCACACGTGACAATGGGTGAGCCATGCACTACGTCATGGCCGCCATGGCCTGTATGTAGCCACAGGTCTCATGTGTGCACAGCGTCATCCCTGAGAATGTAGTGGACTGTCCCTACCCTACTTCATAGATGGAAATTTAAGGCCCAGAGAGAAGAGACTTCCCTGGTATCGCTCACTGATCAGGTGGGCCGGCCTGGAGTCGGCCGACCTGTGCCCCAGCTCCGGCTCTGCCCGCTCCCCCACCGGCTTTACCGCTGGGGGCAACGTCTGCGAGTCTCCCTTTCCGGATCTGTCTACCTCCTCGGGCTGTAGTGAGGAAAGGCTCTTTCATCCACTCCTTCTTCAGTGGCTGTGTGTCATGCACCAGTAATGACACGGTCCTGCCCTCGCGGAGGTTGCCGTCTGCTCAGGGATGGATGCACAGACAGATCCCTCTCTGCGGCTCACTCCTTGCCTTCCTCACCAGCGACCAGGGCCTGGCGAAGCATCCTGCAGCCCTACCCGGGGTGCGCAGACCCTGTCCAGGAGCCTGGCTAGTCTGGGTCTCGGGCAGCTTCTGGTCTTGGAGAGAACATTTGTGTGTCTCGCAGCAGCCGCGAGGCATCAGCCATTCTGCAGGACTCTGGAGCAGGCAGGAGCCAGGGCTGTCACTGAGGCATGGAGCTGGAGCTCCCACCCTGGAGACTGTGATGACAGCCAGGGGGAGCTGACCCTGGAGAGATCCCAGGCAGTGACTCCACACCCTGACACTGTCTGGGCTCTTCTCCCCAGCCTCAGTGCTTGCCGTCTTGTCTGTCCTGTCATCCACTCTGACAGCCAGAGCAGGGGACACCCAGGCACATCCACAGGTCAGGGTCCCAGGACCCCAAGTCAGAGGCTCTGATCAGCACCCCAGGCCACTAAAGCAGGGGCCACGGAGCTGGGCCTGGGACCACTGCTTTGCAACGAGCCCTCGAGTGCCCAGACCCTGGGACCTAACTGCTTGCATCTGAGCCCCAAATCTAGCGTTTTCCACAGCTGTGACCTTGGACACGTGACCTAAGTTCTTTGTTCCTGGGTTTTCTCATTTTACAAAAAGGAACATGACAGTACCTGCCCCGGCAGATTGATGGGAGGACTGAGAGTTAATGTCTTTCAAGCACTCAGAACAAAGTCCGGAACGAAGTGAGTGTTATGCATGTGTTTGCCAAGTAGAACGTCTTGACGGACAGAGACTGCCCCATTTACACATTCCTTCTGTGCTTGTTATTTCACAGGTCTGAGTCCCAGCTTCCCTACAACACGTGCAGCTTCTTAGGCTCAGACCGCCTGTGCTGCTTCTCTGTGTGTCCCTCCCCGCGTGGGGACAGGCAGAGCCTCTGACACTCCAGCGTGGGGACCCGCTTGGCTCCTTCCATAAACCTACTCGTGGGTTTGCCCAGCTCTGGCCAAGCAAACCGGGTGGCCATGCTGAGGAACCTTCCAGAATACGTCTGGCATCAAAGTCTTGACCGATAAGCCCCTTCTGCACAGTCTAACCACATCTTTCACTATTTTGCAGAAAAAGACCCTTGAGTTGGGTTCTGCAAAGCAGCCCCAGAAGGAGGATTCCCACAAACGTGATTGTTATGAACTGAATTGTGACCCCCCCTGAACCCCAAATTCATGTGTTGAAGCCCTAACCCTAATGCGATGGTATTTGGAGATGGGGCCTTCGGGAGATAATTAGGTTTAGCTATGATCATGAGGGTGGGTCCTCACGATGGGATTCGTGTCCTAATAAAGAGAGATACCCGAGAGCTTGGTCTGCCTCTCTGTCCCCACCACGTGAGGACACAGCAAGAAGGCGGCCGTCTGCAAGCCAGAAAGAGAGTCCTCACCCGAACCTGACCCTGATCTTGGACTTTCAGCCTCCAGAACTGCGAGACAATGGATTTCCGTTTTGTAAGTCACCCAGTCGATAGTATTTTGTTGTGGCAGCCTGAGCTAGTACAGTGATTTAGGAGGAAGAATCTCCAGGTCAAGCAGGGAGCACAGTGGGGACCCAGAACCAGCCGCCCACACACAGGACGGGGGGTGCCCTCCCTATCTGACTCAGCATCTCTGCTATCCTTCCTCCCACCGGGGCCAGCAGTCGCCTGGGCACCGCACCAGCCGGGTAGACCTGCAAAGCAAACCAGTGGAACCCTCGCACCGCTGAGGAGCCCTGTCCCTTCCACCACGCCCACCCCCGTGGGGCCTCTCAGAGAAAACGCCGAAGACCCGGACTCTGTGCCACGAGGTCTCTCACCAGGCGCTCCCTGGTCAGCGCGTGGTTTGTGTCGGGCTGGAGGAAGACTCACGTCAGTCTCCAACCTGGCTCCTTCCCGAGGTAGCCTCGTGGGCAGTTGGCCTGGAGCCAACTTTAAGTCCAAACCCCACGCTCCACGTGGCTCCGCCGTGGCCAAGAGAGCGTCACTGCCCCTCTCTGGGCCTCTCTGGACACAGCTGCCGGTGTCAGACTGTGTCTCCAGGGCCTACGACCCCTCAAAGATACTTCAGCAAGGGTATCTGAATTTTATTTTAATTATTTGAAAATTATTTCAATAATAATATTATTTTTATAATATAACAAAAATGGTTTACATCCTTTTGAGCCCCCTTACCCCAATATGTTAATTGGGATGCTGTGTTAATTTGCTTTTATGAAATATGGATGAAGCCTTTTGTCCCATGTTTGATTAATCAAAGAGAATCCGAATATTATAAATTGTGCTACTTAAAAACTGTTACTATTTGGAATTTCTTGTTGGGGCATATCAAAATTTTCTTGATACTTGAAAAACCAAGTTGAAAATGAGAGGCAATGAATTAGGTGCTAAGGTAACATCTTTTTTGTTTGTTTGTTTGTTTGTTTGCATCAGAATCACTATTTTTATTGGCTGTTTTGATTATAGGTGTATGTTATGGATGTCTATGCAAACAAAACTGGTAGTAGGAAAAAGCCACTGTTACTTGTTTTATTAATAATAGAGTTTTTTGTAGGATCTCATTTGAAAGGAAGAATTCTGCTGCTAAAAATATTTAGGGAAAAATTGGGCTAGATGATGTCTCAGACCTGCTTAGCTCAACACTTCTGTACATCTGCGAAGGGGCATAGCAGAAGACACGCAGCCTCTGACCCAGCTCTCAGCAACTGAGGCACAGGAGGAATTTGCCGGGGACGGAAGAACTCTTAGACTTCCAAGTCACCAGAGAGAGCTGAGCCTTAGCCACTTCTGATGTGTTCCATGTTCACTTCTCCATTTGCTTGTTTGGATTTGGGGCATATTTTACACTACACCTCTTCCCTGCCAAATTTCCGATTTTCAGGGCTTTCTGCAGCTATTGACAGGACAATAAGGTAATTCTCTTCATGGTAACATCTATACTTACGGGAATAGAGTGTTTGTTTTTCACTCCTCTTGGCTCAAAGAGCACGACACAACCCTTACATTTAAGAAGGATGAAGTGTTTATCGGTTTCATATAAAATACCAAAGGGTGCAAATACATAACTAGAAAGTCTCACAATCATATTGCTTTTCATTTTTGTATCAAAGGTATAGCAGCAGTTCTAATGAAGGCAGGGTATATACACACGGCAGAAATCCTTGTACGGGTTTTATATTAAGTAGTTGCTTTGTGGAGATGGAGCACGGGAATATTGGATTTACAACCTCTGTCTTGGGTCCCCAAGTGCCCAGCAAGACTCCCTTTCTGCCGTGACCATGACGGCAACAGATATGAACGACACACGTCCACCCCTAAGACCCAGGCTTTCAAGGCTCAATGCAAGAAGAAAATACGGGGCCCCTTGTTCAAAAATTAAGAATTTCAAGACAGTAACAGTGGAACATCGAACCAGGCACAGGCCTATCTGAGCACGGGGCCTGTGACACAGCACGAATCCTCCATCCCTGCAGCTGGCCCTGCCAGGACCAGAGGGACGTGTCCGTCAATGCACAAGCCCTTCAGTGCTGGATTTGTGGTATCATCTTTGTGCAAACAGCAGCACATTTTTGCTCTGATGCAGAGACACAAATTTACAGAGATCTTGAATTCATATTTAGAGTTTTCCCTCATAAAAGTTGAATATGATACCAAGGCTCTTTGGACTATGACCTCTTTTAATTCTACGTCTGAAAAGTGAATTTTTGTTAAAATCATAGCCAGTTAAACTGGTGAAGTCCAAACAAGGTCTGGGTTTGATACCCGCATTAACAGTGTTACGCCACAGTCGGTTTTCTGGTTTTGCTAATACAGCAAGGTTATGCGAGACATTATCCTGGGGGGACTGGGGCAGGGTCCACGGGAACTCTCTATGCTATTTTGAAATTTCTGTGAGTCTAAGATTACTTCAGAAAAATCATATTACAAAGCAAAGCCATAGTTCTAGAATCTCTATGTAGAGTGGGGAATTCAGGGCTCCATTTATCGGGGAGTGTGAAATCCCTCGGCGGGAGTTTGGTCAGCGTCAAAGTCACATGCCCCAACCTGATAGATGGTCTCTGGTGCCCTTAGATGGACAAGAGCAGAAACACCTAACTGTGAGTATTCTAAAAGTGTCTATTTGATCAGGGCGAGCAAACAAAAACTCTTAATACAGCAGCCACCGACTGTCATAATATTAATAACAGCCAGGTGGACGGATGGAAAGATGGTCTATTGGAAAAGCCTCACTTCTCAGATTGTCATGGACTGTGTGTTCGTTCTAACAGTATCACAGAATCTTCCAGAAGGGCCCTCTCGAGGGAACCGACCGTCAGTCACTGGTGACAGGACTGCAGCAGGGAGTGGCCACCTGCAACTCACCGGGGCCCCCAGAGCGAAGCGTACCTGGTCTGATGAAGCCGGTGTCGACGGCGGCAGGTCACCGAGACCCTAGGGGAGAAATGGGATTTACTCCAAAGACACACGTTTCCCACCGGCTGAGAAAGAAGTGGGCCATGTGACCTTCCACACCTGCCCCTGCGTGGGGACTCATAGGCAAATAAAAGCCTGGCGAGAGGGAGGGAGAGCAGGAATCAGGAAGGAAAGGTGGGGAGGCGCGAGGAAGACCGGCGGAGCACGGCGAGACGGTACGGCGGGATCTGACGGGACGTGCAGGCTCTCACAGTCTACGTGAGACGCAGGTGCCGGAAACCGAACAGACACGAAGACGAGATCTAGAAGGTGACACTCGCAAGTAAAACGGTTTAGATTCAGGGATGGGACTGTGGGCGATTTTTTGCTTTGGGTTTCTATTATTCTAATAGAGATCCTTCCATAATGGAATAAAATTTCAAAGAAAATAAAGCAGGCAATGGGCCTTGACAATGGTTTTATTGAAGATATTTCATGCTTTGCAGCAGGTTTTAAAATATCAGTTTACCCGATACGTCATAAGTGACCACTTAGGGAAAGCATTTGAGTGGCGGTTTATTTAACCAGTCCCCACAGACGTTCTCACATTTGCAGGACGCTGCAGAGAGAATCCAAAGACTGGCTGAGAAAAAGAAGCTGGTGGCCTTGGTTTCCTGCTCTGTAAAACGGGGACAATTGCCCCCTACCCCTGCGGGGTTCTGGTGGGAATTCCACGGGGTCATGGGTGCAAAGTGCACAGCGTGCTCCCCAGAGTGGCACCTCTGGCCTCCAGAAGCTCACAGGCTGGGTAAGAGGAGGACAGGGAGGGCTCAGGCAGCCAGGAGACGTCTTTGCAGCAATAGAGGAAGGGCAGCCCTCCCCGGGGCAAGGGTTAGTGAGCAGAACACGCAGGGACCTGCCCCGCTCCCACCCTGGCCTGGAGCCTGCTCAGTAATTTTCTGCAGTCCTGGATTAACTTTCTGTGTCCAAAGTGGGGCACGCCTACCACTTAGGAAAGGGAAGATTTAGCCAGTTGGGCAGCAGGGTTTTAAATGACATTGAATTGCATGGTGGGAAAATTATTCCCTTTATAATTCCTTTTCCACACTCTTAGGACAGCCAGGAGAAAGTGTCCCTCCTGCTCTTGTGGCTTCCACACCCCTGCCTTTCCCACAGAGAGGTCCCACGCCTTTGGCAGGCAGCGCTATCCACCTGGAGCTATTGTGTTGCATTTCTTTTGTGCCTGTTTTCACACTTGCCTGCTCTTTATAGAAGTAAAATTTGTTTTTGTTTATACTGAAACTATAAAATATCCTATTTAAATAAATGTACTTAATTTGGACACAAGTCCACTTAAACAAAAACAGTTTATAAAACGCACCAGTGCACGTGGCATTGCACATGGCGAAAAAGGGGTGAAGATGTCACCGGACAGACGGATCTGGAAGCTCCGAGCTGCCGGCACCGCGGCAGAGAGGAAGGAGCTCTGCCGCTGAGAGGCGAGGGGCGTCCGGACGAGGGCACCACGGGCTTTGCGGGCGGGGACTGGGCTGGCAAGTGCCCTGCAGAAGGACCTCACTGGATGTGGGGCTGGGAGGAGTGTGCAGGGTGTTCCCTGCCATGGAAACCACCAGCAAAGTCACCTCTCGGTTTAAAGTCAAAGAGCAAATAAGTGACATGTTACCTTAGCGCTCAGCTCGGCTCCCGCCATGGCCGTGTGTGTCAGCAGAGCTGGCATCTGGCCCCTGACATCTGACCGTGTCTGCGGAACACGGGGAAAGAAATACGACGGGCTGAAATTACAGGAGGCAGAAATAAAATCGGAAAGCCAGGAAGGCCGTTTCCCCCAAAACACCGTGTCTACGCCACTGCAGGAAAAACCCAGACTGTGACAAACACCCATCCTATACATCCGGGCGACTTGTTTGGAGAGGGAATGTTATTTCTGTTTGTCTTTGGTAACTGCTGGTTGGGAGGTTGTGTTTCTCGTGTTCAGTGTTTCGTGTAAAGTGATAGTCAAAGACTCTTGTTTCAGGAGGCCTCAGAATCTAAACGCTTGTCTTCTGCTAAGGCTCGGGGTGATGGCTCTGGGGGTCACCGCTGTTGCGAGGTGCTCTGGGCATCGTCTCGTTCATTTCTCACTCAACAAACTGATTCTCGAGGGACCCAGATGTTCACGGGTGCTGGATTTGTGTTAGCCAAGAGCTCACAAGCTTCCCACATACGGGCAAGGCACCTATGCAGTCCCTAGGTCACCTCCAACAGGTGGCAGAATGTGACAATGTGGGTGGAACCACTGGTGACATCTTCCCAAGAGCAGAGAACGTCCCTGGTGATTGGACATGCATGTGTGGGCTGGCATATTCAGGTAAGATGTTTAGACAGGTCAAGTGTGCGTACCGTGAGGTGGCCTTACTTGCCAATAGTTGCAAAGACACAATTAGTAACCACTGCTAGTGGTGCCGGCACTGGCTGCCACCGTGAATTGCATCAGTGCCCGGCCCCGTGCCCAGGACCTTACATGGCTATTTGATTAAACTGTCCAATAAACCTGAGAGAGAGGAACACTATCAATCTAACTTTATATATGAAAGACGAGGGTCAATTGGATTCTGTAACAGATAAATCACAGATTTGGACTCCAAACCCAGGTTTTCCGGATCCCAGTTCTCAGGGCGGGAAAGGAGACATGCCCCATGCTGTGGGCGGGCGACAAGTGGAGGATGTTTTGGTTCAGGAAGAGAACAGTTAGATGCCCTTGCCCTGGGCGAGGCTCTTGTCCCTCTGACACTGCTGGTCTGTGGCCAGTGCTGTCTCGTCCCCTCCAGCCTCCCGGTCTCAGCCCCGCAATGCCCAACGTCCCCTCCTCCCCACGCTGCTTCTGGGGCATCTTCCTCTTTCCCAGAGACGGCTGCCCACCTGCCCACGGGAAAGGCACCCAGGCCACCCTAGCCTCTTCCGTGCTGGCTGCAACCTGAACCAGAGCCTGGGGAGGGCGACGTTCCTGCTGGTCTCTTGCAAGCTCGGCAGCCCTCTCTCTGCCTCACCGAGACAGCGGCTGCCGCACGGTCCCCGGGCCTGGGAGCCGTTTCTGTTTTCCTCCAGGGTTGAGCCTCAGAGCCAAGGGCACTGCTTAAGGGAAGGGATTCCATCCATTATGCAAAGACTCTTTGTCTTTGCTTCTTAAAATTACACAAAAAAATCGAAACTCTTGGCTGCTGCTCTCAGTGTTGGGGCGAGCTGGTTCCTTCCAGGGGCTTCAGTGACCTAGAGAGTTGGTACCACGCTTCCTGCCTTCTCATGTCCAGCCCAGGAAGGGCTCACAGAGGCCTGCAGGAATGCACAGGCGTGCACGCGCACACGCACACACACACACACGCACGCACACACGCATACGCACACACAGCAGGTCCGAGGCTGCTACCTCCGTCCCTCCTTCTCACCAGCAGGGAGGATAAAAGCAGGAAGAACGCTAGGAGTCACGCTCGAGCACCAGCTTCTTCAAACACCCAGTACGTTTTAGAGTCTCTGTTTACCTGAGCAGAACAGCAAAGTTACTCGCACGCTTTCCCCTACAGCGTCCTACTCTCTTCAGCACGTCTCTTCCTTCCAGGACAAAACCGTCGGCGGAGGTGTAAAATAGGGCAACCCGAATCTTCTGTGTGCGAAAGACCTATTTCCTTTTGACCTTGTTTTGCTTTCATTTTTCAGATCAACCACTATCAGTTCTAGGTGGAGACAGACAGGAGAGCTCACGAGGCTTTCATCTCGCTTTCATCGCCCCTCACCCCAGCCCGGGCTGCTGCGAGGACGGCTGAGACGAAGCTGCTCTTTCCCAGAAGCTGCAGGTTTAAAGAACCAGCGGTCAGGGCCCCTTACTCTGTGCCGGTCGGTCCAGGTAAGTGACAGGTAAGTGATGCTATGGCATCATCTGTGACCCACAGCCTGGCTGCGGGGTTGACTTTATCATCCAGTTCACAGATGAGGGTGTGGGGTCAAATGACTTGCTCCACTTGACGAAGCCAAAAATGTGCAAGGGCAGAAACGGAACCCAGGCCTTGCACCTGCGAGACCAGTGAGCTTCCCACCGGCTCTGCCGGACAAGGGTGGCGGAGGGGGTTCTGCCAGGCTCTACCCCAGGCCAGGGCCAGAAGCCAGCTCAGACTCATTTAACTGAGAGCAGAACACAATTCCATTTAGTGAACCTCCACCTGGCAAAAATCGCCGGGTTTCTCAACCTCAGCACTTTTGACAACGGGCCAGATAAACCTCTGTGGCTGTCTTGTGTGTTGTAGGGTGTTCGGCAGCAGCCCCGGTCTCAACCCACTAGATGCCAGTAGCATCCCCGATTGTGACAATCAAGATTGTCTCCAGGCATTGCCAAATGCCCCCAGAGGGCAAAATTGCCCGTGGTTGAGAACCACCGATCCGAAACAAGAAATCCATTTAGTTGAGTTGGACAATTTTTGCAGGAATTTTTTTCTGACTTGTTATTCAAATACGAGTTAGAGTAAAGAAATAAGAGGGGTACAAGGGTGAGGAAGCGCGTGCTGTGTGTCCATGTATTACTGACTTCGTCGCTGTAAGACACGAGCGCTGCATTCCGCTACCTGGGCTGAGGGGGCTTTGCTCTCGTCGTTATACACAATCAGGGTCTGGTGGCCTTTGTCACTGTCGAGAGAGCATCTGCGCCTCTTGGGTTGAAATGCAAAACGGCATCGCAGCAGTGACAGCAGAGCCACTGTGGTAAGACAAAGCGGGAACGGATTGACCGGCTCGCCCACAGCAGAGGTTTCAAGAAGATCATGTTCTGTGAATTTATGACTTAGCCAGGAACGGACAAGGCCAAACTGTGTCTTAACCATCTGTGTCGCTACAGAGTTTTGCACAGTTTGGGGGCACAAATAGGTGCTAGGTAATTGTTTGTTGAATTAATTAATTCTACCTGGCCAGTAATAATGTACTATTTCTTAGAAAAACTAGCTTCCTTATTAGCCTTGACAAGACATCTCTATACTGCTGTCCCCGTGGTTGTTACAAACGCAGGGCCAGCCTTTGGCTGTGCCCATCTATGGGTTCCGCTGTTCACATTACTGCTTATTGAGTAGAAGAGCTTTTGCCAGCCAGTGACCACGTCTGGCCAGGGTGGCAACACATGGTCTGAGATTAGGAGCCCAGGTGCACCCAGAGGTCATGCTCAAAGGCCTCCCACCAATCCTGCCATCGGCTGCCCCCCACCCCAGCAAACACCATGACCCCGGCCTGCGCCTGGGGAAAGGAGCCACAGTCCCAGGTCAGCCCCTGCCAACCGCTGACCTGCCAGAGCCAAGAATGCCGCACACGCTGAGGCCAGGACCCCCACGAGCTCCACTCCTGCGTGAGAACGTTCCGCACACGCGAACCCACTGGGGCAGGAACAGATCCTCACGTGGACGGTCTGCTTCTGGGAGACCCCCTGTCTGTCTGCAATGACGAGCGGCACTGAGTAGTCGCCACGCGGGAGGCTTCTCGACATGAAAAGTTCCACCGACCGACCTGCAAGGGGAAAAGGAATTCACACGGCGAACTCGTTTATTTGTTCATCTGCTCAACACGCACTTACTAAGCGCCCTCCGCAGGGCCACGGCTCTGCGCGAAGTTCGCCAACTGCAAAGTAAGAGGGGCGGTCCCAAGACCACCCCCACTTCTGACACCTGCTGCAAGTTCAGGGGTTCCCAGGACCACCCGCAGGCTCAAGGATTCTTTGAGAAGACGCATAGGACTCACTGAAAGCTGTTATACCGACGGTTCCGGTTTGCTACGGGGAAGGGTACAGCTGAAAATCAGGCCAGGGAAGCAGCACACACGGCAGATGCCAGGAGAGTTCCAAACACAGAGCTTCCCATCACCCTCTCGCCCAGCAAGCCAGGGCGGTGAACGTGAGTGACAGCACATATGGAATATGTGTCCTGGGGGAGCTCACCTTAGCCTTGAGGTCCAGGGTCCTTACCCGGGCTAGGTCAGTGAACCTGGTTGGCCTCCCACATGGTTGACCTCAGGCTCCAGCCTCTCCAGTGGTCCACTGCTACTGTGTGACCAGAAGTCCCCACCCTAATCACCCAGTCCCTATGTGGCTCAGCCCCGGACACCCAGGTAAATAGGCTCTTGTATCAGCCACGTCATCCCAGGGACTTAGAGACCCCCCCACACCCCGCTGGAAACCAAGAGCAAAGACCAGACCTCCTTCGGGGCCAGGTGAAAAGCTTTACTACACACTGTGCATCTAGGAACTACAACAAGAGCACACAGTTCCAACTTAAAACGTGCCGCACTCTACAGACCCCACCGAGTTGCCAGCTGCTTTCAACCCGCTCAGCCTCCGGTCCTCCTCTGACAACACTTTGCAGGAGCCCACACTTCCCAAACTCTCAGCCCATGCAGATCAGGAGGGCTCAGCCCAGACTGCAACAAGGTCCAGGTGTGGGCTGGGAGCCAGCCAGCATGTGCGCCCTCCCGAGCCCCACCCACAAGGGTCGGCAGGGCGGGTGACCCAAGCCAAGCAGTGATACCCATCCTGGAGCTTTCCCTGGAAGTGCCCACCCTCCTTGCCAGGTGCTAGGATGTGTCCCGGGGCCCCCCAGCAGCCAGTGCTGCTCTGCAAGGAGAGCTACCTGACAATGAAGGAGCCCAGACAAAGGCAGGGGCGAGGGTTGGAAAGGTGACCTCCAGGGGTGTTCTCTGCGAACCTAGACCCAGCTCTGCCAGAACACAGGCTTACCTGAAATGTTTTCTGTTATTCATACAAGTAAGCTAAGAAATTCCTTTTTTTGCCTGAGTCCGTCTGAATTGGGTCTCTATCATTTCCAACCCTTTACCCCTGGCCGGTGCACTCACCCCAATTTTTCCCTAATCTCCATGTGTCCTCTGCATTTCCCAAGGTGTCATCCAGCTCGAATGTAAACGGGTCAGAGTAGGGCTCCAGGTCCGGATCATCTGCCTCGATGAGGAGGGGCTCCTTCCCCGCAGACTCACACACCTCCACGTCTTGAGAGCCGGGCTGGAGAGCTGGGGCATTGTCATTGATGTCAGACAGGAAGAGCATCAGGGTCCCCGTGCCCGTCTGCGGTGGGACGCCTGGTAAAGGGAAGGAATTCCGGGAGAAGTTGTTCATCAGCCGAAGAAGCATTCCTTGTGCACGCAGAGCCCTGGAGAATGAGCACCCCCCGTCTCTCAAGAAAGAACCGTTCCCCTGAAATATGGGTACCACTTCCCTTTCAAATTCATGAGCCTTACTGGCATGCACTGGATTTGTTTTCCTGCTTTTATAAAAACTCAGAATACCTGGGTAAGTTCAAACACTTGCCTCCTCAAATCATTTGTAGAATGAGGTAGAATGTGACATCGTTAAATAAACTGAAAGGTCAATCGTGCCTGGTGTTAAGGTGGAAGGGAAGTGGGCGTGGCAGTAAAAGGGTGACGTGAGGGGTCTTTTCGGGGATGGGAATGTTCTGGATCTCGGCTGCATCCGGCTGTGATGTGGCGCCACAGTTTTGCAAAGTGTTCCTACTGGGGGAAACTGGGCAAAAGATTCTTGGGATCCACTATATAGTTTCTTAAAACTGCATGTGAATCTATGAGCATCTAAAAATTTTTTTATAATAAAAAATTTTGAAACCATCAAGAAAACATCCAAAAACACAATCATAGGACCCTAGAACATTAACCCCATTTTCTTTCTCCTCCCGTGATATTGTTTAGGAACACGTTTCCTGTCTTCATAACTAACATTCAACCAGTTAATTATACAAGTGGGAGGTACAGTTACCTATCACTGGGAATCTGGTTTTCAGTTCACAGACTTCCCCAAATGCAATTTTAAAGTTATTTGAAATTTTTCATTTAATTCAAATTTGTTTTGGTGAATTTAAAGATTCATCCTTGGGAAATTGTAGAGAAAAGTACTGAAACATTCTCGTAAAACCACCCGCCTTGGTTTATGACATATTTGTCCCACACTGTCCCGTGAACCTGAGCCTATATAAGCCACCTCGAGTACAGGGAAACCATGCTAAATATTTATCGCACATTGCGGGCTTTGGCAGAGAGCTAAAGGGTTATCTCATGAGCAGATGGAAAGGCGCTGGGTGTGACTGCAGCGTCCTCGCTGGCGTAACCGTCTCTTCTGAATGAATACTGCCCTCTTTTGATGGTATCGGTCCCTAGTCAACCATTTCGAGAATCATTATCAGAAATAATCCCCAGCATGGATGCGAAATGATAACAAGGGTTCTTTTATATTTTTCTCAGTTGTGCTGAAAGACTCTCACCGGTGTCATGTTCCCTCAGGAAGAAAGAACGAGCACTTGTCCCCGCCGGTGCCGGGTAAACACTCACCGCTGTCGACAGCGTGGACGAGGATCGTGTAAAAGCTGTCGTTGACGTGAGGGGACTCTCGGTCAATTGGCTCCGTGGTGATGACAGCTCCCGAGTTTTCATCTACGGCAACCCAATTTGCTGGGTCACGGACCAGTTTGTATCTGGTAGAAGGAAAACACACACGATCTTTAAAATTAAAAAGTTACATCAAAAGAAAAATCAAAATACGCCATAGAAAACACTACTATTCCTATCCCGAGTAATTTAGGAAATTCTAAGAGCAATTAACACTGCAAGAGCATCCGTGAATTTAATGAAGGCAGGGGAGACGACAGTCTGAAGACGCTATTAGGGTGTCAGGTCCATGTTCACTGGAATACTAAGCGTCTCCCTCCGTGTTGGGCTGAACAGAACTTTGTCTGCCTTGGGGAAGCATCTCGTGCG
Source organism: Cheirogaleus medius (assembly GCA_008086735.1). NCBI lineage: Eukaryota > Metazoa > Chordata > Mammalia > Primates > Cheirogaleidae > Cheirogaleus > Cheirogaleus medius. The sequence goes on from VBSM01003201.1 coordinate 1,262,660, forward strand.
GGAGGAGACCCGGTCTGCAAGGACTGCAGGTGCTAGCAGCTTGCTGCTAAAAACCAACCTGCCCCTGCGACAGAGGCACGGGACTCTACTACCCCTGGAGTGGGCGCTTTGTAGCAGAGCCCAAAGGATCCACACCTGGGTAACCTGGTCCCATTTTCGGGGGTGGCCATGCCGAGCCCTCCGGGGTTTCTGAGAGTGGTCAGCGTCAGATGGCATTCACTGGAACCTTGCCAGATTGCCACCCACAGCTGCCTGCTGAGGGACCCGCGGTAGGGACCTCCTGGGCTCAGGCAAGCGGTAGAAAGAGTGCAGGCCCCAGGAAGCATAGAGAAGGGCAGTTTCCCCTTACGCTTCCTCTTCATCACCTGGGAAAATGCTTTCGAAAAGGTCAACAACTAGCCCTCTCCTATATTCGGTGGGTCACAGATTTTAAAAGGATTGAAGCTTTTTGTGCACTGCTTCGCCTCCTATGGAAGCTTCCAGAAGTTCCTTAGAAACGCTGTGGTTTGGCAATGTTGACAAACCAGGGGAAGAAACTCAATTCATCTGTGGATTATCTCAGGCCAAGTTCACGCATGAACGTTAACTCCGGTCAATGCAAACGGAGCAGAACAAGACTAAACAAAACCTGTTCACCTGATCTAGTCTCCACCCCACCACAATAGACACTCAACCCACACCCTGGAGGAAGCAACATTTGAGGCTAAAGAGAATGGACTGTTTAGTTCTTGACTCCAGCGCAATCCAAACGCGTACTGAGACCTGCTTATAAGCCAGCCGTACTCAAGACGCAGCAAGACAGCAGGAATTAGATACGGGCTCGACATCGGTGGTTCTCAAAGGGAGGTCCCTACTAGCATCATTAGCATCACCTGGGAACTTATTAGAAAAGCAAATCCCAGTCCTCACTCCAACCTCTAAATCAGAAATTCCAGAAGGGGGCCCAGCAATCTGCATTTTAACAAGCCCTCCAGAAATTCTGCTACACGCTGTAGTTTGACAACCACTGCTGAAGAGCCGTGCTAACTCAACATGCACCAGTGTGCACGGACACGGTTTATGGGCTCTGGGTTAGCTGCTCGCAGCAAGATAACAGCAAAAATTAAGAGCAAGTGTTGAGAAAGTCTTACAGTCGTAGGTATTGCTGTATCTCCCTAGTAAATTTTCCAGTAATTCATTTTTATTATGTTTTGCAAAATGATCACTCCATAATGCACTGGAAATGAAAAAAGAAATCTGGCCCTTCCCAACAGGTACGCTGAGAAGCATGGCTCTAAGGAGGAATCCAAAACTCGAGCGTGGACAGGGGTCAAGCAGGTGCTAGAAATGAGTGGCGTTGGCGGAATGAGGACTGAGGCCAGCTGCTGAGCCTCAAGGGTGAAAGGGCATGACCCATGCCCCCTGCTCTGCCCCTGTGCTCATGTCCCTATGTAATACAGACCCAAACAGGCCAAATCGTCCTGCTTCTTCGAGAACAGCCAGAAAATGCAGCTGTTAAACATCATCTCCTTTATAAGTGCTGCAACTTTATTTTTAAAAACAATCCACTAAGCAACCCAAAGATGGATGAATAGACCAAAAAAATGTGGTAACTGCATGCAACGTATGTGAGTGTGTGTGTATGTGTGTGTATATATATATATGTATATATATATATATATATTCAGCCTTAAAAAGAAAGGAAATTCTGACACATGCTAAACATGAATGAATGTTGAGGACGCCACGTCAAGTGAAATGAGCCAGACACACGAAGGCAAAGGCTTATGATTCTGCCTATACGAAGTCCCGAGAGCAGTCGCATTTACAGAGGCAGAAGGTGGAACGGTGGGTGCCGGGGTTGGGGGGTGGATGGGGAGTTAGTGTTTGACGGGGACAGAGTTTCCGTTGTGCAAGATGAAAGGGTCCTGGAGGTGGACGGTGGTGACGGTTCCACGACCACAGCGGATGTGCTTAGTGCCACCGACTTGGTTAAATGCCAAAGATGGTCATAATAGTAAATTTTACGTAATGTGCATTTTTTTCACAATTAAACAAATAAAAAAAAACACTTGTTGCCCAGAAGCAAGAGGGCCGCCAGTTTATAACCTCTGGTAAAGAGGGAGATAGAAACATATAAACAAATGATTCTAATATGAAGAAAAGAAGAAGAAAGCAGCCCATGGGAAGTGCAAAGGGTATGAGCAGGTGGCTGCCCCTGGGCGGGCCAGAGAAGGCCGCAGAACCAAGAGGATGTTTAACCTGGGCCGGTGGGCATTCGCCTGGTGGCTTCTCGGATTTTCATAACTAAGGCTTAGTCAGCCCGTGAAGGCGTCGGAGGAGCTAGCTGTCCAGCAGAAGGCCTCTCGGTAGCTGCTGAGCCCACGCGCCCCGCTGCCTGCCTGCTCCTCTGCCCTCACCTTATCTGGCTTGCGGGGCCGTCTGGATCCACAGCGCTGAAGGTTCCCAGCGGGGTTCCAGGCCTGGCGCCCTCCTCTGCGCTGACCAGGACGCTCTCAGGGTGAAAGGCCGGCGGGTCGTTGGCATCGGTCACCTGCATGCTCACGGTGGCGCTTGCCAAGGCCCTCCTGGGCTGCCGGAGCTCGCCCCTCTGGCAGGAGAAGAGCCGCTCCTCATTCTCCACGGTGATGACGAGGCTCCGCACGGGGCGAGTCTCGTGATCCAGAGGCTGAAAGCCAGAGGGGTTTCGTTAGCACCCGCTGCTCCGCGGGCCAGAGGAGGCCCAGCACGCAGTCGTCATCGCCTGAGAGCGTGTGGCTTTTGCACTTCATGTATTATTTACATTGTCTCTGATAATGATCAAAAGACAGTCTTCAGCGCATTTTCAAATCATTTATGGAGTTCTTTTCTTTTTTTTTATTTCCTCCTCCTCTCCTGGTTGAAAAGAGCCACCATCCATCAGAGGGTCATGAAAAATGCAACAAAACCCATAGCCTAATGAAACATTCATGTGACAACCACGCTGCAGAAAGTCAGGGAACTTAGGGAAATATAGATATTAATGATCATAGTTATTCAGGGTATAAAGTGGTCAGTGACTTAAAAGGATTGCAAGGCTGGGGATGTTTGGAAAATTCCACCCCAGGCACCTGGTGTAGTGTCTCAGAGCCTTGCTATTCACAGCGCGGTCTTGGACCGTCAGTAGCACCCGGGGGCTTGTTAAACTCTCAGGCAGAATCTCGGTGCCTTTTTGCAGGTGGCTCACCTGCCCTGCATGAGAGGCCTTGATCATTCTAGGGTCTGGCTGAGAGCTATGAAGACTAGAGGCAGTGGGGTCAGACTGCCCTGGTCAGAATCTCTACTCCACCACTTTCAAGCTGTGTGACTTCTTGTAAAGGGCTCAACCTCTCTGGGCTTCAGTTTCCTTATCAGTAAAATGAGTTAGGAATACCATCCTCCAGGGCCAACCTCTCCATTGGGCACAGGTAGGCACCGTGCCAGGGGCACACCATACTTTCAGGGACCACACAGATGTTTTCATTTCTTTTAAACTTTAGAAGTTTTAAACATTTAAAACTCACAGGAAGAAAAGAAGAACTTCTAGGGTTGAAGAATATATTTTCATTCTTTTATCACATCAGGAAAAAATAAACATTCTAGGGCCTATGTCAATCTATGACATTTTGCCTAAAACAAAACAAATGGTGAAACCTTTAGGTAATGTCGCAAATAATTTTTAGTGTTGATATTACTTTGGTGGGAGGGGCCCTCGGCCCAAGCACAGAAGTGGCGACGTGGCCCTGCCTGCGTCATGGGGTGACACGGGGCATATAAGGTGCTCAGCTCACTCGGCAAGCGTCCACGCGCTGTTCGTTCCTAGTTCATCGTTAGTTATTCCACGGAAAGGGGCCTCGGCGTCTACCGCCACCTGGCTGGTGTGTTATGGCTTTACCTTGATAACATTTAAGATGCCTTCATTGGTCTCAGGGTCAGTCAAAATGTCAAAATGTCCCTCTTCGTTGCCATGGGATATGTTGAATTGTGCTCTCCAAGCTGATGTCAACGGCGAGTCGCGATCTTGAACCGGGAGACGCAACAGGCCCTGGGTGACTTGACCTTCAGAAATCTGAATCTTGTACTGAAAGAGGCCACATCATGTCCGTGTCATGGAGACAAAGAAATGCAATTGGGGGGGGGGGCACGGAGGGAGGGGAAGGAAATGTAGGTCCTCAGCACAGCACCCTGCAGCCTGGATAGTCCTGATGCTGCTGGGACTGACGTTAAGGGTGTGAGATCCTGCTGCTGCAGCGGGAGCTTCAATAGGGACCATCTCGTCCCTCCTACCTGTGATTTGTTGTCTACAGCTGAATAATTTCCAAAGCACTCTTAAAGCCAACTCCATGCACTATTTTTCTAAGAATTTTTAATATAATACACATCCTACTTTATATTCTCTAAAAATCCTAGCTCTTCTCCTAGAACAGGGCACTTGTGGTTACTCAGATTAAAGTGATCATTTTTCTAACCCATGCAGATCTTTAAAATAGCTCGTTACTCAGTGTCTTTTAGTGACAATGTACCTAGACAAGCACATCCAGATAACAGGCTCTGTTTGTTTCCACCTTAGTTTTGAGAGCTCATCTTTTTATCAAGCCAGGGAAGGAATTTAAAACAAGGTTCAGACATAGTATTATTTTGTAATTATTATTTACTCTCCATGGGGTGCCTTCATTTGAAAACAGTTCACTTTGGTTTATACAAGATTTTTAAAAAAATGTTAAATGACACCTTTTAAAAATAATTGTTTGCATCATTTAGTCAACGACAGCTGCTATGGACCAGATTGTTTTAAATGCTGTAAACAAAACAGGCAATGACCCCATCCTCAGGGAGCTGACAATTGTGTGTGTGTGTGTAGGGGACATTTGGACAATAAATGAAACAAACTAATTAAATAGAACACCATGAAGAAGAAGAAAGCACAAAGGGCTGGAATGTGCCCCAGGAAGGGAGCAGGAGTGTTTTGACTGGGCAGTCAGGAAAGACAGGCCTGACTGGGAGTCCAGGAGAAATGGGGACATATAATGGAAATTTACTTTTTAAAAATACATATAGGATAGTAAAAAAAAAATAAAAAACTGGAAAGAGATCCTGAGTATTCTTATCTCCTCAGTCTTGCATGCCTTAAGTGGCGAGGTTTTCCCAGCGGTCTTACACAGTGTTCTCAATGCTGTCGTGAAGCCGAGAGTCCGGAGCCTGTGACACGGTACCTGGAGCCCCAGTACACCAATCCAGCGAGGTGAGGAAGGCAGGGCCAAAGGCTGCCTGTGCGTCACTCCCTCTAGAACCCTTAACAGTTTGAAAACCTCAGGTCTAGACCTCCCAACCAAGGGAGTTTCCGCTTCCAGGGGATATTCGGCATTGTGTGGGGACATTTTTGGTTGTCCCAACGGGGGGCTTCTGCTGGCATCTTGTAGGCAGAGGCCACAGGTGCTGCCAACGACCCTAGCACACACAGAACAGCTCCCCCCAACAAGAAATTATCTGGCCCAGTGTCACAGGTTGGGAAACCCTGACTTCAATGAACAGGGATTCCCTACCTTCCCTGGACCTCAGTTTTCTTATCTGTAAAACAGAAATCATTTGGTGGTTTCAACAATTAAAAATGCACGTAGAAGTTCTTTGCACAGTATCTGGCATAAAGCAGTCAGAATGTAAGTTCATGTGACTATTGGTACGTGCTTCTATGTCGATATGGTTTGACTTCTTGATTTTAGCTTAAGTTCCTTTGAAGAATTGCTTGTATCTTGGGTGATACCCAAGATAACTTAAGACCCCAGGGGCCCTTTGCTTTGGGACTTAGAACTGGGGGCAGCCCAGACAGCTTACATTCTCCCGGGCAAACGTAGGCAGGTGGTTGTTGCCGTCTTGCACGTGGATGTGAACCGTGGCCGTGGATGACAGCGATGGCTCTCCACCGTCCTGGGCTCTGATTATAAGAGTGAACTGAGCCGCAGTCTATGTGGGGAGGAAAAGGGAGGAGAGGAAAATAGTCATAAATAAAATATTCCATGCAGCAATTGCAATAGCAAGTCTAGCCACAGAGGGTTCCCCACCGCAAACACAGAATCTAAGCTTGGGGCTCAAAGATAGGCAACACATTTCGTATTTTTTGAATAATAAAATCCACATAACCTCGTAATCTAAACATCCTGAGAGTTTTATTTCTCCACTAATACAGTCAATCCGGAAACCACTTTCTTTCGGTAATGGTGTTTGAGAAACGAGGAAATAAAGGACTTGAGAATTTGGAGTGTTTTCTTGATCCAAATCAACTGCTGACATCTGAAAAATAGGTTGACCTGGAAAGAAAGTTTTTAAATTGTTACTATTGGACAACGTCAGCCTATCAAACCAGTAAGAGGATGCATTATTTATTAAACGGCATGAATGAATGAAATGTTTGAATATAAAATCAAACTATAGACACATTAGACAAGATAAAGTTGAATATTTAAATAGTCAAAAATACCTTTTTAATCATGATTGCAGAAGCAGAAGACTTAAAGGACAAAATTGATAGATCAGGTTACATTTTTAAATGCATGGCAAAAAACTACAGATAAAATTAAAAAGGAAATGATAAAGCAGGAAAATGTCTTTGAATTATATGTGGCAGGCAGATATGCTCAATATGGAATGCAGAATTTAAAATCAAGATGAAAAACAACAAACACGGTAACAGAAAAATGGACGAAAGAAAGGAAAAAGCAACTGATAAAAAAAAGTTGAAGCCCATAGTCATCAAAGACAACATGCGTGGACACGCATGTTGCTGGCAGATGAGGAAACGGGGGCACTGAAATCGTGTGTGCCGTTGAACCGTCAAGTCCGCGTCTCTGAATCGGTGCTAAGTAAGCAGTGCTGGGTTGGGACGCAGAGTTATCGTAGCTTACATCTGCTCATTGAAACCTATTTTATAAAAATAACAAAAGCGACAGCAAAATATGCATGTTCATCAGTAGAAAGAAGATTGGTTGAATACTTTGAAGCACATCATAATATATTATGCAGTAGGGTGCTGCAGGAGAATATTTAGTTACAAACAGTAAAATCGCATTTCTAAAAAAGGAAATTCATAAATATACACATATAAAAAAGCACACCCAATATGTGTAAATATTTAATGTGTGCACTTACACATTTTGGGCTATAATAAAGGTGAAAAATGTATGCATATATAAATATGCATGATATATTATATATTATAAATAAAAATCTGTGACTGCATACACATAACATATAGCGTGCATATCTACAAACATAAAATGCAAAGAAAAATATTGAAAGGATTCAAACTGAAACATTAATGGTATTTATCTCTCATGAGTAGTATTAAAGATGCTTCCTTTCACAGTCTCTTCATTTCTCAGAATTTTCCAAATTTTTTAAAGTGTATTTTAAAAGTTAAATAATTTTTCTGTTATTAAAATAAATCCACATTCTAGTAAGAGTGGTTGGGATTTAAAGACTCACAGTATCTGTAACTCAGAGACTTTCATCTCGTTGCCGTTTTACAGATGAGAAATTGGCAGAGATAACCAGGAACTCACCACCTAGCTCTTTTCCCTTCACTGAGTGTGGCTTTTATTCTTAGATTGGCATTTACATATCGGCTCTTCCAACTGACAAAATGTCTGCATCATTTCATCGCCAATACACAATGAGGCCGATAGACCTCCAAGCATTTCACTCTGATGCAAGGCCTGCGACATTCGCGATGTGAACGGTAAAAGCTCCGTGAAGACAGCAAGGATCAAGCTCCGCTGCGGCACGAAAGCAGGAAGACAGAGCAGGGACAGAAGCCCTGCAGGGCCCCCCCGTCCGCCCCCCGCCGCACACACCTGCAGCTTGGTTCTCTTTCACACTGACGTTAAATTCCTTCTCAGGAAACTGGGGCGCGTGATCATTTACATCCCTGATTCTGATGTTGAAAATCAAGGATTTATCCACAATTTCCCCTGTTGAGCGATCCACGGCATCGAAGCAGACCTGGGAGGCAGAGAACTGTATAAATGTCACAGAAACATTTATTCGATGACACGAACCAAATGACTGTCAGTGTGATTGTGTGTTTTGTATCTGTCTCCTCCACCAGACCGACAGTTCCTGAGCACAGGAATCAGGTTGCTGTCATTCACACGGTGCTGGCACAGACTAGGTGCTCAATAAATGCGTAGAACAAATCAATACACGGACTAGAAAGAACAATCAATCGGTTATCATTAGGTTCAAATCTCAGTTTCCCTCCCTGTGTAAACACAGGCAAGGTGCTTATGAGCTTCATTTTCTACAGTCTATCAGCACTGTCATGAGAAGTGAATACACTACTAAATATTGTTGCAACATCGCAGAGAGCAGACACTCTAAGGGCTGGGGGGAAGCGAACATCTACAGTCACTAGCACAGCTACTGACGTGCTAGGTTCTGTACTTGGCTAAGAAAGGTCGATCCACCTCAAACATGCGTGTGTGCAGCCCTTCCCTTCAATAGGTCTCAAATCAATAATCTAAGTGTCTAGCTTAAGAAATTTTTTAAAAGAGAGCATATTAAACCCGAACAGAAAGAAGGAATTATAAAGGTAAGAGCAAGTATCGGTGGAATGGAAAACAATGAAAGAATATAGTCATGAAACCAAAAGCTGGTTCTTTGAAATTGTCAATTAAATGGATAAACCTCTAGGAAGACTGATGAGCCACAGGGGAGAGTGTCAACACCAAGTCTGAGAGAAGGGCTGCCGCAGACCCCACACACGCTAAAAGGATAACGAGGAAGAGTACGGCCAAGTTTATGCCACCGGATTCGACAACTGAAATGAAATGGACCAAATTCTTGAGAGAGAAAAACTACCAAAACTTTCTCGAGAAGAAATAGATAACCTGAATAGTCCTATGTCTATTAAAGGAATGGAACTTGTAGTTTAAAATCTTCCATGAAATAAAAACAAAAAAACTGCAAGCCCAGATGACTTCAATGGTAAATTCTAACAAAATAGGAAGGAAGAGGTAATACCAATGCAACACAGTCTCTTCCAGAAAATATAAAAGGAAGAAGAACTTCCCAACTTCCCGTTAATATGAGATTAACGTTATCATAATACCAAGTCAGATTTTTTAAAAATTACAAGAAGACTACAGAACAGTATCCTTTGTAAATCTAGACTCAAAAATCCTCACCAAGATATTAGAAAATAGTTTCCAGCAATATGTATCAGGAGCAAATGGGGTTTACCTTGAGAATGTAAGGCTGTTTCCACATTTGAATCAATTTTGGCAATGCCATAAAATAGAACATTAGTATGTAAAAGTCAATTATATTTCTATTGACCAATGAATAATTAGGAACCAAAATTTTAAAAACAGGACCATTTACAAATATAAAGTGTATGCGGGATCTGTTTACTGAAAGCTGTAAAACACTGACGAAAGAAATTAAAGAAGACCTAATTGAATGCAAAGATGTTCTGTATTTAGGGACTTAATGACTCAACATTGCCAAGACAGCAGTTCCTCCTAAATTGATCAGTACATTCGGTGCGAGCCCAACCAAAAGGCTAGCAGAAATTTTTAGAGATATCAACAAGCTGATCTGAAAATTTATATGGAAAGGCAAAGAGATTTGAATACCCAAAACAATTTTGAAAAAGAAAAAGAGGACTAACACTATGTCATTTCAAGATTTATTATAAAGATACAATAATCCAGAGAGTATAGTATTGGTGAAAAGATAAATACACACATCACTGGAACAGAATAGAGAGTGCGGAAATAAGCTCACAGAACATAGTTTGTTGATTTTCAAGAAAGGCACAAAGGCAACTCAGTGAGAAAGGACAGTCTTTCAGCAAACACTGCAGCCACAATTGGATGTCCACACGCAGAAACAAAACCAAAACCAAAACAAAACGCTGGATCCTGGATTTACATCTGATACCTTAGACAAAAATTAACTCAAAATGGATCATAGACCTAAATGTAAAACACAAAACTATGAAAGCTGTAGCCAAAAAAAGGGAGAAAATCCCCATGATCATGTGTTAAATATGACACCAAAAACATGATCCAGAAGAAAAAATATTGATTAATTGGACTTTATCAACATTTAAAACTTTCGCTCTGCGTAAAACACTGTTAAAAGAATGAAAACAAAAAGGCACTGGCTGAGGGAAAGTACTTGTTTATCACACGCTGACAAAGGATTTGTATTCAAAACTCAGTAATAAAAAAATAAACAGCACAATTTTAAAATGGGCAAAGGGTTTGAACAGACGCTTCTGCAAAGAAGATCTACACATGGCAGATAAGGCATCATTTGTCACTAGAGAAGTCTCACCTAAAGCCACAGTGAGCCACCACCACACAGCTGTTAGAGTGGCTAACCTGAAAAACCTGACAATACCAGGTGCTTCCAAAGACGCAGTGACCGGAATTCTCGCACACGTCTAGTGAGAATGCGAAATAGTTCAGCCACTCCGAAAAATAGTTCAGGAACTTCTTATAAAGTTAAACATATACTTGTGTGATCCAAGCCACCCCTACTTGCCCCACCAAAAAATGAAAACTGATGTTCACGTAAAAACTGTAGATTTATAGCAGTTTTGTTATGATCACCAAACACAGAAAAGAACCCAGGTGTCCTTCAGTTCGTTGTATAAAATACCACTGCTCAGCAATAAAATGAAACAAACTTTTGATGCACGCAACAGCATGGAAGAATATCAAATCCAGACTTGAAAAGTGTCTTGCTGTGTGCATCCATCTCTGTGATGTTCTAAACAAAGCAAACACGTGGGGACAGGGAAGAGATCAGTAGTTTCCAGGGGTTAAGGGGTTGGGGGATGGTATATTTTTAAAATAAATTTTTAAAAGTAAAATACACACAAAATGTGGAAGGAGTAAATGTAGTTAAGGGTTCTAAGGTCATTGCGGTGTCCAAGAAGTTATAAAAATACTTCATATTAAATCTAGTAAGTGGAGAATGTGAATGTTGTAACTTCTCTGTGGTTTTTGTTCTCCCTCTGTGGGATGAGAACAGAGAGAGAAAAGTTGGGAGGTAGGGCGAGATTTTTCATTACTATTTCATGGATTTTTCTATTGTTTAAGATTTTATGAGAAGCCTTCATTAATTTTACACCTGGAAAGTACGTATAAGTAACAGGAACGCTCACGCGTCGCTGGTGGGAGTGCAAGATGGTGCAGCCACTTTGGAAGACGGTTTGGTGGTTCCTTTCAAAACCAGACACGCTCTTTCCCATACATACCATCCAGCCACGTGTTGAAGACCTACGTGCACGCAAAAACCTGCGCACGGATGTTTAGAGCAGCTTTATTCATAATTGTCAAAACGTGGATGCAAACAAGACATCTCTCGGTGGGTGAAGGGATGAGCGGACCGTGGTCCATCCAACGATGGAATATCACACAGTGATGAACAGACGGGGGACCCTAAAGGCACACTGCTGGGTGAGAGAAGCCAGTCCGCAAGGGCTACGCACCCTGTGATTCCAGCCATGTGACTTTCTGGGAAAGCAAAACCGCGGAGAGAGTAAAACAGTCAGCGGTTGCCGGGTCCTGGGGAGTGGCACGGTGGGGGGTGGGGGCGAACAGGTGGCGCATGGGGGATTTTTAGGGCAGTGAAACTACTGTGTATGGCCCTGTCATGGTCATACGTGTCGTTATAAGGTGTCGAAACCCATAGAAAGTACAAGACCAAGGGTGAATCCTCACGGGCACGGCGTGCTTTGGTCAATACTAACGCAAAATGTGGCTCGTGGGTTATAACAGACACACCCAGACCGCAGGCTCTAGCAAGAGAGCAAGGCGGGGGCTGGGGGCACGCAGATGGGGCGCTCTCTCCTTTCCATCCCATTTCTCTGCGACTCTAAGACTGCGCTAAAACATAAAGTCCATACGTGTTAAAAACTTATGTCCTTACTTATAAAACAAAAATAACTACATATTTAATAAAATATAACAAATAAATATAAGACACAGGAAAGGGCGCAAACCCCGCACTGAGGAGCAGCCCAGGCAGAGCCGCTTCGAGAGGGGCCCACGGATTCTCCAGGAGCAGCTGGTGTCCAGGTGAGATCCTGCCTGGGGACACCGGTGAACTCGCGGGCGGGAGGACTCCCGGAGCCCCAGCCCTGAGGGCAGACGACTCCTTTCCTCCTGCAGGACCCCTGAGCGAGGGAGGCAGCCGTCCAGCTCTGCACCACGGGGAGGCCACATGGCTACTCTGCTCTCCGCGTGGAGGCCAAGTAGCCCGGGCTCAAGTGCAGCCAGGGGTAGAGACAGCACCGTGGGCCAGCTCTTCCCCACATCGCCCTCCAGCTCCTCAGAGCCCAGGGTGGGGGCTCCCAGACAGCACCGTCTCAGGGCCTTGAAAGCTTCCGGTGGCAGCAATCCCCCCAGCCCCTCGCCTCAGGGCCCCCCAGCTCGCCTCTGCTCTGCCGGGCCCTCTTTCCCTGCAGACTTGCTGCCACTAGTGGGCTTCCTCCCCCGGGGTCCACCAGGCCTCCTCGCAGGGCCCCCCCAGAGCAGCTCCCTCCTCCCCCACAGTGAGACGGAAGGAGGCTGCAGGGCTTCTGCTACTGAACTGGTCTGCTCCGGGGTCTCTAACATACATTTTTAAATTTTTGTGCGAGCAAATTGGCTTTCCCACGCACCATCTCCACATTCTCCTCCATAATTTATGACCGTGCCAGCAACTCTTTGCCCTTGATCACCCTGACTTTCGGCTCCAAAACTGCACCGACTGTAATCCTTCCACTGACAAGCAAGAAGTACATGTTTGTTTTATGTTTATTATTTTGTATTCCATTTATTACCCTAAAAGCTGCATCTGAGGCCTTTAGCTCCGTAAGATGCCTGAGAAGCAAGAGTGCTGTTTATTCTTTGGCAAGATACTAAGAATTTCGGGGGACTTAGAATCACAATGGAGAAAGGAAATGTCATGGATATTTTCTGCACTTGGAAAGTGTTTTCAGCCTTTTGTTATGGCCTTAAGATTTATACCCTCGGATAAACACACCATGGTGCAGGTACATGATGGATCACCATATGGCTATTTGGAATCACATGCACAAGAGCTGAAGTCTCGCACACAAATGAGCATATGGAAACAGTGCAAGTCCCAAGCGCAAAACACGAAATCACTTAATGGATAGGCTAGAAGTAGGCAGAGATGGCTGTGTGGGAATAAAGACAGATACTTAGTCATTTCGAGGAATAGAAAAGGATGAATTCTGAGGTGTGTTGGTATCCTGTGAAAATGAGCATATTTTGATATAAATAGATAAGATTCCCACGCAGACAAAAGTCAGACTTTTCCCTTTCCAACAGCAATTCGCAACTGCTTTCTCATAAGTTTCTGGAATTAATGAGGAGTTAGCCTCTCCCCTGCCTCCTCCCAAACGCAGGTTTTCGCTCTGGCTAGTTTTAGAGATTCCTTCAGGGTCCTCAAGAGTAAATCAGTGCTACTAGGATGCCTTTTTGCCACTACATTAGGGTTCCCTGATTCTTAACAATGCCTGTCTTGATGGACTGCCAAAACCAATAATATTAATAAATGTTCTCCTACAGAAGCAGATGGGTAAGCTAGGATGCTCGATTTGTGTAGTATTCACAGGACACTTGGCTTCTGCCACTCTCTGTGGCTGGTAACCCTTCTCGTCGGACTGCGGCATGCGTTTCTGACTCGTGTGTAAACCCTGTGTGTTGGTTTCCTGCGGCTGCCGTTACAGAGTGCCCCAAGCTGGGCGACTTCCAACAGAAATTTGTTCGCTCACAGTCCTAGAGGCTAGAACCCAAATCAGGGTGTCAGCAGGGCTGGTTCCTTCTAAAGGCTCTGAGGGGGAGTCAGTTCCAGGCCCGTCTCCTGGCTTCCGTGGTTAATAGCAAACTCCATGTTCCTTGGCATCATTCCACTCTCTGCCTCTGTCTGCACACGGCATTCTCCTCTGTGTCTGTGTCCAAAATCTTCCCTCATCTTCTAAAGGCACTGTCACTGGGTTGCAGCCCACCCCAATCCTGTGTGACCTCGTTTTAACTTGATCACATCTGCAAAGACCCTATATCCAAGTAGTCACTCTCACAGGCACCATGAGTTAGGGCCTGAATGCATCTTTTTGGGAAACACAATTCAACTCACAACACCTTGCAGGGCAGAGACTGCATTTTACCGTGCCCATTCATTGCTTTATTCGTTCATCCAACTTAATTAACAGAGAACCTAGTATATGAGGGGTCCTGATCTTGACTCTGGGGAAATAGCAGACTTGCCCCAGAGTTAAGAATAAGGCAGGGTCTCCTCCTCTCAGAACTTACATTCTAATGAGGAAAATTCACTGTCAACAGAGAATCAGACACAAAAGTGCACATTTTAGGTAGTGACAACCGTCAGGTCATGAGAACAGGGTCACAAGACAGAGCATGATGGGCCAAAGCGGAGGCTCAGAACTTCCACCCTGCGTCTTCCCTCGTGGAAGTCTGTAGTCAAAGGAGGGGGCCAAGTATCAAATAATTACATGACTCAATATGAAAGGACAACTGCAGTCCATGCTTTGGGGATCAGAACACGGGTTTGGCTTCACCAGGAAGCTCCAAGCATAGAGCCTTGAAATCTTGATACACCAGAGCCAGTGGGGCTGCCACTTGCTTCCCCTCCATGCCTTCACTTTTTGCTCTAAATGGCACTCAGGACCCATCTGAGATGGGCTGAGCGTTTCCATCTCAACCCCAAGTTTCAGAAAATGCTCTTAGAGATTTGACTTAAGCATCATCGGCTTCTAGACACAAGGTCTCACACTAGTCGTTGTGAATGCCAACCATTAATACATCATTTAAAATGTTAAAAGCAAACAAATAACAACAGCAGCAAACAAGCCCTGAATGTTTGCTTTCATCCTTGCATGGGTCGTGACCATCGCTAGCTCCTCCCTGCCCTGCCCTACACGCAGAAGCAGCTCGTGGACCAGCAGCATCGGTATCTCCTGGGAGGTTGTCAGAAATGCAACATCTCAGGCCCTGCCCCAACCTACTGAAATAGAATGTGCATTTTACCAAGATCCTAGGTGATCTGTTTGCTCATTAAAGATTTAGAAGCATTGGCTCAGAGCCCCCTAAGACTACTCTACATTCCTTCTTTTTAACAGACATGGCAAATTCTGCAGAGAAGGGAGGCAAGAGTGTACATGGATAGAGGAGACGTAGAGAGAGTCATCTCTGTCTGTCTTCTGAAGTTTGGGGACAATATCTGCCTGGTTAAAAATTAGAGATTCAGAGCCTATGGGTGATTTAAGGGTATATATATAGTGTGTATATAAATACTTCGAAGCCACTGGAGCAAGCTTCAGAAATTGCTTTTCTCGAATGTCAAGCAACATCTTCTCACTCTGCAGAGTCAATGATGGCCAAGCAGGCCCGAGAACCAAGCCCAGTTACCAGCAGCTCCGCCCCACAGAAGTGGAGCTAGAGCAAACTCTGGCCATCTAAACACTCCCTGCAAGGTCGGCTGGGTAACATGATATACCACCATTTGCTCTGGGCATTTTCATTTGTAATTTCCTTTCCTGGCTTAGAACCTGAATTTCAACTTCATAATAGACCACAGTGTTGGGGTGATGAAATCATAAGAACACCTGATTTCACAAGAAGACACCGTCAATAGGTATGCAAGTCCTCATTCATCGGTCATTGGGTATCCCATGCGGTCTGTTTATAGCTTGTCTCCATAGTTCAAATGTCATTCAAAAAACCTAAATTAGCCTATTTTATGAACATTCTGTGACTCTATCCCCAAATGCTTTCAGATATCCTGATCATTTGGGGATACTTGTCATTAGAAGAAAGGTCTATAGCAGTTCATACAGTTGCAGAAACCATCACAAAGCCAAACTCCAGCAGCCTAAAAGATCACAAAATTAACCTGCATCCCATGCATTCTTCTAAAGCTTGTCGGAGTGTATATCTCGATCTCCCACAACCTGGCAAATAATCAGTTTAAATAATTCTTACCAAACACAATAGTCTTATAGGAGCTTTACAATAAATCCAAGCTTACATAATATAATATATCAAATTTTAGATACCATAAAAGACGGTGTCGTTTCACGATCGACAGAGCGGTGAACATATATTTTTCCATTCTTGTGATCTTCTATAGAAAACAAACCAATCTCTGGGTATTCATCCACACCAGGTCCACTGATTAAATACATTAATGTCCTATTTTCAGACATATTATTTAACAGCTGGAAGGAGAAAAAAAATGGCAAGAAAAAAGGATGAGAACAAACCACTGTGATGATCAAGTGTCAAAGTTCAGAATCGAGGGCAGGGAGGAATCATACCAGCAATGGCACAGCTGAGGATTTATATCACACTAAAGAAATAAACAGATACGCAAAGATGTGAGAACAAAGATACTGGCTGGTTGGTTAAAAAGAAAACTGTTATATATAGCATAAGAGCCCATCCGTACCAAGAAAATCATGTAATGACACTCCCTTCATTATATAATTTTAACCAGAGAGCCTTGAAAACTTTCTAACTTTTGTGGGTTTTTTTTTTAACAGTAGACATATACTACTTTTCAAAAATATTACAAAGATACAAAATATATTTAACTTTTTCTAAGAATCATAGAATGTCACACCTATAGGAGAACTTAATCAGTACATAATTCAAAGGCCCACTGGTGCCAGGAAGTTAGCAAAAAGGAACAACATGGGCCAAGTGTAAAAGTTCTGTGATTCCAATATCATCATGTGTCTTCTCCAGTGAACTGAGCAGTCGATTGCAGCGTGAGGGAGGCGATAGGGAACGGTGGAGACTGGGGTATTCTGGGCAACTCAAGCCCCAGCTTATTGCTGCCACATGGGGATGTGGGATCCATGTGGCCAGAATTTCCAATTTTTGAAAAGCCTCTGGAAGGGCAGAATTTTTAATACAATCTCCCCATTTTTGAACAATGAACTTTTTAAAAGAGACTCTGCATGGGCCAAGGTAAACAGGCCTTGCACGTTGGAATTAATCAGCCTGTTGCTATAGGCAATTCTCACTGCACACCCCCATGGAGAAGTCGCATGCACAGGCAGCGGTGGGGCAGGGTCTAGAGAGCAGGCGTCCTGAGTCCCAGGCCCGCCTTCCTTCCATTCCACTGCAGCGCCTGGACTCGCCAGTACAGACCCCGTCAAGACTGAGTTCTGCCCAGCGGGCACGCTGACTCAGAGGGGAGATGGGGGTCTCTCCTCGAGAGGAGACGCCTTACCTCACCCACAAATTTGGGAAAGGGGCCTGGGTCTTCCTCCTCCAGCTCCAAGGTGGTGATGATCCATCTTCTCTTGGATCGCCGTAGAGGCCGACGGCATTCTCCCTGGGAATTACAGTGACAATGACCATGAGGAGGACAGTGGTGATGCCAGTGGCCTGCGGTGACTGCGCCCTTACCTCGCAGGTAGGCCACGTGGGGACACTTGGCACGCGCGCTCTCTCAGCCCCGCAGCAGCCCCCTAAACTTAGAAATGACAAGTGCCTGTCCTCCGAGCAACCACAGAGTCGCTTCTGACTGTGGAGCGTGTGCCACCCCGTGATATTCTGTGGTTCATGAGTTAATTTTAGGGGATACACAGACAGGACATCAAAGATCATCGCCGACCACGTGCTAATGCCGTCCTGGAGTAGACGTGGAAACAGCTGTCGGGAAAGGTATTCCCTTTCCATTCCTTGCTCCAGCTTCCTGAAATTACCGATGAGAAAGTTTCCCTGCAGAGCTGTAGGCCTTTAATTCCTCTCTGTCTACTAATCTCCCTTTTAGCAGGGAGAGGGGGAAGGAACTTAGAATCTGGGCTCAGGTATTTGTCAGGCAAGAGACTCTAGATAGAATGTAACAACATGGTTTTGTTTGCATTATATTGTATATTTTTATAGCTATAGTCTATTTATTACAAGTGAAGCTGGTTTCTAATCACATTAGTTTTTATCTACAAAAATGTAAATTCTTTTTTGAAAAATTACTGAATGATAAAGTAAATTGACCAGAAGGATACTAAGTGCATAATCATAAGGCGACATGGGGTCGTGGCAAAAACCCGCAGTGGTGGTGGGTGCGTGACTGCACACCCTATACTGGAAAGTATTACAGCCAATAGATTTTAATTTCATAAAGAAAATGGTGTGGTTAAACCTCCAGGCTATCTCTGGATGGTTGATTTCTGATGTTCACAGGTTATTTATATTCTATTCTAATTAGACATAAAAGCATCATCTGAAACTCACTGGCAGTTCCTCAAGATTCTGAAAGGCCACATCGAGTTACTGTTTTATTTTCTGCAAACCAAACATTGGCAGGGCACTAAAGAACGCAACATTGCAATCCAGTCTCCAAGTAAAGTGTGGAGACTGACTTCATTTATGAAGAAAGTGACTTCCAAACTCCTCCTTTGTTTGATTAGTAAGATCATCTTTTTCTTGTTGGACACCTTAATGGTGTCTTTATCTTGACTTTAAAAATGACATTAATTAGTAGGGAATACATGTATCAGAATCACGTAGAAACTGCCTGGAGTCACAAAAATCTAGAATTAGAAACAACAAAAAAGAACTTCTGCATTTAGTTTTGATAATATAATTTATTTTTCTTCACATTGCAATTCATGATTACTACCTCTCTAACTATAGGAGAAATATCCAAAAAATCCTGATATAATATTAGCAATGGCAGAGACATTTAAAAACATAAAATACTAGTATTGTTATGTTAATTAACAAAGTAGGAAATAGAACTGTTTATTCAAGATGAGCACAGATGTATTTATTATATATATACACATGTAAAATAGCATCAAATGTTAATTGGTGATGGCATTTAAATGGGCTTTTTTCTTGTTTTCCCCTTATTTTTAGACATTATTTACAATAATCAATAAAATAATAGAACTTGACACTTTATACTTACATAATGATTTACATTGAGAATTGCGGTCTACGGCCATACCACCCTGAACACGCCTGATCTCGTCTCATCTCGGAAGCTAAGCAGGGTCGGGCCTGGTTGGTACTTGGTTGGGAGAATTGCTTATTTATATCTCAACAACCTTCGCCCTCCACCCAAAAATACATATTCAATAAGACCGTTGCAACAGAAAGAGGCAAGTCCCACAATGCATGTGTGTGCATGTGTGTGCATGTGCATGTGTGTGTGCGTGTGTGTGCATGTGCATGTGTGTGTGCATGTGTGCATGTGTGTGTGCATGCACACACGTGGCATGGGGGGCAGGGAGAGACGGAAAGGGAGGGAGAAAGAAAGTGTGCACACAGGATAAACAGGATAAAGCAAATGGGGCAAAAAAATGAACAATTGGTGAATTCTCATAAAGGTTATTTTGGAGTTCTATGTATTTTCCTTGAAACATACACATTTTTATATCAAAATAAAAAGTTACCAAAAATTGATACTATTTGAGCAACTGAGATTGAGCATTCAATTTAGCACTAAGATTTTTGTCAATTAAAGTAAAAGGGAAAGCTCGTCTTTAAAAAATGAAACATTTTTAATAAAACCTTTTCTTGTTATATTGTTTCCCCATTTAAAAGAAAATTTGATAACATAGTGTTTAAAGCATGCAGAGAAAACCGAGAATAGAATAAACTAGTGGCATCCATCACCTTGTTCTATCAAAACTTAATATTTTACCATATTTGCTTCAGAGTGCTAAGAGATATAAATTGTTACAGATAAAATCAAAGCTCCCTGTGCCCCCTCCCTCATCTCATTTCTCTCTTCCTTCCTCAGAAGTAATCCTCATCCTAAATTATATTTAGCATTTCTATGCATGTTATAAACCTTTGCTATATATCTCTATATAAATATGTATGACATATATATTCATAACAACACATAATTCTTTATGATTTTGGTTTTAGCTTTGTAAAATAATGGCTCGCAGTCAGCATCATTCCATAACTTATCTTTTTACTTAACATTGTGCTTTAGTTGTTGTGGTGTGCATGTTGATACCTATAGCTATAGCCCCAGTTCATCCGTTTTCACTGCTGTATAGCATTTCAATAGACAAATAGGCAACAATATATTTATCCACGCTCCTAGTGATGGTCATTTAGCTTGGTTCTAATTTTTCATTATTACCAAAAAAAAAAAAGTGCTACGGTCATAGACATCCATGTAGACACGGAAAGTTTCTCTGTACCAGCGGTTTTCAAAGTGAGGTTAAGCAGGCGTCCTCACAACCCTGTCCGCGTGCACAAGGCCAGACCCCTGCGGAGTAACACTGGGGCATGACTTTCCTGTCTCGCCGTGCGCAGTGTGCACTGACAGGGCAGGACGGCAGTGGGTGAGGTCGCTGATGCCTCAGCACAAATGGAGGCGGCGGTCAGCGTGTTCGTCACACCCCGCGCTTGCAGGAAAAGCAGAAAACAGAAAGGAAACTAGAAGAATGCAAGAACTGGCTAATTTGCTTCATTCTTGTCATCCCTTAAGAACGGAGGAAGTAGTAAAAAACTGTTAATTTGTTAGATTGCAACACTTGAGAGTACATCTCTTAAATACTCTGCGTGACTAGACAGGAAACACGCACGAAGCACTACAGCTGCGTGTCAAAGCAGAATGTTGGTCTCTAAGAGAAACGCACCCGTGTGCCTGCTCGAGTCTCCAGCTGAACAAGCCGCTGTTTTTGGTGCAATGCCATTTCACTTCAAAGAACCCCTGACAAACTGATGATTCAGGCTGGGGTATTTGATACACAGTTCCTTGATGGCGAACAAAGTGAGACTGTCACTTCGAGAAAAACAATGGACGGTATCTGTTCCCAATGACAAAATTTAAGCTTTCAAGCAAAAATCAGAATTTTAGAAAAGTTGTGTCTGCCACTACGAGTTTGACAATGTCCCAATAAATAAAGATCTTTCTCACATCAGTGGAGGTATTAATGGAGGTGAGTTTTTATTTTATAGACTGAAATATGAATATGTCCACATTGGGAATATCTGCATAACTCAATGAGCTGATGGCTTCCTAATGATCAGCATACCAGGTAAAAGAATCATTTAAAGTGCAAGAAAGACCGATGCATTTTAATGTAAGAGAGCAGGGAAAGTTCACTGAGATGGTTTCAGATTCCACATTGCAAGTAACTGTTAAGACACTACTGCCTGTGATAGCAAAGAATGTCCACCATTACCTGTTCAAGGTATTTCTGCCTTTCCAAATAGATATCTGTGCGAGGCCAGAACTTCTTCACATGCTCTTACTGCACAACAATCACAACAGACTGAATGCAGAAGCAGAGGGGAGAATCCAGCTGTCTTCTTCTAAGCTGGACATTTAAAAGATTTATGGAGATGAGTAAAATGTATAAATAAAACAGTGCCATTCTTTTCACTAACTGGAATTTGGAAAACTCTAGGATTTATACCTATAGTTTTTGCCTATGTGGGACAGAGTGAGTGCATTAGCCTACCTAGATGCTGCCAGACCACCCTCCCCTGTGGTTGCCTGGCCCCCGTCGGAATCTATCCTCATTCAAGATCACGTCACAACACAGTGGACCACGTATTAGAAAGTGGTTTCATGGACATGAAGAAACATCCTTCTTCATATGTTCATTTCTTGTGCTCAGCTACTTACATGGTGGGTGGGTGGGTGATATTATTGGGTTTTGTTAATGTCAAAATAATGATAATATTTGTTTCCTGCCACAGACTGTATTTCTATTTACTTGAAGGAAAAGAATTTTTGAACCCTTTGAGTTCTAAAATATCAAACCGATTTATTCAGACAATGAATTCTTCTTGATTAATGTTGGTAGTTTTAAATTAAGGGCCTACCTAGGTATATAATTTTAAATACAGAAAATTGCAGTTCTTGCAAAAGAATAAAGAAATGAATTCAGTTTCTAATACAGATGTATTTCCAGGTGGCCGAGGTCATTAACAAGGAATATATTGAGGATGCATGTCTTCTCTGGGCCTCAGTTTCCCCTTCTGTAAATCGGGGGTATGAGACAAGTTGTCTCTAAGGGCCCTTCATTTTATTATGATAGCACATAAATGGCACAGACAGCAGTCATGTGAGAGCCAGCTGGACTGTTCAAAAGAGGTTTGCAATGGTGAATGTTTACACTCTGCCCCCAGACACCTGAAACCCCACGCCACTGTGCGTCTCATTTCTGCTCTCATCCCTGCCTTAGAAATGAACGTGAGCCGGCTGGTCTGGGTAACGCAGGAAGACCAGAAATTGTTACATTTGCTGCAATGACTTTGTAAGTGTTCTTCTTATATTCCCCACCCACGCCAATTTTAGGCAGTTTGTCCAAAGAGGGTATCATTTAAAAGATTTGCATAATGCTTTCTATAATGTGAGGAGGGGGAGAACTTTCTAGAAGCTGGTTCCTCCAGCTGCAGTGTTGCCCAAACACTCTAACAGTGGGTGCCAGGCAGGCATATTATTGAGTGGCGGACTTGTGGCACGTAATCTATGTCACCCAGGCTGGGTAGCCACGGCACTTTTGAGGGAGAACTGAGTGAAGGAAGACTTTGTGTCTATATAAGGTGCTGCAGGACAAAGAAGCCTGTATGGAATCCATTCTTTCTTGAAATGCTTGAAAATATCTCGTGTTTGAATGTACACTTTCATTCGAGGAGAATCTGGCTGCTAGGCATCAGTATTTGCATTTCCCACGAGAGAGCCCTGTGCAGAGTCTTTAAATCTCCACCCAATACCTCTCTTCTGAGCTCGGACGGGGCAGTCGAGGGGATGCTGTGAGGATGGCAATGTTCTCACCTTCGCCCTCAGCGCGCTGGCCACTGGCCACATGTGGCTAACTGAGCCCTAAAATGTGGCTGGTGCTAGGGTAGAGCTGAATTTTATATTTTATTTAATTTTAATTATTTAAATTGAAAATGCCACATGTGACTAGTGGCTACAACACTGGCCAGTGCAGGTAACATGGACTAGTGGTTAGCATGTGGATGTATGAATTTAGACAGCCTGAGTTCAAATCCTGTTCTATCCCTCACCAGCTGTGTGATGTCAGGCAGGTAATTTAACCTCTCTGAGTCTGAGTGTCCTCATCTGTGCATACACAGACAAGGAAGTGCATACGTGTGTGTATATTTAATCCTTACAGCAGTCCAACCACGAAAGTGCTGTTATTAACCCTTTTTAACTTATAACACTCAGCACAAAGTGCTTAGGAAAGTAAGGGGTAAGTAAGCATTTGCTGCCTTTCCTGTTCAAGTCTCTACACACTATTTCTGCTTGTATCTCCCACAAGCACCCCAAATCCAACACGTCCAAGACCGACAGCCCACCTTGTGTTCTCACAAACCTGCCCCGTCCTCAGGGCTCCACAACTCAACGAAAGACACCTGCCTGCTCATTCCAGAGTCACCCTTGACCCCTCCGAGTTCTGTCCGTTTGTCTTCCTAGGGCTCCCTCTAGTCTGCCAGCTCCTCTCTGTTTCCACCTCCCATAGCTGAAGTTTCGCCATCTGGAGAAGCCACCTGACTGCTCTCTCACTGTCCAACCCCGTCCTCCTGTTGTGGGTTGAACACTGTCCCTAACAACACGTGTGGAAGTCCTAATCCCCGGTCCCTGTGACCTTATTTGGAAATAGGATATTTGCGGATACAATCAAGCTGAGTTTAAGTCATTCTGGGTTAGGATGGGCCCTAGGCCGATGACCAGTGCCTTTATAAAGAGAGCAGGGACACACAGACACCAAGGGAGAAGGCCTGTGATGACAGAGATGGTAGTGACGTGGCTGCAACCTGAGGAACGCCGAGGACCTCTGGCCACCAGCAGCTGGAAGGGGCAAGGAAGGGTCCCACTGAGGCTTCGAGGGGGGTGGCCTGCTGACACCTGGATTTCACACCTCTGTTCTCTACAAGTGTGGGAGAATACATTGCTCGTATTTTAGGCCACCTTGTTTGTGGCACTTTGTTTTGGCAGTGCCAGGACACTGACACACTCTCCTAACACAGTCTCTACACAGAAGCCTGGTGATCTTCTGAACGTGTAGATTTCACTCTGCTGCAGCATCAAACCCCACCGGTCCCTCCTGCTCTCAGGACTCAGTCGAGCCTGCTCCGTCCCCTCCGGACCCTCTCAGCTTTGCCCCTGACCACACTGTCCCCACCAGCTCTGTGGGTCTTGGATGAAGGGCTGAAAGAATGTGAAAGAATGAATCGGTCAGAGCATAAATGCTAATGATTTTTTTTAGAGAGAACGCGATTCAGAATTTCCTAGACAAAAACACCACCATTAACAACAACAACAACAACAAATAATAGGTTTTCCTCCTTGTCCAATTTCATTCTCTTAAAACCTCCCTCCTCTCTGGTCTTTGAAGCTGCCACAGCCCAAAGCTGAGGGTTCATGGACTCTCGGGACAGGAAATGACCCAGAAGAGAAGACAGACTCCTCATCTGGGGCTTGTCATTACTTGTCACTGAATCTGTGAACCTGCAGAACAGAGTCTTGACTTTGTCGTTGGGCAAGGGCGTGGGGATTTCAGAGGAAAACTCTGGTGACATTACAGTGCTCCAACACAACAGGTACCAGTTTTTAAATGTGGAGATGGGGGGGGGCATAGGTGCTTCTTATGGACGTCAGAGATGGTTATAAAGCAATGTGGGGGAAGGAAAGGAGTGGAAAGGAATAAGTTGCTTATGGCCAACTCGGCTAATAACTGAGCACCTGCTGGGTATAAAGGTCTGTGCCCAGTTAAAGGTCTGGGATTCTGACCTTTAACTAACACCTATTGAATCATGTTTTCTTTATCTGTCTTGCTTCCCTGGAATCTATTAATATATACAATGGCTGACCATCAAACACTGGAGTTCGACCACGGTGCAATCTCTACCGCCCGCCCCCACCCAACACACCGTCAGAGGTCAGTGAACTTGCCGGGCGCTGCACTAATTCATACGACAGAGGAGGGGAACAGCATTCCCTTTCCTGGTGAGACTAGCTGCAGGGAGGGAAGACGAGGCAGGATTTGTTCTGCAAATATTCAAAATCCATGCTAGCATGGGCTGTTAAACAGGGTCCCACAAAGCATTGGAGATAAAATTAAAGTGTTGAGAACAGAACACTCACGACTCTTGATGTGGCAAAATGTGGCCAAGGAAATTCTCCAAACTCCAAGCAGCTGATACTGACTTTCAGAAAGAGGGTTCCGTGAGAGTAAGTGCCTTATAACTCAGGTTTCCCTTCTGCTCTGTTTACTGCTGTACCCCTGTGCCTGCTAAGCTGCACAGCAGGCGCCCAGCAAATAGCTGTAGCCTGAGCTCGGAGTCGCTGAGTAACAAACACAGACGGTCTCACTAAAAGAAAATGGCGTTTGTTTGGGAATAGGACATTGGGATGGGAATATGCATGTCATCGCAAACTATGTGTATATTCAGGGAGATAAAAGAAGACAAAGGTTTTTAAAGGAAAAAAATTAGGATTACATAATTGTTTTGAAATTATTTGTCTATGGCCATACCACCCTGAACGCGCCTGATCTCGTCTGAAATTATTATCCCTGGCTACAAAAATCAATGACAAGGGTAATGTCAAGTTAAGGCTGGACAGATGTCCTCACAGAAGTATTTTTGTGTAAGATTTTGGTGGCCTTTGTGCAAGGTTATGGTTTTTGCAGAGTCTTTTGTGATAGTTTTTGCTATCGGGAATACAAATGTAAGAACCCTCTCTTATAGCTTCCCTAGCTCTATTCGTCAGGGTTTTTGTTTTCTTCTGTTTTGTTTTTTAACGCAAGCAACCCCATTTTGATTCTGACAACTTTCACACTGCCAAGCCCTTTTATGCATTTCCTCGTTTATTCTCACAACCGCTGGGTTAGGTAAATTCAATTATCAGCTCCATTTTCGGTGAAGAAAATGAGGTTTAACAAGGTTATATGTAAAAAAAGGACACCCACGCTGAGCCCCAGATCAGTTCAGTCTTAGCCTCTGGGAGTAGCACCTGGCATTGAAAATCTTTGAAGCTCCCCAGGTGAGTCCGACTTGAGCCAAGATGAGTACCACACTCAAGTTAGCCCAGGTGCCCAGCAGGACGTGGAGGAGCCTGGGTTAGGACGCTAAGTGACCCAATCCAGACCCCACAGCCTTTACCCCTGAACACTGTGCTGCCTCCTCCCACCCCCAGCTGGAATTAAAAGGAAGAAATGATTCTCTCTCCCTACCTGCAGAAAGCAAATTGAGCAGATCATAACCAGGAAGCATATGCAACAGTAACTCTGTGTATTTTTAAGTACAAACAGAACAAGCTCATACTTTTCTCTGGGCGGAGAGGGGGGCTGTCAGTTTATGTCTGAACTTGTGAATATTCCAAAGCATTAATGGAAGCATAGGATACATAGTCTTTGGCACCTTACGATGTCCGTTTTAAGGCTCTTCATAGTGTCAGTGCCCTGTAGCCAAAGACCAGGGCCATGAACATGCCTTGAGTTGAACCAGTGGAGTTTATTATGCGAGGAGGATGTGCACCACAGGGCACTGTAGGGTGTCTCAGGACGAGCGTGCTAGAGAAGATGTATTATAGGAGTTGGCAAGCCCATATTTTTCTCATCTCGATTTGAGCAGTGGCAATTGCTGGTGGTGGTGGGTGGGGGGAGGGTGGATATAGCCCTCCCATCCCCATCGGGCTGCTCAAATTGTCTTTGACGTAGACAACTGAGATTTTCTCAATCTTATGCAAAGTGTGAATAGAAGTATCGTTAGAAAACTTGTGTGTGTTGATGTAATCTAAATAAAAGTCGTGTCTGCTACATAAACCAGTTTTAAGACAAGTCCCCTTAGTCTGTCCCCACTATTCCCCCAAATGGACTGTGATGCTTAACCCCCCTTGATGTAAGTTGGGAGCCCCCACTGCCTACTCGCCATAGCAAAGACGGCCAGCCCCAGCTCCCAGCTACACATCCGCCCTTCCCGCGTGAGTCTCAGCCGGGCCACACGCAGCCCCCTTCCCTCCCTTCGCCTGGAAGGACCTGTGCCCCCCTGGTCCCTCCCAGCTCACCTGCAGCAGCCCCAGCAGCACAGGAAGCAGCAGCAGCAGCAGCGACGGGTGCCCCTTGCAGTTCATGCCCGCCCAGGCTGCCCGGATGCGCCAGAGCATGCAGGTATGGCCACGCCGGAGACAGACACCCTCTCCCCTGCCAGGGGCTTCTCCTCCAGTGTTCTCAGGTCACTCTGGCCCAGACACTTACATCCAACTTGCTCCTCCTCCTTCCCCAGTATCCTTGAGCTTATCAGAGTGGGCCGGGCTGACTTACAAGCTTTGACATCCTTTGCGACAAG
>VBSM01003201.1:1293085-1303960 GCA_008086735.1 Cheirogaleus medius
AGGTGGAAGCCGGAGGATGTCAGGTGCGTGGAGGAGGCGACCACTCCGACTGCCGGGTGGACAGGGCAGGTGGAGGAGCGAGACGGTAACCGCGGAGTCTCAAGAGTGGCCACTGCCGCTCTTTCAACTTTTCTGTATGTTTGAAACTTTTTATAATAAAACGTTGGGGAAAAAAAATCAGAACAGTGACTTTGACTCCATCAGTGAAAAGTCCAAGTTACTATCAAGTATAGCTTTACCTGATACCTAATATTGTGTACCTAGTTGTACCCCAGTTCCTTGCAACGTGTGTAAGAGCTCAAGTTCATTAGACTTCGTGTTAGAATAAAATAACCCATCCTTTGTCATTCCTGATTTATTTTCAATGACTAAGAAAATTTTTCTTCTATTTTGATTTTTGATTGCTTTAGTAGTCATATAGGTTGATCAGAAAGTGTGGCTCCTAATCTTTTAATATGTTGAGTCAGCCACTGAGAGCTGGCCAGAAAATTTCCTTTGAGAGATTTTACTGTCTTGCCCCAATTTTGTCACCTAATATGTAATTGCAGATGAGCAATTAGGGGGAAAACAAACACTGCAGTTATAATAGACTGAAGTCCTTTTCACCTTTTGCAAGTATATTCTGATACTAATAATACGGATAGTAAATTCGACAAGCCCTTTCTCCAGGCAGTTATGTGCATAAATTGTTTCTGCTTCTTTAGGGCAGGAGAAAGAAAGGGAGGTGGGGAGATTTAAGAGGCTGTTCAGTTTATCTTCCCACATTAAAACCATCCTGTTGAGGTCAAAATATATATGTTTTGAAGATCGGAACATCTTCGATTAAACTTGTTAAGCTATTTCAAGACTACGTAAGTTCTGTGAATAAAAAGGCATTTCATTCCAGTATGTGGAAAACTGAAAACACCACGGGAAAAAAGCAAGGCTCTCATTTTTGTTCTTCTCACTTTATTAAGGCAGTTATCTCCAGACATGGGTTTAGAGGAAAAGCTTGGTGACAGACAGCGAAGACCCTTCTAAACCTGGCCAAAGTGAAGAAGTGGCTGAAAGGCCGAGGGAAGGCAGAGTGAGTGTTCTCACAGTGGCTCACGCCTGTGATCCCAGCACTTTGGGAGGCTGAGGTGAGAAGATTGCTTGTGGCCAGGAGTTTGAGATCAGCCTGGGCAACATAGCATGATCCCGTCTCTACAAACAATTTAAAAATTAGCCGGGTGTGGTGGCGTGTGCCTGTAGTGAGGTAGGAATATCCCTTGAGCCCAGGAGTTCGAGGCTGCAGTGAGCTCTGAACATGTCACTGTGCTCCAGCCTGGGCAACAGAGTGAGATCCTGCCTCTAAATGATAAATAACCAAAAACAAAAATAGAAGAGTGTGAGTATGTGGTCTAAGAGACCTCAGCTCCTCAGCACTCACTGGTAGAGCAGATTATCGGATCAGAGGCCATAAACCATTCATTTTTGTGATCTATTCTTGAGTCAAACAGCCAGCCAAGTGCTAGGCTATAATGAAAACAACATAGACAAGCAAAGGCTTGCTTCCCTGCCGGCCATTAAAGCACCATAAAAGCAGTGAACTCAACTCCAACACTCAACTCCAACGTGCAGGCTTTTTAACCACTTCGGCACGAGTGTCAACTATAGCCGACAGCCACAGATGAACGCGCACAGCCGAGCGTCGACTTTAGCCGACAGCCAAAAGCTTTTACTTTTACAGCTTTTATCTCTGCAGTTGCAGTGTGTGCGTTCAGCTAATAAGTGACTACGAATCTGTGACCTTTTAAAACGTCCTTAGTAGGAGTTATTATAGTTATTTTCCTAAGGCCGCCTATAAAGTGAAACAAGCTTTCAGTGCTTTAAAGCTTTCCTCATCACACAAGAGCAAAACGGAGTCGTCGTCAATGCACAGCACACACCACCGTGCGGACTGCGAGTGCCGGCTGTGGGCACGGTCTCGCGGCCGGTGAGCGCCGCACCGAAGTGGTTAAGCACCAGGAGAGCAGGTTTCTCAAACTTTAATGTGCAGAGGATCTTGTTAAAAAGTACTCTGACTCAGTAGATCTGAGGAGGGGTTCACAATTTGAGTAGCAAGGCGTAAAATTGTGCTAGTTAATGTAACCTAGTGTTAAATATGCATTATTAGTTTTAAGTACTTAAGCTAGGACAATTTTAATTATATTCATGACTCCCATTTTTACATTCCATATATATTTTCCAGTGTTATTACAGTTAATTCCTTAAATACTAAATTGCCAAGGACAGACACATTCAAATTGTATTTTAGGAAACAGGGATCTCTATGCAGATTTTTATAAATTAATGATTTACGTTACTTCCTTAAGCATTATTCTATGCTAGACAGTGTTTTACAGTGTGAGAATATTCAATGAATCAAGGAGACTCCTCCACAGACCTTAACTAAATAAAATATACCATTTAATTCTCTGAGGGCAGAGGGAAGTTAAATTAAGAACATGGTTTGGGTCTGAAAAACAATTCTTTTCTCTCCCATTTCTTTTTGATTCCAGTAAACACCTTTTTATTTGATTTGAAGGTGCTCACGGACAAATTCACTGCCATCTGAAAGAGTTTAGTCACCACCTGGTGGAGAATAAAATAGCAACATCCAAAATTAATCCACCATTTCTTGTAAAAAAAAAAAAAAATTTAAAACCTCCAGCGTGGTTAATTTTCAAACCATACTAAAAATTATGTTTTAAATCCCTACACGCTATCGGACTCAAATTTGGTGGACTCAAAAGAATGCACCTTATTGTCAGAAGGAAGTTTCGGAAGAGAAGCCTTTCTGACTCTGCAGCGGGAGCTGTTCAGAACCAGCGTGTCCTAACCAGGTCATTTCCCTGAAAAGAGACAGCGCTCATTTCCAGACGCGAACGTTACAGCGCAAGTTCATCTTATCACGTTACTTTGATTTTATGTTCCCTAAGCACTCCTTAACACATTTTGGGGGGTAATTGAAGAAATAGGGACTCAGGAAATTTACAGTAATGTCCTCAAGATTCATCTGGAAAGGTTAAACTGTGCTTTGGCTGTGGATGTCGCTTACATTAAAACAGGAGTTGGGACAGAATTTCATCCCAAGCAATTCTTTGAAATAACCAGAGAGAAAATAAACTTTGAAGGAGAACTGCATAAAAAGTCAAACAAAACAATGCCAGAAAAATCCAGACAATATTTGTCTGTTTAATTGATCTCAAAGAAAGAGAAATCCAAGTTCACAATAATTTACATGGATTCTGTCTTATTACACACAGAACCAAACATACAATCATTTTAACAGCAAATAACAAACATGTTGAATATCTTCAGGCCATTTTGAATAGTGTCCTATACATGTACCTAATAATAAATACTGCTTCTGAATTATTTTGAAATACAGTGCCACCAAGAGTTTTATATCTTTATGTAACTAGATAAGCAAAAGAGCATAAAGGAAAGAGGAAATACACAATATTTTATTTCTGTAATGTAGGAATTCGTATTCCTAATAGGCCTGAGAACCACTACAAACCATCCTTCTTTTAGCCCTTAGCTACCCCGCAAGACCAGTGATATCCTACAACCTGTTGTTTTTGTCACCTCACCAATTCTACCACATTCACCTTGGTTACAAACCTTCAGCCTGTTTAGTCATTTAAAGTTGGGAAAGAGCCTAAACCTAAACAATCACAGCAAATTGTGGTATATGTTTATAGTTCACTTCTGTGCTTTTTTACAATTTTTTCTACTAAATGATTCTAAGCCTAAAATATTTTTTCTTTCATATATATATATTTTTTTATCTTGGATCATTTTAATTGGTTTAAATGCAGGGCATATGTAAACAACTGCCCAGAAATGAGAGGCACTTCTCGGAAATGCAATGACTGCAGTC
Source organism: Cheirogaleus medius (assembly GCA_008086735.1). Lineage (NCBI taxonomy): Eukaryota > Metazoa > Chordata > Mammalia > Primates > Cheirogaleidae > Cheirogaleus > Cheirogaleus medius. Next base: position 1,296,975 of record VBSM01003201.1, read on the forward strand.
ATTGGACTGCAGGACACTCGATGGCTTTCACTTGATGATCTGAATGAGTTCATGATTCAACTTTCCAACACTGTCTGCTTGAAAGTGGCAATGTTCTTATCGGCAGCATTTCGTGCATTAAGATGCGTTAGATATGTATGTCGGAAATCGTAGCATTAAAATTGTGCTTACGTTAATTCTGTAACAAACCTAACGTTAAAAACTTAATGTTATTCCTTAGGAGCTCTGATCCAATCACAATAATACTGGTTGAAATTGATAACCAACCTGAGGCAAAAAAGTAAACAAGCATAGTCACTTTTTCAAGCTTTTTAAATGGAACACATGAAGTTAACGACTATTCCCCAGATTATGCAAGCAACTTCAGTGAAAAGTTCTGGGAACAAATGCATGAGGCATTACCTCCAAATTTCTTAATAATGATGGTCTGCAGCTGAGACGCACGCAAGTCGAGGCAAAGAAAATCTCTTCGCCCCTAACGATGCAAGGTCTCTAGAGCACTCACATGGACACATTACAGGGCAAGGCAGCAACTTAGCATAAACCCGTCAGTATTAACATAAGGGGTGTGTGTATATATAATAGCATGCTTATGGACATTTATTAGCCATGAAACTTCATAAAGAGCTGCACAAAAATCCAGCAGAGAAAGACTCTTAAATGAAGTGCCAGCCATAGGTAATGGACTAATCTGTGCTTAGAACAGGGCAGGCGAGGGACACAGCGGGTACCTCCCAGGGACCACGTGGAAATTAAGACCAGTGCTATATTTTCCAAATACAAAATATATACTGAGTACAAAAGTTAAGAGTACATTTGAGGACTATTGAAGTAATGCTTACTATTTGCACATCTTTTGTTCATATAAAAAGATACAAGGTCTTAGCATAAGAGCATGCTTTCTTTCTCTAGGAGTATGATAAAGAATGAAAGAGGGCATCTCTGTACAAATCTGAAAATAAAGTCTTTAAAGAAAAAGGCTACCATAAAAAATATTTATATTTTTTATGTTGTTGTTTGGTTATGACTAAAGCCAGATTTTAAAAGATCTTAAAATTTAAACTTTGCACATTGTTTTAATTATAAATACATATAAATACATGTCATCTTTATGCTGTGTCTGATGACACTGACTGTATAAAAAGTTTGGAAGCAATTACATATCTTTAAATGAGAAATACCAAGTTTTCATTTGCCTAAAAGGCGAAAAAAAAAACCCCAGAAAAACAATGTATGTCAAAAACAAATACAATTGTTTAAAGGGATAAAATCAACTGGAATCATTAAAACACCTTGCATATCAAGAAACAGTCAACCAAAGGTTTTAAAGATATTCACACATAGAAACAAGGAAGCTCACAGCACAATTACAGGAACAAGTAAATGGCATTAAACAGCAGCTAAATAAGAAGTCTTTAGCAGAGTCAGGAAGCAGTAAGGCCAGATAAGGACATTCAGAATACATTTGGCAGCTTTATTCATATTCCACTTCCCCTCCATTTTCAAATGTGTCCTCTCCCACCCCAATCCCCAGGCAAGATTAGAAAACTCTGCTCTTGCAAACTAAAACATATCATTATTTTTGACCAAGGACAACAGGATCTAGGTCTCAAATCAGTAACTTAGTAATTATTACATTCAAATTGGTTCTATGGGTTTCAATCCTGTAATAGGCCCTTCAATTTACAAATTCCAAAAGGTGATTTTCCTCTGGCACCTCTCACATGCCAGCAACTCCAGGGTGTCAAATACTTTATTCTTAGCGCCACCGAACAGCAACAAGCGCCACCGAACAGCAACCGTCATGCTTAAACCCATCGCCTTTCCAAACGGGAAAGTCTGCAAATTCTTACCTTAACCTCAGTTTGGAGAAACTGGAAATGGACTTCACCACCACCTCTAAACTTAAAGAGCCCTTTTTGAAAAAACTCATGTCAGAGAAAATGTATTAAAGTACTAGATTCCATTGTCTCTAAAGACCAAGCAGCTCAGTGATAAATGACTGCTCAAAATAGAAACTCACACACTCCCTAACTTGAGCTGCAACTGAAGCTTCTCCTAAGGGTAAAATGAACAGAAATTCTGCTTGAATCGTTTCTGAAAAAGCAGGGGAGGCAGTGGAGAGAAGGGGTTTATTTTAAACATTTAATCTTCTATACCATTTAAAACAGTATGGGGCAGGGCACGGTGGCTCATACCTGTAATCCTAGCACTCTGGGAGGCTGAGGCTAAAGGATCACTTGAGCTCAGTAATTCAAGACCAGCCTGAGCAAAAGCAAGATACGATCTCTACTAAAAATAGAAAAATTAGCTGGGCATGGTGGCACCCGCCTGGTAGTCCCAGCTACTCTGTAGTCCCAGCTACTCTGGAGGCTGATGCAGTAGGATTGCTTGAGCCCCGGATTTTCAGGTTGCAGTGAGCTATGCTGATGCCACCACACTCTAGCTTGGGTGGCAAAAGCGGGACTCTGTCTCAAAAAGTTAATTAAAAAAAAAAAAGTATGCAATACTTCATACACTTATGTGCAAATGAAATGGGGAGCTGAACATCACTATCTATTCTGCATAGGCAAGTTTCTCTGACTCTTCCCCTGGAGAGTTGCCATTTTATTCCTTTATATGGCACATGCTTTCGTTACTTTTTATCTAAAGGGCTCTCATCTGCTTAAGACTGTTAACACAAACAAAGACTTTTTGAAAGACACCTCTCTTTGAAAATAACCTACTGGGGGTGGAAACAGGGGTAGACAAAGAGCTAATTAACAACTTAAATGTCAGTAATCAAAGAATTTCTTAAAATTCACAGTATCATAACTTCTGGAAGAGCTCCACTATTTTCGTATCTGCAGGTCTTTGCAATTTATCATTTCAGGTATCATTTTAATTTGTGTGTGTTTTGCTTTACTCCATTTGTTTTGAGTTTTTTCTCACTGGATACACTGGCTGGCTTCACTGCGTTTGTTTTGAGTTTTTTCTCACTGGATACACTGGCTGGCTTTACTCCATTTGTTTTGAGTTTTTTCTCACTGGATACACTGGCACGACCACAGCTATTTGCATTTCCCTTTTTCTTAAGATTTGCATGTGCCTGTGTTCTGGCGGCCTTGCAGGAGTCCGCCGAGTCCAGAATCACGGCCGACTGTCTAGGAATTCGAATGTTACCATTGGCTTCCACCTTAGAGCTGTCACTGCAGGACAAATCCCAACGCGGCAGCTTTGTACCCTTACTCGATATCTTTTTCTTCTCTTCTGTCCTCATTTCAAGGGTTTGCTTCTGACAACATAACCTGCTGCTACCCAGTATATCACTGGGCTTGGGGGAAGCCTCAAACGTGTAGTATGATGGACGGACTTGATGGTGAGCATCTTTCTTTCGTGAAGGGCCTGGCTTTGAAGCCCCTTCCTGGTGAGGTAGTGGCTTGGACAGAGCGCTAGCAATGAGCTTATTCCTCCCAGGGCTCTTCAGAGCCCCTGAGGTCGCTGGGGCAGTGGGGGGTCTTGCTTTGGCCCCTTTCCCTTTTTCACACTGTATGGTCTGAATCTGCAGCCACTCGAGCTGAATAAGCCTGTCGATATACTTCCCAAGAAGTCCTCCCGCTCGTGGCATGGCTTCGGTTTTACACTCCGCATTCAGAAGCAGGGCCATATCCCGTAGGTCCCAGGAGCTAAAAGGGGGTGGCAGGAAATCAGGATAACAGTATCCAGGTCTGGCATGGCCCTGGCCTGGGTGAAGATCGAAGTACACAGGGTCAATTTCTTCAGCTCGAAGATTCAGATCTGGAGGTGTGAGGGGAGAGGGGGGGATGGGAACTCTCTCCGAGTCAGAGAGATCACTGGCACTGTCTTCATCAGCATCTTCTTTAATAATTTTCATGGACTGAAAGTCAAGAAACAATCTGTTCCCTAAGGCCCCCTGGCACCCGGCTCCAAGTGGATTCCTCTCGGGTTTTCCTTCTGGGGAAATACTTTCTTTAAGCTTATCCTCAGCTGGCTGGGAGACACCCACAAGGCTACTTCTCAGCCGGGAAGAAACACAGCATCCTTCCGGCTGACTCTGTCTTTTTCCTGCAGAACTTTCTGGATGCTGCACTCTATTCCACGATGGGCCGGCATTCATACTGCTGTGAAAAATAAAACTGCAATTCTTACTACCTATGACAAAAAAATGCTCTGGCTATAATTAAACAAATGAAAAGAATCCACTACTCACGCTTTTTTTGTTCAGGTGTTACTAGGCATTAGAAAACTTAAGGCCTCCAAAGTCCTTACAGAAGAAGTAGTTTTACAGAACATTTTTCCATGTAATACTCTACTTAAGAAACATTATATAATAATACATGTGAATGTATGGATTTCATTTTATATCAAACATTAGCATTTAAAAGAAACATTAACAATTATCAGAGTGCTTGTTTTATAGTTTTAGACCAATTATGTGTACTTTGGAAAAACATAAGTTTAGAAAAAAATCTATCATAGAACTCTTGGTCTATTCTGTTAATGCTCAACAGTATTTAACAACATTTAGAAGTAAAATCCGCAGCTTTCTTTCATATGCCTATTTTAAATTAGATATAAATATGATATAAAATGCAAGTTTTACAGAGTTAAATCACTGATTAGTGGTGATTCTGAGCCAAGAAAAATCTTAGTAGGTAAAAGTGCAGCACATACAACCTATACCTTAAACGGAAAGTTTATTAAAATATTTTCAAACAGGAAACACACTTGGGAAAATTGTGCTAAAAGGACAGACATAAAATTGTATGATGAAAACACAGAGTTAAAGCTATCCTGTGAGTGGCAGGGAAAGGGAAATAAGGAATACTGTGTTCATTACCACTACAGCAACTGATTCTTTCTGGAGTAATTTATTCTGAGGCAGAATCTCAGATCAGAGTTGAAAATATCTTCTTTTCAATTTACTTATCAAGAACATAGCATTTGATTAATATTAATACTGCATCTCTGTAATATAAGTCAGATGGAATGAGCAGAAATGGGTGGTAAAAATGCCTTCTGGGAAACTTAGAGGTTCATTTTGCCTAAACTAAGCAATTATTTGAAAACATATTACCTCTTAATTAATAAATATGAAGAATGTTATATCATTGCTGAAAGTACATGTGCTCGACAAGTGTTGAATGAGTGAATGAAAAAATGAAGGAATGGCCATTATTCAGGATTTATAACTAACGCTGCTGGGACTTTTGTTTTCTCCTAGCTATCAGTGTATATCCATAGAGTTAATTATTATCAGCATCTTCTTATATCACAGGAAACTAACATAGAAAGGTAATTTAGGGACTTGCCCAAAATTATCGACTCTGCTAACACTGCCAGAATTATGAACTCTGGAGTCCTTACCGACTAATAATGCTTGAAACCACTTTTACATTCATTTCTGCTAGATAAAAAATATAAATGTATATTTCTTATCCACAGACTTTTTTTTTTAAGTACACACATTCAATCTAGAGAACTGAGACAATGTGCCCTTTGTAAGATAAAACAATTATACTAAAACTATTTACCTGCTTTTCTGATGAGATTCATTCACCCTACTCCTTTTCTTGAAAAAATCACAAGGCTGATCATCATCTAGGGTTTGATGGACAGTCTAAAAAACAGGCATGTGGTAATAAATACTGTGAACACACACACACACTAAACAAACAAAACCAGAACAAATCTAAGGTTTTTCTTCTAAGTTTACATCACCTTTTCTGTAGAGCTCAAAATACTCTTGCTCAATCTGCTGGAAGATGATGACAGCTGGGGAGGCGACTTCTTTATTCCTCTTATATTTGGAAAGGACTCTTCGCCACCGGAACTAGAAGCAACAGAGTGCTGTCAGCATTGATTGCAAATGGTCCTACCATCATTTTTTTTTTTTTAAGTGAAAACCAACACAATACCATTTGCACAGCATTGAAATATTGGGGCTATGTTCATAGAGTAGTTTGCACTCTGAGTTGTGAAACACTGGGGGAGGGAGATACTGTCTCACATTTACAGTTTAGTCTTTTCTGCTTATTTGTTTACCATAGTAGATATCAGAAAACAGGCTCATACTACCATAAATACTGTGAATGGATTCTACCCCTCTCTCTCCCTTTACAACGCACATGTATAATCTCCTTGGAAATATGTTGAGGAAATTTGGGAGGAGCCAAATAAGGTCAAGTGTTATTCCAAAGCTCCCATGTTCAATCAACAAATAATTACAAAAGTACCTAGGAAATGGCAGGGATTATGCACGTGGGCCTGTCTTCATGGAGCTGAAACTGCAGGGGGGAAGAAAGAGTTTCCATATGTGAATACATGTTACATGCTATATAATGTTTGTGAATACATATTACATGCTATATAATGTTTGTGAAGCACTGCTGACCCATACCACAGATCACTGTTATCCCTCTTATTTAGAGTGGCCTATTAAAAGTGCACTGATGAGAAAGTGAATACTACTTTCTGCTATAACTTCCCCTGCCTCTGTAAGATAGAAGAGGTGGGGTTATAGAAGATTTTAATTTTCTTTCTGAAACTTTCTTGTATTTTTTCCACAATGATCACGTAAGCCTTTAGTTGGTTTATATATGAAGGTAATAAAATCACACACGGGGGCTCATAATCAATGAATTATACCATAATGAACAGGCCTGACTCACTTTAGATGTGGAAAATGTTCTTCACCAGAGCAATGTTCTTTCATTAGCCTTGTTTTCTTCCGGCTTTGTCCTTCGGGACAGCAGAAAGAAAGCTTCCATGGAATGCCTGGCCCCAAACTGTGATCTAGAAAACGCGCCTGCATCTCCACACGTCATCTACACCTGAGAGCCGCACAGCAAAGGCCCGTGCGGAGTTACGGGGTGAGAGAAACGAAGGCCCACAGTGCCCCGAGGATGCACAAAACAAGCTCCCAGGCTCCCTGGTTCCGGCTCGCACAGAAGCAAAGCTGCAAACCAGAGACTCAGTCTAGAAAA
>VBSM01003201.1:1310662-1327556 GCA_008086735.1 Cheirogaleus medius
AAATTAAACAATAATGAATTGCAAAATTTTCCTGAACCACCGTGTGCAATTATTGCAAATACCATGCACTATTTTGCTAGTATTTCCAGAGTCACACAAATTGGAATACAAAGGGAAGCAAGAAAATGGACATTTGGCACTGTTAGGAAGTAATACTTTATTATGCAAGAATCAACTACATTTTCGTTCTGCCAGAGAAAGGATTTGTCAGTTAATGTGTTTTTTTTCTCTTACCTAAGCACCTACGTTACTCAAATGCTACCTTCGTTCTGAAGCAGACTAAAATATTAGCTTTAGCATGACCTACGGCCTTCTCTGCATTCAGTTATGTCTTTGGGCACTCTCCCTGACTCTTAAACTTTCATTATGGAAGATGTCTGACATACACAAAATAAACAGAATAGTGTAATTAATTGCAGTCCTTTTCTTTAAAAGGCACAGGCAAAGGACGTGTTTCTCTGGGTCCTGAAGGGTGTAAGTTATGAGAGTGAATATATTCTTGGTTATAGGATTTGCTGAGCTAGTGTTTAGTATTGGATTCTGAGTGAATAGAAATAGCTGTGTGCTCTTTCTTTAAAAGAGAGAGAGATTGAGAGAAAGAGATTGCACTATATAGAGCCTACAGCAGGGGCCCCTTTTGTCCTGTCCTAAGGGTGGTGGTGATGGAAAGGGTATAAATGAATGTATGTGGAACGTTAGGCAATAGAGCTGGATTAATCTGATCCATTGTATTCTCAATATGGTATAATGTAATTGGTCCAGGGACCATGCTTTATTATACTCCAAAATTTTTTTCTTCTTTTGGTCAATTTTATTCCTTATCCCTAGGCTTTTTCTCCTACTTGTGCAAATTATCCATGTTCATAGGTCCAATATGTGTATACTTTTAAAGTACCATGTATTCTTACACAGACACAGGTATACATGCATTCATAACAGTATATAGTCTTTTACTGTGTATATTTTAAATTTTACATAAGTAATTTCTATATGCTTCATTCTGCAACTTTTTTGGCTCTGTATTGTTTGAGATGATAAAGCTCTTGTTCATTACATACAGCTACTGTATTCAGTTGTATCCCTGTGCTACATTTCATGTTTATCCACCTCCTCCCCCACCACATTGACATAGAGACGGTTTCAATTTCTTGATATTAGTAGCAATGCTGCAAAATATTTTTATACTCCCCTTGTAGTTTTGAGTTTCTGTAAATTAGAAGTAAAACTACCGTGTAATATGGTATACACATTTAAATATGTACCCAATGCCATCAAACTCTTTTTCAAAGTGCAGTTATTTATGTCCTACCAGAAGTTACATACATGATTTCCAATTTTCCATATTCCCACTGAAACTTGGTATTATCAGGCTCTTTAGTTTTTGCCATTCTGGTAGAAGGTTGTTTTAATTAACATTTCTGATTACTATGGAGGTCATTTATGTCTTTATTAGACAGTTGAGTTTCTTCTTTTCCAAATGACCTAGTCTTATGCTTTTCTACTCGGCTATTGGATGATTGCTTTTTCTCCTTGATTTGTCAGTTCTTTATAACAATTATGTTTATGTTAATCCTTAGTCTCTTATTCCATTGCAATTTTTTTTTTAGTATGCTGCCTCTTACATCACTGTCTAATGATGTACAAGTTTAAATCGTTACTTCTCTTTGTTTAGAGACTGGGTGACACTCTGTTGCCCAGACTGAGTATAGTGGCATGATCACAGATCATTGCAGTCTTGAACTCCTCGGCTCAAGCCATCCTCCTGCTGCTGCCTCCCAGGTAGCTAGGACTACAGGTGTGTGCCACCAGCTGATTAAAAAAAAAAACTTGTAGAGATGGGGTCTTGCTATGTTGCTCAGGCTGGTCTCAAACTCCTAGCTTCAAGTGATCTTCCCTCCTCAGCCTCCCAGAGTTCTGGGATTACAGGTGTTAGCCACTGCACCTGCCCTTACTTTTTATGCTTTGTGCTTTTCATGGCTTAAATTCTTCCCTGTTGGAACATCATATCCTTTTGTGTTTTCTTCTAATACTTTTTAAACACTTTTTACATTCAGATAATTAATTTACATAGAGTGTTTTTTTTTAATGCAAGACAGAGGTCTAATTTATTTTTGTATGGCAAGTCAATTTTCCCAATACCACTTAACAGTTTACCTTTCCCTTTCTGATTTGCAAAACTATGTTACTTATATGAAATTCCTATATGTGCTTGCGTATGCATTTGGATTTTCTTGTTATATTGATCCATTTGTCTGTTTCCCATTTTTAATACTCCACTGTTTATAGTAATTGTGACTTTATAATATGTTTCAATATCACATAAGGCGATTTTTCTTCTGAGATTTTTGTAAGTTATTTTAGTTATTAGAACAGCATTATTCTGCCATATAAATTTTAAAAGAATTAGCCAACTTCTCAAAATATTCTTTTGTGTTTTTATTGGAATTGCTTTGAAGTTTGGAAATTGAGATGTTCATTTTAGGAAGGAATTGATTTTTAATGTTAAGTCCTCCCATTAATGAGTAGGAATAAATAACTCCATGTGTTCATATTTTTATGAGGATCTTTAGTATATTCTTAAAAATCTTTTTTGTTTGAATTGATTCATCTTAGTTTTATATATTTAAAAAATTGTCTGATTATTGCTGATACAAAGAAACACTATAGATATTTATGCTGAGTCTTGCTGGAATCTCTCAAAGGGCCTCTGATAAACAGCATCTCTCTTTCTGAGTTCTGACCAAGTAGAAAAAAATAGAGTGGCAGAAACATAACCTTCATTAAGCTTATATTGGGACTAGGTGTCAGCCTAGTGTATTTGCTAATACAGAGCTCCAGAAGTAAGCAAACTTACTACCCGAGGCACAGCAAGCTAATTGAGGTAGGCTTTTCCTGCCCTGCATTTTCCTCTTTCTACCCTGGAAGAGAAAGCTTACTGACTCCAGAGAAAAAGAACAGAACAAGGCATTGACTTTCTCATAGGGGCAGAACTTGCAGAAAGAACAAAACTGAATACAACATGAAACTTCTTTTGAAGTTCCCATGTAAAAGAAAGGTGGAGCTGAGCTGAGCCTGGCTTATATTATATGCTTCTCAAATTTACCAACCAAATAAGTAATTCCTGCTCCTCAGTGGTGATTATTTAAAACATTTTGGAATCAGATGTCAATTATAAACTTACTACCAGGGTAATAAATTAAGAGATGAGGCAGCTGGTCATAATATAGACTTCTTTTCAAGGCTGATGGTCAGAGGATATGATATTGGTGCCAAATTAAGACCCTTTTGTTTGGCTAACATTTCCAAGAGTATATTTATGTTAACTGAATAACTTAGTAACAGTTGCGAATATTTGTACAAGTGTGAATAATGGGCAAGAGAAAAAGATTAATACTCTTGTAATCTTAATTTGGCATCTCATCAAATCAGACTGTTTGGACTTGTTTTATTCTCTGCTTTGCACATATATTTCTCCAAATGTATTGTCTGTTGCTGTGCTAATTTTCATTGGTCAATATGCCTGTCTTTGCTTTTATAGCTTCTACTTTTTCTGTCTTAGGATGGTCTCTCACTTTGATGCTGGATTCTCTTCTAGGTTTTCTATTGTTTTCATTTTTGAATTTAACTCATTCAGAATTTTTTTCTAGAATGTATGTATTTTGTTTAGGTTTCTTGTTTGCAAGCATGGTTATTGAAAAATATTGGGTCACAGAATTTTTAGGAGGACCAGAATGCCAGATGTGGTTACTATATAGTCAAGGTAAAAACAAAGACAGAAACAAACAAAAAACCCTGTTCCATGGGGTTATTCAAGAGCTGTTCTGTCCAATATGGTAACCACTAGCCACATATGTCTATTTAGCATTTGAAATACATCTAGTCTAAATGGAGATGTGCTGTCAATGTAAAATACACCCTGGATTTCAAACTTATTGTTTGAAAGTAATAAGTACTCTTTATAATCTGTTTAATAAATCCTTGTTTATTGACAATATCATGAAGATGTTCTGATATATTCTAGAAGCTTGTTTTACCTTTCACATTTCCATTTTCAACCCACCTAGAAATGTTTGTGTATGGTATGAGGTAGTTGGTATGACATAGGAAAGTTTCATTGTATTTAAGAATATCCAGTTGAAAACAGTAAAATTAATTGAAAAGACTACCCATTTCTTACTGCTTTGTGTTCTATCTTTGTCTTAAGTCAAGAGTCATTATTTGTATAGGTCTGTTTCTGGCTGCTCTATTCTGTTCCATCTATCTTGGCTAATACCACAGTGATTTTTATGGTAATTCTAATATAGTTTTACTAGATTTTTGGCTATATTTTTTGTGGTATATACCTTTTCTATCCTTTTATTTCCCACTGTTTTGTTTGCTTTTATTTAAGGTGTGTCTCTTAAAATACATAATATTTTTGGACAGCATATCTTCTTAAATTGTTAACCTATATGATAATCTGATTTTTAATTGGAGTTGTAGGGGTGCCAAAACTTCACCTCTTCCCTTTTAGGGTTTTTCCTGGCTGGCCCTGAGAATTAAATTGATGTAAGACAGATTAACAGGAGAAAAAGCATAAACATTTATTTAGTATTTAAATTTTACATGACACAGGAGCCCTCATAAGAAAATGAAGACTCAGAGAAGTAGAGTTGATCACTTGCATACTGAAGTAGACAAAAAATAGTAGGTTGTGTGATATAAGGTAACGGGGCTTGGCCTAGAGTAGTTAATTGGGTAGAGAAGTGACTAGGAAGAGAACAGTTAGTTTAACAAGGTTGGTTTGTATGGATTTTTCTTAACTTTAGCTTCTCATCCTTTAGGATAAGAATGTTACTTTCCTTTTGGTATAGGAAAGATATCTTTAACATAAAAATTTCATTTCCTGCTTTTTAGAAACAGAATGAAGATCAGAGTGATCTTGCACATGCTGGTTTTTTTAAGTGCCTTTGATTCAAAATTGTCAATAGATCGGTGTATATTTTGGAGTGAAATATAATCCCACTACCAAGTATCTACCCATAGGAAAAGAAGTCACTACATCAAAAAGACACTTGCACCTGAATTTGTATTGCAGCACAATTCACAATTACAAAGGTACAGAATCAACCTAAGTATTCATCAGTTGATGAGTGGATAAAGCAAATGTGATACACGCACACGCACACACACACACCATAGAGTACTACTCAGCCATAAAAAGGAATGAAATAATGTCTTTTGCAGCAATTTGGATGGAACTGAAGTCCATTATCCTAAGTGAAGTATCTTGGGAATGGAAAAACAAACACCACATGTTCTCACCTATAAATGGGAGCTAAATGGTGGATACACATGGTCATATTGGAAACTATGTTAAGGACATTGGAAACTAAGATGGGGAGAGGAGGGTGGAAGGGTGGTGGGGGATAAACACTTATCTCTTGGGGCCGATGTACGCTACTCTGGTGACAGGCACACTAGAAACCCTGACTTCAGTATTATACAGTTGATCCATACTTGTACCCCCTTAATATTTTGAAATAAAATCTGGAGTATTTAATATATTTTACATTCAATGAAATTGTTATGTAGCTTTCAATATACAACCTTACTTTGTGCTGTTTGTCCACCCTGTGCTGGGTGTCCCCTTTTCCCCTCTCCCCTTTACCCACTACTTTTGAATTGATTAAAATAAAACATTACACCCCTCTTTAATTAGCTTGGTAGTTATGTTCTTTCACCATCCTTTACTGGTTACCTTAGAAATGATAACAATGTCCCTTATCAGTGGCCCTTAAATAGACACTTGTATTCTTTCCCAGGTAACTGCATAGCATTTAGAATGCTTTAAGTTCATTTACTACCACCATTACCCCATGCACTATTATCATATATTGCAAATCCATTTATTTTTTAACACTGTGGAACATTATTTTATATACATTTAAGTTTTTTGTTTCTTTTTACTCCTTCCTATAATATTCCATCTTCCATAAAGGATCATTTTTCTTCTGGCTGAAGACATTTTAGTATTTCCTTTAGAGAGAATGTCTGTAACCAGTTCTCTAAGTTGGGTTTTCCTTTTTCTTTCTCTATTTTAGTTCTCAAAATGTATTTTCCTTTATTTTTGAGGAGTAATTTTACTGGCTATAGAATTCTAGTTTGCAGGGGGATTTCGGTAAGCACTTTGTGTGTTTGTGTGTGCGTGTGTGTAACATACCAATTGTTTTTTTAAAATTTCAATAGATTTACAGGATACAAGTGTTTTTTGTTACATGGATGAATTATATAATACTGAAGTTAGGGCTTTCAGTGTACCCATCACCAGAATAGTGTACGTTGTACCTGAAAGGTAAACTTTTATCCCACACCCCTTCCCATCCTCCCCCCCTTCTTAGTTTTCAATGTCTGTTATACCCCTTTATGACCATATATACCCCTTGTTTAGCTCCTACTTATAAATGAGAACATGTGGTATTTGTTTCTCAATTCCTGAGATACCTCACTTAGGATAATGATCTCTTTGGAGATTTTCCATCCAAGCTGCTGCAAAATACATACACTGTTTCATTCTTTTTTATGGCTGAGTAGTACTCCATGGGTACCACATTTTCTTCATCCACCCATGAATTGATGGGCACTTAGGTTGATTTCACTTCTTTGCAATTGTGAATTGTGCTGTGATAAACATTCAAATGCAGGTATCTTTTTGATAAAATGACTTCTTTTCCTTTGGATAGATACCTAGTAGGTGAACTGCTGGATTGAATGGTAAGTCTACTTTTATTTCTTTGAGGAATCTCTATACTGTCCTCCATAGAGTCTGTATTAATTTGCAGTCCCACCAACAGTCTATAAGCATTCCTTTTTATCTGCATCCACACCAACATCTATTATTTTTTTTTACTAGCTGATATTGGCCATTCTGACAAGGGTAAGGTGGTATCTCATTGTGGTTTTAATTTGCATTTCCCTGATATTGAGCAGATTTTCGTATGTTTGTTGGCCATTTGTTTATCTTCTTTTGAAAAAATTCTGTTCATGTCTTTCACCCACTTTTTGATGGAGTTGTTTTTTTCTGACTGATTTATTTGAGTTCTTTGTAGATTCTGGATATTAGTCCTTTGTCAGGTGTATAGTTTGTGAATATTTTCTCCCATTCTGTAGGTTGTCTGTTTAGTCTGTTGAGTATTTCCTTTGTTGTACAGAAACTTTTTAGTTAGTTAAGTCTCATTTACTTATTTTTGTTGTTGCTATATATGTACTTTTGGGGTCTTAGTCATAAATTCTTTGCCTACACCAGTCTCCAGAAGAGTTTTTCCTATATTTTCTTCTAGAATTTTTATGGCTTCAGGTCTTACATTTAAGTCTATAATCCATCTTGAGTTAATTTTTTTGTATAGTGAGAGATGGGAATCCAGATTCATTCTTCTGCATGTGCCTATCCAATTTTCCCAGCACCGTTTATTGAATAGGGTGTCCTTTCCCCAATGTATGTCTTTGTATGCTTTGTTAAAAATCAGTTAGCCATAGCTATATGGCTTTATTTCTGGGTTCTCTGTTCTATTGGTATATGCATCTACCTTTATAACAATACCATGCCGTTTTGTTTACTATAACTTGATAGTATAACTTGAAGTCAGGTAATGTGGTACCTCCAGATTTGTTCTTTCTGTTTAGGGTTGCTTTGGCTATTCAGGCTCTTTTTTGATTCCATGTGAAGTTCAGGATTGTTTCTTTTAGGTCTGTGAAAAATGATGGTATTTTGATGGGAGTTGCATTGATCTATATACCAGTTTGGGCAGTATGGACATTTTAACAGTGTTGATTCTTTCAGTACATGAGCATAGGATGTTTTTCCGTTTGTTTGTGTCATCTATGATTACTTTAATCTGTGTTTTAAAAGTGTTTTGTAGTTTTCCTTGTAGAGATCTTTCACCTTCTTAATTTAGTATATTCCTAGGGTTTTTTTTTTCTTTTTGTAGCAATTGTAAATGGTATTGAGTTCCTGATTTTACTTGACCGTTATTAGTATATAAAAATGCTACTGGCTATTATACATTAATTTTATAACCTGAGACTTTATGGAATTTATCAATTCTAGGAATCTTTTGGTGGAATCTTTAGGGTTTTCTAGATGTAAGATCATATCATTGTCAAACAGGGATAGTTTGACCTCCCCTTTCCTGTTTTTGGTTACACTTTATTTCTTTCTCTTGCCTGATTGCTCTTGCTAGGACTTCCAGTACTATGTTGAATGTGAGTGGTGACATTGGGCATCCTTGTTTCAGTTCTTAGAGGGAATACTTTCAGCTTTTCCCCATTCAGTATGATGTTGGTTGTGAGTTTGTCATATATGGCTTTTATTATTTTGAGGTATGTTCCTTCTGTGCGTGGTTTGTTGAGGTTTATTATGAAGTGGTGCCTGATTTTATTGAATGCTTTTTCTGCATCTATTGAGATGATCATAATTTCCTTAGCTGTACAAAAGCTTTTTAGTTTAATCAAATCCTATTTATTAATTTTTGTTGCCATCGTTGCCGTTGAGGTCTTATTCATAAATTCTTTGCCTAGGCCAATATCTAGAAGAATTTTTCCTACATTTTCCTCCAGAATTCTTATGGCTTCATGCCTTAGATTTAAGTTTTTTATCAATCTTGAATTAAGTCTTGTGAGTGGTGAGAGGGTAGGGGTCCTGTTTCATTTTTCTGCATGTGGCTATCCACTTTTCCCAGCACCATTTATTGAATAGGGCATTTTCCTCCAGTGTATGTTGTTGTCTGCTTTGTTGAGGATCAGTTGGTTGTAAGTAGACGGTTTTATATCTGGGTTGTCTGTTCTGTTCCATTGGTCTGTGTCTCTATTTTTGTACCAATACCATGCTGTTTTGGTTACTGTAGATTTGTAGTATAGTTTGAAGTCCAGTAATGTGATACCTCCAGAATTGTTTTTTTGCTTAAGATCACTTTAGCTATTTGGGCTCTTTTCTGGTTCCAAACAAAACATAGTATTATTTTTTTCCTAGATCTGTGAAGTATGATGTTGGTAATTTGATAGGTATTACATTGAATTTATAAATCACTTTGGTTATTAACAATGTTGATTCTGCCTCTCCATGAGCATGATATGTTTTTCCATTTGTTTGTATCCTCTACAGTTTCTTTTCTCAGAGTTTCATAGCTCTCCTTGTAGAGATCTTTCACCTTCTTGGTTAAGTATATTCCTAGGTATTTTATTTTCTTTGTAACTATTGTGAATGATATTGAACCTTTGATTCGACTCTTGGCTTGACTGTTACTGGTATATAGACGTGCTACTGATTTACGCACACTTTTTTTTTATCCTGAGACTTTGCTGAGATTATTAATTCCAGGAGACTCTTAGGGGAATCTTTGGGGTTTTCTAGATACAAGATCGTATTGTCAGCAAAGAGCAATAGTTTGACCTCCTATTTCCCAAATCGGATACCCTTTATTTTTTTTCTCTTGCCTGATTGCTCTGGTTAGGACTTCCAGCACTATGTTAAATATGGTTTTGTTTTTAATTCTGTTTATGTGGTGGATCACATTGATTTGTATATGTTGATTCATCCTTGCAACCCTGAGATGAAATCACTTGATCATAATGAATTATCTTTTTCATGTGCTGTTGGATTTGGTTTGCCTGCATTTTGTTGAGGAATTTTGCATCTATGTTCATGAAGGATATGGGTTTCTTTTCTTTGTAGATTTTCTGCCACAGTAATCTGTCTAGTTCTGTCGGTGGAGTGTTGAAGTCTCTGGCTATTATGATGTCACTATTTATTAATATTTCTTAGATGTAGAATTTATGAATCTAGGAGGCCCTGTTTTAGATGCATATATTTAGGATTGTTTTATCTTCTTGAATTGATCCTTTTATCATTATATAATGACCATCTTTGTCTTTTTTTTTTTATAGTCTCTTTTATCTGATATGAGAATAGCTATTCCTGCTCACTTTTGGTTTCCATTTGGTGGAATATTTTTTTCCACCCCTTTACCTTGAGTCTTTGTGAATCCTTGTGACTTAAATGGGTTTCTTGGAGACACTATATATTTGTTTTTTTTATCCATTCAGCCAAGCTATATATTTTAAATAGGGCATTATAATCTTTAAGTATACAGTAATTATAGCTATTTTAAATTGTCTAGTAACTCTACCATCCAGAGGTTGTGTGGATCTGTTTCTTTGGACTAGTTCTGTTGTTTCTCGCCTTTTAATATGTCTATGAATTGCACTTTAAATGTTGCCCTGGTTGCATTTTATAGGTTTTTATATGTATGTGGTTTATTTAAATATTTTATAATTTCCAACTTTTTATATCCCATGGATATTCAAATGTACATATATGTTTCAGAATGTATAGTAAGTTTGAATCAACCTTTTTAGCTGACTTCTAAATTTATTGCATCATGATCAGAGATCCAAGTATCTATTATGTTGATTCTTTTGCATGCTTTTATTTGGTTTTGTTCTGGTAACTTAAGATTTTCACTTTTATTCTTATTCAGAAATGTCATCATAGTGCATCTACTTTTCCTTATTTATCTTCCTTGGGACTCAGTGGACTTTTTCAATTGGTGGATGTTTATATTTGAGAATGTTCTTGGCTACTATTCAGCTGTTCCCACCTCACTATTTTTTTCTATTTTTGTTAATTTCTGCAATTTTTATTGTATAGATATTGGAATATCTGCATCTCTCAACTTTTTAAACATATTTTATCATTTTATTTCTTTGTGATATTCTGGATCATTTCCTCATGTTCTTTCTATCCCAAGGAAAGTTCACTTTTGAAAACAGCCACCCTCTATAGAAGCTCTCAGGCCTATATTCTTGTGGAAGTGGTGGATGTTCAGGGTTCCCTAGCTTACACTGCTCCTTTTACGATTCATTAATCTAATACTTTCAATACCTATTTCTTACCTCTATATTTGAGATAGTACTTTTCCCATTTTTTCTAACTTTTCTATGAAGCAAGTCGTTTTATGTATACACATACACACGCATATACATAGACACACATGAATTAATATCCTGTAACAATGTGTGATATGATGTTCTCAAACAGGATGAGGCTAAATTTCTTATCTTCTGTGATGGCCACAGGGGAATGAAAAAGTGAAGCCAAATGGAAAGTAGTAGGCCAACTTATTCTTGAGAATTGGGGAGACAGAGTGGATCCCTGAATTTCCAATGTTCTCCTGACTGAATCTCTGTGTCAGGGTGACAAAATGGCCACCAACTATTTAGCGATCCTGAAATAATTGCTGCTATCCTGGAAGTCCAAGCTAGGGCACAGACCCAGAGTTGCCCCTTTGATATTTAAACCCAAGCAGACAAACACACCAGATAGGGCTAAACCGTAGCTAGGCCCTGGATAGATTTGGATGAGGCAGCTGGCCTTCTAGCTGCTTACCTGCACAGCTTGGTCATCTGACTTCCCTTATAATAACTTACATTTTTACTGATCTCCTTTTCTGGGCCCCACTCGCTTGCAATTTGTCAAGAATTTACTTTAAGAAAGGCATAAAAGTGTAAATTACAAATAAAACCTAAAGTTTCCTTTTGATAAACAGCCAGTTCCATTTCTGTGCACCTTCCTACTCTTCCTCCCCAGCAGGCTGACAAACACTTGAGTGTTGTGGGTGAATATACTCCTCATATACACATACATGTATACTTACATACATCAGATATATAATAATACAAAGTTTTTTTCATATAAATGGCATTACATGTATATATCTCTTGGCAACATGGTTTTAATCACATAAAATTCTTTTACCATAGATATCTGTAGTCCTGGTTCATTTTATTATATTTATTCACACAATTATGTACTGTACCACATTTTATTTATTCATTCCTCACACTCCTTCTCATTCCCAACTCCCATTTAAATACTTTTGAAATTTTGCCACTCAAAACACTGCTGCAAAAACATATTTATACCCAGTTCCTTATGCACATGGAATAAATGTTTCTCTAGGGATCAAATTTTTCCCCCTGTAGTTAATCTTCAGTTACATTTAGAAATGCAAGAGATTTTTGTTTCTTTTTCCTCACACCTTTCATATGCCTTATATGCATGTCTTAATTGGCACTTAAATTTCTTTACTGGCATCCCTGCAACAAAGTAGACTGAATAATGCTTTTTGTTTTCTTATGGATAGAGTCCTATATTCCTCTTGGGTTAATTAATTGCCTCTCTCTTGGATTTTCTGGTGATTCTATTACAAAGTTCTTCACAACATAGTTTGTTTTCAAATTAGTCATGATGTCTACAAAAGGAAGAAATTATTTCTTTTCCTTTCTAGAACTAACCTTCAATTGCATTTGGAAATGTTAGATGCATTTGTTAAGATGGTAGGTGGTGCTTAATGCAACCCCGTTGTTTCCTGTATTCATTCTCCTTCAAAGGGAAAAAATGTTTAGGTTATCTATATACACACATACCCACATATAAGAAATAAATGTTTATTTTATTGAGGATGCCAAGAAGTACTTCTTAGGTACACTGTTGCCAGCATATCAGATTTTTAAAAACATTTCTATAATTAAAATGGAATGGTTAAAACATAATTATTAGATGGGAAAATTAAATGACCTTTATGTTTCCCCTGGTCAGAAACACACTAAATAGGAAGTGTTTAGTGTTTCAAACACTAAATTGTTTGAAGTAACTCATCTATTTGTGGCCCTGTATTCATAAGCATGGAATCTGTATTTGAACCTTGAGAATATTTTCTATTAAAAAGCCATATTGCAATTTGTGATGGTCATTTGTATTTGCATTCCATGGTCTTAAGAGACTCAAAAGCATTTTGGGAAAGTGATGCCCTCCCCTTGGTTTGGGCATTCAGCCGGAAACTGGGGGTTCGTTCTTTCCTGAACACCTTCCTGGACGTACGAAATGTATGTAGGTGATCGTTTTCTTGCTCCTTTCTTCGCATATTTTGATTCTGTTCTTTGTTGATGTATTTACATATTCTTCTCTTCTTGAATATTTTAATAGCCTGAATTTCATTGAGACATTAATTCAAGAGTATTTTTCTTTTTGTTCCCAAAGGTGGAACAAGTATAGCAAGAATCACTGGTGAGGGAGATCCAGGTTTGTATTCTTTTACTAACTAGCTTCATGACCGTTTGGCAGGACTTTTGACATTAAGTAATCTATAAAAGGAGAGGGCTTGAATAAGTGATCTTCAAGCTTTTTTCTAGAAACTTCTTCAACTAGACTCAAATGTGTAATTTGATACTCAGGAAAAGAAAATGTCCAGTGAGGAACTTAAACAATATTTATTGCCTTTGATATAAGCAACAGTGCTTATATATGTGTTAAGATCTTTAAACTGTAAATACATGAACAGATTGTAAGACACAGAAAATATGTTTTCTTTTATAGGTGTTTGTTTTGTCCTGCTGTTTTTAAATGCAGTCAAAATGCCAATAAGACCAGATCTCCAGGTAGGTAGTCCTAGCGTGAAACGAAGTATTTTGATTCCTAAAATTACTTTTTGTTTACTTATAGGTATTCAGTTCTATATATGTTTTTTATGAAATGGTCATGAGTAGAGTAATCTAAATAAGAGTCTTTTCATTTATTCAATAGGTAAGTTTTAAAAGCTATAAGAATATTTGTGAAATATTAAAGATGCTGATTGTTTACATATGTTTTACATTGAAAAGAACTACAAAATAATGTATAGCTTATGCTTGGATATTTGTATGTCAAGTTTTTAAAATTTTTGAGATATTTGCATTTGGGCAAAGTGTAAATTTTAATAATCTGTTTAGCATGTTTGCAATTCACTACCATGTCTGCTTAGTGATCAGATTATAGTATGAAAATTTCTTATTAATGAAGTGTTGTACTTTAATAGGGATGGCAGATTTTGTAAAGATTATAAATATAAGGGTAATGCTTAAGTTATGTTGGTTGGTATAGTTTCAAAAAGATACTTTTGCCTGTCTGTGCATTTTTCTTTACAATTTAAATGGAAGAGGTTATTAGTCAGATACGCTGAGTTTTTATTCATGATATTAAGTATTAGTTACTATAAAGTTTGTTTTACTTGTTTCATCAAGTTTTTGTTGAGTTCAATAAAGTGATGACTTTAGCAATGAAAGGTATGAATTGGAAATACTAGTAAATTTTTTTCCCTACTTAGAGTCTTGATATTGATATTATCAAAGAGGCCTAACACATTGACTGCCACACTAGAAAAAAATTTTTTTCCTTGGGGCCATGGTGTTTTGTTAAAACAAAACAATCCTTAATAATGTTATTTGTATTGTTTTCTGTGCATGAGTTATATGCAATGCAAACTACATTTTTAGAATTGTCAATATTAATTGTAATAATAAGAGCATCAACAAGTAAGATTTTCACAAGCCAACTACAGGATTTTGCTTCACAAGGCCCTGGGCTCAAAACTAGCTTGAGTTAAATACAACTCCCATGGTAGTTAATGTGTTAATCCCTAACTCAATTACTCCAAATTTAATAATGGGCAGGGATTTTTAAGTAAGTGAATTGATATCTTATGAACTCATTTGAGAGTTTTCGTGTGAAAACCATTTTCAAATTAGTAGATTGCATAAGGTGATTAATTGTGGTTTTGATTCAATATATGTGCCATTAACTATATTTCTCTAGCAGTTGGAAAAATGCCTTGATGATGCTTTAAGAAAAAATGATTTTAAACCTTTGAGAACACTTTTACAAATTGCTGTTTGTGAAGATGTGAAGATTAAATGCAGCAAACAATTTTTCTACAAGTTGGATGACCTTATATGCAGGGTAAATATTTTTGCTGAATGGCTATTAAAATTATTATATTGAACTCTATTTTCTAGGAAGAAGTACTCCATCAGAAAAAAATTAATAGAAAGGCTTGGGCAAGCTAATTTATAATACCTGTATGTAATTAATTCTTATTTCACCATTTGCTCATTTTTTTTTGTTGTTCTAGGAGTCTGAACATATTGGAATGTTGTTTCCCAAATTTGCAAAAAGTTGGTTTTACATAGGATTACCATTGCCTAAACTGGGAAAAAATAGTTTGAAGTTTAAACAACTTGATCTATTTTTTTTTTTTAAAAAAACCTAGCAATGAAATTCTTCACAGAAATATAAAAAAAATCCTAAAATTTATATGGAACCAAAAAAGACCCAGAATAGCCAAAGCCATCTTGAGCAAAAAAGAACAAAACTGGGGAAATCACATTACCTGACTTCAAATTATACTAAAGAGCCATAGTAACCAAAATAGCATGGTACTAGCATAAACCCAGACAATGTAGACCAGTGGAACAGAATAGAGAACGCAGAAATAAATCCACACATCTATAGTGAACTTATCTTCAACAAGGGGGCCAAGAACATACAGTGGGGAAAGGACAGTCTCTTCAATAAATTGTGCTGGAAAAACTGAGTATCCACATGCAGAAGAATGAAACTAGACTTTTATCTCTCACCATATGCACAAATAAAAAAAATGCATTAAAGACTTAAATCTAAGAATCTGGAACTATGAAACTACTAAAAGAAAACATTGAGGAAGCACTTCAGGACATTAGTCTGGACAATGATTTGAGTAATACCCGCAAAGCACAGACAACCAAAGCGAAATTGGACAAATGGGATCACAGCAAGCTAAAAAGCTTCTGCACAACAAAGGAAACAATCAGTGAGGGAAGAGACAACCCAAGAAGGGCAGAAAATATTTGCAAACTACCTATCTGACAAAGGACTGATAACTAGAATACATAAGAGGCTCCATCTACTCAAGAGGAAGAAATAATCTAAATAAAAAATAGGCAAAGGATCTGAATAGTTATTTCCCAAAAGAAGACATACAAATGGCTAACAGGTATATGAAAAGATGCTCAACATCATTGATCATCAAGAGAAATGGAACTCAAAACTACAATGAGATATCATCTCACCCCAGTTAAAATGCCTTTTATGAAAAAGACAGGCATTAATGAATGCTGGTGAGGATGTGGAGAAAGGGGAATGCTAGTACACTTGGTGGGAATGTAAATTAGTGTAGCCACAATGGAGAACAGGATGGAGGTTTCTCAAAAAATTGAAAATAGAGCTACCATATGACCCAGCAATCCTACCACTAGGTATATATCCAAAGGAGGGGAAATCAGTATATCAAAAAGACATCTGCAATCCCATATTTATTACAGTACTATTCACAGTAGCCAAGATTTGGAATCAACCTGCCCATCAACAGATGAATGGATAAAGAAATTATGGTACATATACGCAATGGAGTATTATATAGCCACAAAAAGAATGAAACTCTGCCATGTGCAACAACATAGATGGAACTGGAAAACATTATGTTAAGCGAAGTAAGGCAAACACAGAAAGACAAATTTCACATGTTCTCATGTATACGTGGGAGATAAATATTAAAAATTATTGATCTCATGGAGATAGAGTAGAATGATGGTTACCAGAGGCTGGGAAAGGGTAGTGGGAAGGTGGGATAAAGTGGGGATGATTAATTGGGTAAAAAATATAGTTAGATAGACTGAACAATATATGATGGCACAAAATAGTCTATAATCAATAATAAGTTAGGGTACACGTTAACTAAAAGAGTGGAATAGGTATGTTTCTAACACAAAGCAATGATAAATGCCTGAGGCGATGGATACCCCAGTTACCCTGATTTGATTAACTCACATTGAATGCCTGTATCAAAATATCACATATACCCTATAAAGATATACAACTATTATGTACCCATAATAATTACAAAAAACAAACAAAAACCCTATCAGCATATTCTTGATGTTACATAGACAATGCTAGATGCTCTCAAAAATAAAAAATCTACCAAAACTTTGGATTTATCATATCTAG
>VBSM01003201.1:1327656-1343597 GCA_008086735.1 Cheirogaleus medius
ATGATAAAAACTCTTAACAAAATAGGCATAGAAGGTCCATACCTTAAATTTATCTAGCACATTTTCATACATGAGAAAAGGTGATTATTGATAATATCCCCCATATTTGAGATTATTATGAATCTAAGATTGAATAAAAATTTCTTGAATCTGTTAGCTAAATACATGGATCTTTTTAGAATGAAAGGTAACTGATTCATTATATCATAATATAAGTTTTCCTAAATTTAAGCAGATCTTAATTTTTGTCCTGAGTTTTCCTTCACTGGCTGGGTGGCATCGGGCAGGTTGCTCTTTTGAACTATACTTTCATCCTTTGCAATATGGAGATGATGGGTAATGGCTACCTTTCAGGATTTGTGAAGATTAGAAATATGTGTACCTAACCCAATGCCTATTTCATACTATATTGTGTTTGTAAAAGTTTAAATATATACTTTTCATTTCAGGAACTTAATAAAAAGGATATCCAAGCTGTTTCAACCATTTTGGTTTCTGTTGGAAGATGTGGCAAAAATATCAGGGTATCGGGGCAAGCTGGACTTTTAACAATGATAAAACAAGGACTAGTCCAAAAGATAAGTATAGAATATGTCACATATTCAGGTGAAGGAAACATGATAAAATATACTTTCCAATAAAATAAGAAATGGTTTAAACTGCTAAAAAATAAATTTGGGAACTTTATGTAAAACTTTGAAAAAATTTGTTATAATTTGTGGTATATGTTGCAAATATAAAGGTTACAAGAAAACTCTGTACACAGGCATCTTGATTAATCATGTGAGTATAAGGTCACAAGTTTCCCTAGAGGTTTTACTTGATTTATTTTCTCTTTAACTCTTCCTAATTACTATCTATCCTTGGTTTTGTATTTGTTATTTGTGTCCCATGCTGGAATGTAGGATGTTGATTTTTGTCTGTTTTGTTCATTGCTGTATAACCAGCACCTAGATCAGTACCTGGGATGTAGTATGTGCTCAGTGTCTGAATTGATTAAGATAAAATAATACTAAAACTTTTCAAATAGTAATGATACAAAAATAATCTAAATTGTGATAATTTATTTTCATCTATTATCATAAATGTACCTGAATTAGGAATTTGAAGGGGGAAATAGGTTCTTACCTAGAATTAAGATTAACTTCATCTAATCCCATCTTAAACAATGGGAAAATATAGTGAGTTAACAACAATGAAAAAACAAAAGCAAGGAAAATGTTTAAAAGCATAGTTATTTTGATACAATACTGGAATTTTTATTTTTCATGTCTCTTTATTCTTAGGTTTACTGTTGATATAAAAACAGATAAATACATTCTTAAAATTATTAAAATGGAATTAAAGTAACTACTGTGTTAATTCCTTTTTTATACATGGTTGCCTGGTTTGAAAAATCCAAGGAGATTATTCTAAGTCGAGGAAATTCAAAAGATGAAGCTGTTATAAATATGATAGAAGACTTATTCGATCTTTTGATGGTAAAAATCTCATTGATTAACTGATGTCATAAAGCTTGTGTTTATTTAGAAAACAGTTTGTGTCCTCTATTCCCTAAGTGTAAAAGTCACTAACAGATTGGTTAGTGAGTCTGTTTAGATTGTATAAAGTATTTATTCTGGTTAATATAATTAAATGGTTAGTTAATAGATAAAAAATAAATAATTTTGCTGTGAGTTAAAATGTAATCTGTCATTTTAATACTTTTTGTAATGATTTATAATAGAAAATAGTAAAGTGTCAATTAAATATTATCTTTTTTTTTCAGGTCATACATGATGTCAGTGATGAAGGTATAATAAAAATTTTATTTATGTTGGAACAATAAATTGTTAGAGTTTTAGTATAATTTAGCAATTCCTATAGTATTGTCCTAATATTAAGAACTCTATCTAATTTAAGGATCAACAAACGTTTTCTGTAAAGAGCTGATAGTAAATATTTTAGACTTTGTACTATAAGAGAAAAACAATTTGAATATTATTAATTTGTAGGTACTTTTATAACAAGAAAGAAAACATACTTCTACAAATGTTTTGTTGATGCAATTGAAATATAATTGAGTACAAATTTTTAAAATACAGGTCTAATGAGGAAAATAGTATTCTTTTTGAGAAGATAACATTTCACATAGAGTTCAAAGTTAGTGTTCCCTGTTTTCAAAGTTGATTGCATGTGTTCATTTAATGCTTATTTGTTATGAGATTTTATGTATATTACATTAGAAAATGTCTTTTCATGCAGATAATGTCAAATACTGAGTTTACGAGCATGATTTTAATTGAGCATGTTCATCACTTGGAATGCCTTAATAGTATTGTTACATTATTAATATTTGCCTTTTAAAATGTCATTGCATTGCAGATTAATCACTTTCAATTGCAAGTTATGTAGAAGCTTCTGAATTGCATGATTAAATGGATTTTGAAATATGGAAATTTCCTTTGCATTTACATTAAGGTCCAGAAATATTGCTGGACCTGTGATTGAAGCTTGGAAAAAAAATATATCCCCTGCAAATTTATGTGGGAATGGATATGTTGCTTCTTGTTTTAGCTTTTGATAGTCTGAGACATATATAAAACAGCTTTGCATTCCAGTAACTTTAGTTATCAAAATGACTTTACTGCAGTGTAAGTTCATCGTATAAGCACTATTTTATCTTTTAGTTTGGGGCTCCATTTTTTAAGAAACATTATCAACTTTGCATCCAATGCTAATTATCAAAGGCAGTATTCAGTAATAATGATTGAGGACAATTCTTGTTTAGAAAACTTTCAGTCTTGGCCCTGAGTCTCAAAAGTCACAGTAAAACTTTATCACTGCTAAGCCATTAGACTGCTTTGTGGAAGGGCAAGTCATAACACTTATTTCTGACAAAAATTCAAATAGTTGACTATGGCTAAATTCATAAGAATGAATGAAATTCACCTTTGGCACCACTGGTTCAATAAAACATGATAGATGCAAATATTTTCCATAGAGCACCTGCTGATGAATAATAGCCATACAAAAACAACTAGTTGGATTTAGTTAGTGGGCCGTAGATTGCCAACCCTTGATCTAATAGACTAAAATTTTCAGTGGAAAACTGAAAATACAGAACATGTTACTACTATAATCCTTTTACTTGTGGCTGGCAAGTGATTTATGCCAAGCAATCAGACCCAAGTTCTTTTATCTCTGTGTTGGTTGGAAGAAAACTTACCTATGACTGGTAATTGAGGCTGGTGAATTGTTTATAAATAAAACTATGTGCTGCCTTCAAAGCCAAAATGTTTTAAAAGAATTGTCATTGATTTAAGTAATGGCTAATGCTACCTTTTCATTGATTTTTTTTGTAGTTAACATAATTTAGTTTAAATTCTTAAGTTTTTAGGGAGAAAACAATCCTAAAGTACCAGCAATTGTAAAGTGATTCAAC
Organism: Cheirogaleus medius; assembly: GCA_008086735.1. Taxonomy (NCBI): domain Eukaryota; kingdom Metazoa; phylum Chordata; class Mammalia; order Primates; family Cheirogaleidae; genus Cheirogaleus; species Cheirogaleus medius. The sequence goes on from VBSM01003201.1 coordinate 1,331,081, forward strand.
TGATGTTTTTTTTAAAGTAAATCATTGTATCTTTTCATCTGAGTTGTTTTTTTTTTTTTTTTGCTTTCAATGTAGTCACTTTGGAAAGTTGTACATTTGCTGTTGCACTATTTCTATTTAAAGTTATATTTAAAACTTGTACTATGAAATGGCATGTAGCAAATTACTCTGAATATATTTAGTATTGATAAAGCCTCATATTTTGAAAATGGGTTAATTTAAAAGTAGCTCAAATCATCTAGAGCTTCACATGATCAAGATATGTTAATGGTCTTTATTGGGTCTGTAAGAATTTTTGAGGTATGACTAAAAATTAATGAGGCCAGTTTTTGTAAAAGTCTCAAAATAGAAATTTCCACTTTTGAACTATATTTACTTCATCTAAAAAAAAAACTTCTTTATTTATATGAAATAAGCTGAATCTGGAGTTATTCTCTTGACAGCATTAAGATCAGTCACATCTGTCAAGTGGTATTTTTTTTCAAGGCCACATGGCTAGTTGCAGAACTAGCATTTAATTTTCATGTTTCCTGATGCCCAGGCCAGAGGGCTTTCTTCTGAACTGCACTAATAGATACTTTCCATTAACTTATATAAGAAAAGACTGCCATTTAAAATGATTTAAAATGAACATTTATCAATAATTTAACACTTTTATTCAGGTAAAAAACAAATAGTGGAAAGTTTCGTACCTCGCATTTGTGCCCTGGTTATTGACTCAAGAGTGAATATTTGTATTCAGCAAGAGGTAAAGTCATTTGCTTGATAGTCTTTTAAAACCTGAAAATAAGAAAGTGAAAAAAGTTCAATAGCAATTCATCAAATAGAAAAATGATTTTATCTTGGACTAAATTACTTACCTTGGAGTATATTTCTATTGTCTTAACAATTCATTGTCTGACATAATGAACGTATTTCCTAAATATTTATTGAAATTTTATGACCATATGGGTTCATATAGGTATATAACTCAATGAAAATAAATTATACTATCCAGATATTAGTGATTCTTAAGTATTTAAATGCTAAAATCTGTATTAGTGTATGTGTGTGTAGAAGTGTATACCATAAGAGCAAAAATTAATTAGGTATCATTTTTTGGCTTCCTTCCATCTTACAATAGAGTAATAATAAACAAGTCATATTAAAAATGCATAAATATTTTATAGGAATCATGTTATATTCTACTTTTGATATCCTGTGGTTTATGCTGTTTTTATTCACTATTTTATACTTTATATTCTTTCCTGCACTCCATTCCTGGAACAAAATGCAGTGATTAAGAAAATATTAGCCTTCTAACTTTATGTGCCTAGAATATTTCTGTAAATACTTCATTTTGGCTGAATATAAAATTAATGCATTATCTTTTTTCTTTTCTAGACTCTAAAAAAAATGAATGCTATGCTGGACAAAATGCCTCAAGATGCCAGGAAAATTCTCTCTAACCAAGAAATGTTAATTCTCATGTAATAATTTGTACTATATTTCTTTTATTCAAGTCAAGAATTTAAAGAATGTCTTATAAGGCAACAGGGAGTTTGCATTAATAATTGAAGATGATAAACTGTTGTCGTTTTTTAATATAATTTAATATATGTATGTAATTTCTGCAATAGTCAGAGATACTAGCCAACTGTAAATTTTAGTGAAGATTTTTTTCTCCCAAACATAAGGACTTTCTATTTCATTGATTAGTCCAGTATAAAATCTGTTATTTTAATTCACAGGAGTAGTATGGGAGAAAGAATTTTAGATGCTGGAGGTAAGTATGTCTTTCCAAAATTTGAAATTATTCTGAATGTATAAATAATCTTGATAGTATATAATATCCTTTTAATCAAAGTAATATTTTCATTGTAATGTGGTAAGATTATGTGAGGAAATTATAAACTATGTACAATCAAGCAATTTTAAAATTTATTTAAAAATTAAATATACCATTGGGACAAATATAATAAATTTATGACAATAGGCATTAGATAAACATAATTTGTGATTAATGGTAGATTTATGAATAGTTCAATTTTCCAATAGATCTACATTACTTGTGCTAAGAAATTCCTCAAAATGGTATTTTATGAGATTAGGAAGTCTATTCTTGGGATTGATAGACTTGTTTTTAAACAATGTATTTACTAAAAGGACTTGACATTTCTTTTCTGTTTCCTATGAACAAATTTTAGTGTAGTGATTTACATATAAAATAAACCATGGTTTATAGTACTCTGGGATAACTATAAATATGTTACACAAAAGGAAAACAAAGATTCTGTGATTTATAAACTACTGTGTAAGTCATTTTGCATTTTATAACTCTAATGATAATGAAATGGCAGTGTCTTTGAATATTTAAAAGTTTTGTTTAAATTTTTTTTATAATTTCACTTTTTTCTTCTATTAGTAAACTTGTTATATGGCTGCCTTAATTCCTGTAATGAGATATTTCTAATCCTTATGAAGAAAATAGCAAAAGATGAATAAATTACACTAACATTTTTCTTATTCTGATGCCTTATAAAATATATAGACTTTTATAAACTTATTTTTCATAATTTCAAATCAAACATTAACAATTTTTTTTTATAGATTATGACTTACAGGTAGGCATCGTAGAAGCTTTATGTAGAATGACCACAGAAAAACAAAGACAAGAACTGGCATGTCAGTGGTTTTCAATGGATTTTATTGCTAATGCATTTAAAGGAATTAAAGACTCTGAATTTGAAACAGTAAGTAGTATAAAAATAACAGAAATTGGTTCACTTTAAAAAAATATTTTGAGTTTAAGAAGTCTTTCTCTCTTCTTAAAAATAGGATTGCAGGTTATTTCTCAACCTTGTAAATGGCATGCTTGGAGACAAGAGAAGGTAAGCTTAATGCAGTATACAACCATTTGCAGACAAAGAAATTGAGCTCAAGAGGGAGCACCCCAATGTTGGGTCTTTGTAAATTTAACTTCATTCTGTTATGTTGGAGTGTAAAATGTGCATGGATATTTACTTTAAAACAATGTCTTACATAACATCATTTAGTCAATTACTGCACTGATAGTCTGAAATCTTTCACTGGCCTTGTTTTGCTTTGTACTTTTTAGAGGAAAAAGTTCATTTTTATTTAATTCATACTAATTAATAACTTTATCCAAAATTGATTTTCTGTATTTCTGAGTTGCACATACATTATTAGTGTTTGAGGAGAAATAAAAATCTAGACACATATATTACTTGAATTGCCTCCTTCATATACATACTGAAATGAAAATATATAGCAAACAAGTCATCTTTCTTTGTAATTAACATACTGTAAGTATGATCTTTCTGAATAAAGGATACATGATTATAAATTTTTATCAGCTTTTTTAACACATTGTAACACAAAAGAAACAGAAAATTTTCCTTGGGGCCACAGTGTTTTATTATGAAAATAGAATAAAAACTTCGAGTAAAATTTAAAGGTAAACATAAATGGAAAAGTGAAATTTATTGACTTCTATTTATTTAATCCATGTTTTTAGAATTAAATTGTAAATATTAATTGTAACAATAAGAACATCAACAAATAAGAGTTTATACATGCTTCACGCAGCCCTGAGGTCAAAACTAGAGTGAGTTAAATGCAACTCTCATGGCAGTTAATGTGTTAAATAACATAACAGAGTGTTTGCAATGCTTGTCACCATATAGATGTTCATAACACATTTATTGGATGAATGAGTTCACATTTACTTACTAAAGAAATGAAAGATAGGGTGAGGATTAAGTGCAGGGAGTCATAGTGCCTGGGTTTGAATGATAGAACAGGAAGAAGGGAATCTAACATTGAGCAAATTATTTAACCTTACATGCCTCAGTTTCCTTAGATGTTCAGTAATAGCACCAACCTCATAGGTTTGTTATAAAGATTAAATGAGATCATAGTATGCTAAGTGTTCAAAATAGTATCTGACCAAGAAAGCATTCTATGAATTTAGCCATTTTTATTAACAGAATTATTCACTTAGAGTCTCCTTTTCCCACCTAAGTACTATGGGAACTTCCATTGTATTAATAGTATAAAATAGGAATCTCTGCTCATATTTGACAGCACAAAAAAAAATTTGGTGGACTTTAGTAAAAAAAAGTAGGTTGAGTAGTATCCTCAAAATAATAGGCTTTTCTCTACATAAACGAATTTCCATTAAACACTTATTTTAAAGAAATATTAAATAAAGATTGTAATATTTTACTCAAACTTTTATTAACATTACCTGATTTCCTTTTGATTCTAGGCATGATTTCATGGCTGGACAAGATTATGCTATGAAGGCTTATTAATTTTTTCTCAAACTACTTTTTTATTTCAGAGTCTTTACATTTCCTTGTTTATCAGCATTTCTTGATAAATATGAGGTAAGTTTTAAATTTAGCACATGTTATTTTAGTTATTGGATGGATTTTAATGCAAGGATTAAGTAAATTAATGAGTTAAAAATTGATAAGAACATTAAAAATAGCCATGAATAGATCACAGAGACAGCTGGTCTAGTATTTTGTATCTGACAGTGACACCAGGAGAAATTTTATGAAACTGCATATCCACACATAGCTAAGAATAACTGAAATATAAAGGCTGTAGTTATCCAGATTTTCTCTTGTTTCCTTAATCAATCCCATTATTATTTATAAATATATTCAAACTAATATTTTTAATCTTTATTATCACTTGGAATATTTGATTTCTTTGAGTTAGCCAATTTTTATGTAAAATATTAAAGTAACATTTCTTTTGATTGTTTCTAAATTTATCTAAATGTTATACTTGTCTGTTTTTCTCTTCCCTCATCTTCTAGCTATAATTTTTCCTTTAAAAATTTAGCCATAGATATAACTTAATTTTCTATTATCTTTAATAGTATTAGTATATACTAGTTTTATGTTTATTTTATTAGCTGCAGATACCATCAGATGAAAAACTTGAGGAATTTTGGATTGATTTTAATCTTGGAAGCCAGACTCTATCATTCTACATTGCTGGAGATAATGATGTGAGCTTTATTCCCTCAGTATTAGTCTATGTGTATATGTATATATAAAATTTTTAAATTCACTTTAAGAATGTGGATTTCTTTGTATATTTTTTTCTAGCTGTTCTTTTAATATATTTCAATGTTCTAGTAGTTTTGATTAGCATGGTAACCTAAGTTAATCAGAAATGAAAATTATTTCTGATGTTTAATTGTAACAAAATGATGCTAAATTTTAATACTGATTTTTTAACATAACCTTTTCAGAAATAAATTACTTGTTAATTAATGACAGATAAAATTGTATATTCACATGAAGAAAGTGAATTGACTTTAGAAAAGGCAATAGTTAATTCAAATGATGAGCCATTTGTTAAAGACAACATTAACAGATAATGACAAATAATCTTAACTTATTCATTCATAAAAATCTTCTCTTTGAAAATAGTGAGGAGTTGATTCTTAGTAGCATATGGGAGTGACTTTTAGTTCTTTCCTGTCTATGCTAAATTGTAGCTGTGCTTAAAAATTCCAAACAGGTGGCATGTTTTCTACTGATACCATTTTTACCTGAGGAAAATCCTTAAGTCATTGTTTCTTAACACCTGCCACTTCCTATTTGGTACATTGGCGTACTTCTAGCTCAAACTGTGTAATAACTTAGCCAAAATCTGAATTAAAGTTGGTCAGCATTTACTAATCTGGTTGCGGCTGGTGATGTTATAATAAGGCTTTAGTCTCTTCACTCTATTTCTTATATAATTCTGCTTTTTGTTCCAGGTTAACTCTTTATAGGTGAATATTAACAGAATACCTCTTAGGATTTCACCATACCTTCATTTCTTTTTTATTTTAGAGTACCTTCTTAGAATGCCTAATTAAAATTGATTTCCAATGACAAGCACTACTTCTCAGGGGTATTGATAGTTTTTATTAGTGTGTTTCTCCTGCAGGATTTGTAGGAGTATTCGCACCTGAATTTTCTTTGAGGAATTAGAATTTCATTCTGGAAGAAGAGAATAGTATTAATATTAAATAGCAATACCTACTATAAAGGAGATAAAACAGGATAAAGTGCCTGCCTGAGCAGGGGTGGGAAACCTGTGACCTCAAGGTCACATGTGGCCCTCCAGATCTCCAAGTGCGACCCCTTGCGATTGTTATGTAAAATTTGGATTTAGTCAAAAGGCTGCACTCAAAGATCCAGAAGGCCATATGTAGCCCTGAGGCTGCAGGTTCCCCACACCTGCTTGACTTAGACAAGAAAATAAGCTGTTATACTACAGCAATATACATGATAGGGAAAGTATAAAAAGCATTTATAAGTATTAAATGCCTACTGTGTTCTAGACACTGATCAGGATGTTGGGGGATTCTTCTTTCCAAAAATATATTCAGAATCATCTGTCTTCTGAATTTCTCTAGTTGTAATATGTACTGCCTGTATTCCCTCTTGCTCTCTCTAGAAGCCATGCTCCAAATAGTGGCTGCTTAAACCCATTCTCTTTGACATAGCATACAAAGCTTTCTATGACCTGGCTTCTGGCTATTTCTCTGATATCTCATGCATTCTCTGTGATTACTATGTTCCAGGCATATTCATTTTTTTCCTATTTCTCTAACACAGATCATGCCTATCTCAGATCTTTCTAATTCCTAGTTCTTCTGCCTAGAACATCTCCTCAAGATCCTTGCATTTTAGTTCTTTCTCATTTAGATATCAGCACAAATGTTACCTCTTTATAGAAGTATTCTCTGGACACTCAATATGAAGTAGACTCATTGCTGTGTTGTATTGTCCTGTTTTATTTCCTTTATAGTAGTTGTTGCTATTTATAATCATTTTGTGTATGTTTGTTGTATGTTTTCCTGCATAGAATATAAGATTCATGAGATCAGGGACCTGCTCTTTTTTTGTTTACAGCTATTCAAGAGCTCATATTTTTTGTAAGAATGAATAAACAGAATATTGAAAGAGCTGAAAGATACATAGAGTTCATAGGTGATTAGAAGGAAATAGGCAGTGTAGAGCCAAACAAAGATTATAAGTAAGAGGTAACACATCAGTTCAATGAATATTGAGAACTTAACTATGTGCCAGATAAATACTGGGCACTGGGAAACACATTTGTGTAAAAGATCTCCTGGTAGGAAGAGTGAATTTAATATATAGTGGGAAGGATGCATTAAAAAGGGAAAAAAATAGTGGCCATTAGGAGACTTTTTGTAATAATCCAGGTGAGAAATCAACATGGTGGCATGGTTTTGGGAAGGGATAATGGGGATGGATGGAAATGGATAGATTTCAGAAAAACTTGAACAGGTATAATTTAGCTAACTTGTTGATCTGTAGTTAAAAAAAAAGAGAAAGGATTAAAACTTGGATAACTAGATGAATGGGGATGCTGTCACAGGAGGATACATTTTGTAGGGGAAGGATGATGAATTCAGCTTTAAATGTATTGATTTGGAGATGCTTGTAGTATATTCAGCTGAAGATATCTGGTAGGTAGTTGTATATGTTGGTATGAAGCTAGGTCCAAGAAGAACTGAGCCATAACTGGAGATATAGAAGCTATATATAGATGACAAATAAAACCATGGGATTTAATGAGTGCCTAGATGAAAGAGCTGTGAAAAACACAGATTTCTACAGGATAGGTAAAAGACTCTAGCCCGAAGGATACATGAAGAATCAGCCAAAAGAAAGCAAATTAAGGGGTATAGTATTATAGAAGACAAGGGAAGAGTTTTTATAAGAGGAAGTGATCAACACCATCACATCTTTCTGGGGGAGGGGGTTAAATAAAAAAGTGCTGATCTGTGAAAGAGCAGTTTTACTTAAGTGATGAGACTTTAGGTATTCCTAGAAAGCTGAAATATTTGTTGAGAAAGTAAAGACATCAAGTTAAGGGAAAGAGCATAGTAGTAGCTAGAGGTGAGATGTGGATTCAAGGGGGAAGGGGTTTTGTTAGGTACTTTAAGGATAAGAGCTTTTAAAAATTGATGACAAGGGACAGAGGGGGAGATTGAAGGAAAAAGTTGAGGTCAGGAGGAAGGAGTATAATTAATGGAGGAGGTGGTGAAGATGGAACAAGATTGCTACAACATATTGGTTACTGTTCAAGCTGGGTAAGAGTTTGTTATACTTGAAACTAATCTGTTTGAAAATTTCCATTATATGTATATATTATTAAAAAGGAAGGCAGTGAACCCAGATGCCTCAATATATGAGGAAGAGTCATGTTGAAGTTGGTAGATTATAACAATCACTAGATGTGAAGTATGACAGTTGACATATTCCTCAAGGGAGCAAGTTTTTTACACACAGAAATATGAGCTTCTCAAAGCTTTGGGAAAAGCTTTAGAGTCCCATTTTTAGGAATGGTATCTAGTTTCTACTATAACTTCATAAATTCAATACCATTTTATTCAGTTATACAAATTTTTAATGAAAGTAGTTTGAAGGGAAACATTTTAAGTTATTCACGTGCATTCAATGCTTGATAAAAGGACAATCAATGAGTATTGTGGTTACAGGTTGTGGAATAGGTAGTAGTAGTGGGAATTGAGGAATTAGTAGAATGTCACAAAATATTTCAAAGGAAAAACAAAAGGATTTGGTAACATTTTAAAAAAGGATATCTTCTAATAAATATTAATGGATAGTCATTCTTTTTTTTGGCTAAGAATAGGAAACTGTCAACACCATCATTTATTTCCTTTTAAGAATAAACAAGTAGATTAAATGTAACATGTATAATATGTAGTTGATGGAGCAAAAGTGTTATATAAATTGGTTACTTAGTGATATTTGGTTAAAAAAAACCTTTATAGTTCGAATAGCATAAAACTTGGTGCTAAAAGAGGCTTTAAATCATGAATAAATTATTTACGGTCAAAACCTGTTTTTAAATTTAAGGATCATCAGTGGGAAGCAGTTACTGTGCCTGAGGAAAAAGTACAAATATACAGCATTGAAGGTATTAACTTGTTTTTTAATAATTGTCTTCTTGATTGTTATGTGGAATAGAAGTTGCATCCTTTCTGGGATAACAAAATGGGTTAATGAAGGCAAAATCAACATTCTCAGATGTTCACTTAATAAATGCATCAAATTCCTTGACCCTGAGTTTTTCCCTGCAATTTCCCAGCTCTCTCCCATACTTATTTCCTTCCCTATCTAGTCTAGAACCCATGATCAATGAGTTTGACCACTCTCTGGGCAATATATTCAAGGCTCTTGCCCTTCCATCCCATTTGTTTAAATCCAAACATCTGTTTTCTCCACTGCTATAACTGGAATCGCATAACAATGTTGGACAAAATCATATAAGTTGGCAGACCAGAACTATTACAAAATCAGATATTAAGACATATTTTAATCATCTCAGTAGACATGAAGTATATTTCATTGTGGTGTTTATTTGCATTTTCCTAATGACAGGTGATATTGAGCACTTTTTCACATGCTTATTGGCCATTTTTATATCTTCCTTTGTAAAGTATTTGTTTAAATATTTTGTCCATTTTTTTATTGGATAGTCTTTTTTTATTGAGTTTTAGGAGTACTTACATATCCTGTCTTTTGACAGATATATGTTCTGTATTTTCTCCCAGTCTGTATTTTGCTCTCTTCTCTCTTCTCTTCCTTTTTTTGCTAAAGAAGCAAGTTCTGAGCTTATTTATTTTCTTAAGTGTCTCTTTAGTGAGCAGAAGTTTTAAAATTTGAAATCTACTTGATTAAATTTTTTATGGTTATCGCTCTCTGTGACCTAAGAACTTTTTGCCTACTCCTAACTCACAAAGATGTTCTTTTATTTTTTTATAAAAGCTTTATGGTTTTAGCTTTTATGTTTAGAATTATCCATCTCAAACTAATATTTGATTATGGTGAGAGACAGGGATTAGAGGTTCATTTTATATACAGACATGCAGTTATTTAAGGATTATTGCTGAAAAGGCTTTCATTTCTTGACTGGATTTCTTTGGTTCCTTTGTTGAAAATTGTATAACTCTATAAGAGCATGTCTATTTCTTGGTGCTCTAATCTGTTCATTGATCTACTTACCATTCTTTATTCCAGTACCACACTGTTTTGATTATTGTAAACTTATGGTTAGTATTGAAGTCAGCTAGTATAAGTCTTCCAACATTGTGGGTTCTTTGTTTAAAATTGTTTCGGATATTCTAGGCCTTTTGAACTTTCATATTAATTTTATAATTGGTTTGTCAATTGCTTCAAAAAACCTGTTGGAATTATAATTGAGATTGTAGATCTGAATGAGGGGAAATAAAATGTTAACAATAGTAACTATTTCAGTCCATAAACCTGGTGTCTCTCTCCATTTATTTAGGCCTTTGATTTCAATATTTTGTAGGTCATGGTTGCCTGTTTGCTGTTGTTTCTTGTGGGTGTACATCTATGTCTTTATATTGAAGGATTAGTTATTTATTTTAGTCTTCTCTGTCTGACTTGCTTTGGTTTTTATTGGATATGTTTGCTTAGAGATTATTTGTAATTTACCTGTATTGTACATCTTTTGATGAATTTATTCCCAAGTATTCAGTCTTTATGACTGTAAATAGAATTGATATTTAATTTTATTTCCCAATATCTTCTGGTGTGTATAAAATACAATTGCTTTTTTTTGCATATTTTCCTTGTATCTTACACCCTTGCCAAATAACTGTTTAGTTTTAGTAGTTGTAGTGTGGATTCCTGAGGATATTCTAGGCAATCATTCATGGGATCTGCAAACAGAGATATAGTTTTACTTTTTCCTTTCTGATCCTTATGCACTCCGTCTCTCCTTTTCTTTCTTCCTCCCTTCCATTTTTTTTTTTTTACTTTATTGCAGTGGATAGAACCTCCAATACAAAATTGAATAGAAGTGGTAAAAGTGTAGACATCTTTGCCTATTTCCTGCCTTGGCTTATGGAAAAACATTCATAATTTTACCATAAGCATGATGTTAGCTGAAAGTTTTTTATAGTTAATCAGGTTGAGGAAATTGATGAGTCTTCACCTTTTTATACACACACACACACACACACACACACACACAAACACAGACACACCCATACCTGAAACCATCATGGCTATCAAGTTAATAATAAACATATCTATCAACCCTAAAAAGTTCTTTATGCTCCTTTTAATCTATCCCATCTCCTACTCCACCTCCTCTACCCCCAGGCAATCACTGATGTTTTCTTTACCATAGATATATTTACATTTTCTAGAATTAATATAAATGGAATCATATAGTATATAGTTTTGGTCAGGCTACTTTCAGAACACTTTTTTTTTAGATTCAACCATATTGCATGCATTAATAGTTTATTCTTTTTATTGCTGGGTGGTATTCTATTGTATGAATATCCTTCAATTTGTCCATTTACCTGTTGATGGGCATTTGGAATGTTCTCAGTTTTTAGCTATTATAAAACTGTAAATATTTATGTATAGCTACTTATATATGCTTTTATTTCTCTTGGGTAAATACTGAGGAGTGCAGTGGTTGGGGCAGACCGTAGGTATATATTTACTTTTGGAAGAAACCTCTAAAATATTCTCTAAAGTGATTTTACTATTGTACATTTTCGCTATCAGTGCATAAGAGTCAGTTGTTCTACATCCTTGCCAACACTTCATATGGTCAGTCCTACCTTCTTGCTGTATTGCACTAGCTAGAACCTTCAGTATAATGTTAATAGTTATTATGACAGCAGATATTTTTGCCTAGTTCCTGATGTTGGGGGGTGCATTCATTTTTCTCATCATGAAGTATTTCGTGGTGACGGTTTTTCATTTATGCCCTCTATCTTTTGACTTTTTTTATAACAGATTTCATAGAATTATTGGCTAAAATAATTCATTTCCCCCTACTTTGTTATTATTTTCTTTAGCATGCTATGATTATTTTAAAGCCTACATCATATCTACTAATCATAATATCTGAATTATCTGTAGGTGTTGTTCTAAGGTCTCTTTTCCTCTCTTGGTCAGTCATATATTGTCTCTATGCATGTCGAATAATTTTATGATAGGCAATACATATAAAGAAGGATAGAGGCTTCTAGATGGTCTTCCACCAGAGGATGTTTCTTCTTCTTAGGTAGAGAGGATGAAGGGCTGATCATTTAAATCCAATCATGAATGCTGATCCATGTTTGGTTCTAGTTTTAGTAGACTTTCTCTCTTGGTTGCCTCTATTCCTCAGGTGTGATCATTCCAGTCTGTTACGAACCAGTTAGGTTTCTGTCTTCTGATCCTAAGAGACTGTGAAAGATACAGTTCTGCCTTTTATAGGATTGCAGCCTAGCTCTCCTGCCTCTCACTCCACTCAGCCCAAACTCTGACAGATGTTTGGAGCGGGGAAACTGAGTATGTGCCTGAGGCTGGCACCTGTTGAATCATACTAAGCCCATGAGACTATCACAGAGTTAACTCTGCCTTTTAGCAGCTTTGGTCTAGCTCCTTGTGCTGCCCAAGAAAGAAGAGAAAAT
>VBSM01003201.1:1360405-1375328 GCA_008086735.1 Cheirogaleus medius
AACCTAATAATTTCTGACCCTTTTATTTTTCTTTGTAGGTATAAATAGAACCAGATGTTTCTTAAATTATTTTATCAGCCTTTATTTTCCTTTGAAGGTTAACTGATAGAGTTTTAAAGTAACTGATAAATTGTTTCAGAGAGAAAAGTCAAAAGGGAAAGGATTTACTGATGCAGCAGAATCCTTGATAAGCCAAATTAATGAGAGATACAAACCAAAAGATGACATAAAGTATACAAGAAAATTAAAGGAGTCTTTGATTGACAGGTATATTTTTAAATTTTATACATGTATATTTTTTCTGACGGATACACCTATTAGTTTACATAGCTTTAAGAAAGTTAGTTTTAAACATAGGTTCAAATAATGTAATTTTTCAGTGGAAAACACATGGTTACTTATTTTATAAATAGCTGTTTTGAAATTTGTCATTCTAGTGTGTAGTTACATTTTATAAAGTATCAAAATATATCGACACAGCATACCATTTCAGAAATAAATCTTTAGGATATAGACATTTTAGAATAGTATTTATTAAATCTAGTAATGCATGAAACTAAATGTATTTAAATACATTGCTTAGTGAAATATGAAATGTTAAATAAACTGAAATTAGTTATTTTTATAGTAAATATGTTCTTCACAGTCTTTCTGAAGGTTAATTCTTATTATAAAATGTCCATTTATAATCTGTCAGGTTAATTCAAGTTTAAATTAATTCTGGCCTTATTATATGCCATGAAAAAAATGACTTTAATGGAAGAACTGTTCATTTTAAATTGATACTTCCTGCTGCATTAATGTTTCAGTTTAGAATGAACTATTATAGGCACTATTTACTATAAAGTTGCAAAAATATTGGACTGCTGACTAGTGCTGCCACATGTTAGTTATTTATAGCATATTAAATATAGATTTAGTGACCTAAATCTTATATAAGTTTTACCTTATATAAAATGGCTTTTATGAAAAATATTCTGATACTTAATTGCTTTTTAACAGTGGTTTTTCAAACAAATCTGATGTTCAACTCAGTAAGGTAGGTATTATTTATTTAACTTCACTAAACCTATAGTCAAACTTGATATTTGACTATAAACACAAAATAGCATAGTAGTAAGGTGAAATTACATTTAATATTTTCAGAATATTGCTAAATGGATTATCACTGCTAGTGGCAGGAATTCCAAATAGCCCTCTAACCTTGTTTTTCAGCAAAAAATCCTCCTTTTACACATATGAGCCTAATAATTTTACATTTTGGTGCAGTTTTACATTTTGGTTCAGTGTAACCTTATTACCATGCTTTTGTTCTGGCTGATCCCATCTCTCCTGACAATTAGATCCTTCTGAAGTCCCAAATTTTTAAAAAACATTTACTATTCATCAGGCTTAAAAAATATATCGATTATCTTCCATTTTTTTTCTTCACAGTTACTTTCTGTGTCCACTTAATATTTCAAGTTTTGAGGTTCACCCTCCATAAGTTCCTCCTGAACCTTCTCTCTCCTGTCTGTGCCAACTCCTGTTAGCCTACTTTCAATTCTAATTTCTAATCTCTGGATTGTATTAATAACAAGTTGCCTTTATGTAATTCTCTTTGCTTCTAGTATTTCTCTGTGCTAATCTATTCATTGCATTCAATACCAGCTTTTGTTTTTGTTTTTTTGTTTTTTCTTTCTAAAGCACACAGCTTCAATCATGTCATTCATTTGATGAGAAACCTTTGGTCCCTCTTGCTTATTGAATTAAGTGGAGAGACATAGACTGGCTCAGTAGGCCCTTTAAAAGATTGTCATTTCTTAATATTAGTTTTCCAGACATGTCTTGTTTAATTGAAGCACGATGACTTGAGGTTCTCTGAACTGTCTTTTCTAAGTATTAGTTTATTTTCTTTTTCTTTCTGCTTGGGAAAGAACTTCAAACTGAGTCAGCAGGCTCTCCCAGCTACTTTTCTGATTTTTCAAAATATTCTTCCTTACAAATCTTGCTTTGGAGTCTACCTTGTTTCTGAAAACTTTGCACGGTGCCCTACCTCAAAAAACTCAATTGGCAAGAATTCCAAATCTGCACAATAGTTTTTTTTTTTTTTTTTGGTACCATTTTTTAAAAAATATTTTATTCATTATCGCAGGGGTTCCCCTCCCCCCCACACAATTACTTAGAATGTAACTATTTTGAATCATTTTTGCATGTTCTTTAACACCTTTGCTCACTTTTGCATATCCTTTTTAATATCTTTGCTCATTTTTATCTATGCTGTAACACTTAACACTCACTGGCACACAGAATATGGTGAACATATCTAAACACTGGTAAAAATCGTAGTGGAAAGGGTAAGTCAGATAAGTGATCAGAGGGATGAGAGATAAACTTTTTGGAATAATGCAAACAATTCTCTATAAAATAGTCAAAAGAAATAAGCAAATGGAAGATGAATCAAAAATTAAAATGAATATTTTAGTTTTTAATATTTCTGACTTTAATATTAAGTTAGTCTTTTAATTCTGATCAGTAACCAATTATTTAGTGATATTATTTGTGTATTTAATCATAAATTTCTTTAACAAAAGATTAAAATTATTTATAAAATTCTGTTTAACTTCTTTGCGATCTGTTTGAATATATTTTGAGCTATGTTATATTAATAATCTCACACATACTTTTTCATAACAATACTAGTTAATTGGTACCTTTGACCCTTTCACATGAGATTTTAAGTAAAGCTTAGCCTCTCCCAAATTTTTCTGTATAAGAGTTTAAAGGAAATGAGAGTCTGAAACAAAGTAGAAATATGCTTGTTTTGTGATTCTGTATCACTGAAATTTATCTTGTGGAATATAGTAAAGATGTCATTTATATACAACAGTGACAGTAAAAAGGTTATAAGGATTTTATATTTTATATTATATTTATGATACTGTATTATGTTTTTAGTTAGTATTTGTCTTCAATATTTTTAAAAGTACAGGTGTTTAATATTGTATATATTTAAAGTATATAACATGATATAGTGAAATGATTACTATAGCCAAACAAATTAATATATCCGTCATCTCACATAGTTAACCTTTTTTTGTGTGTTTGTGGCAAGAGCACCTAAAATCTACTCTGTTAGCAAATATCCCAAAGTACAATATAATATTAATTTTAGACCTCATGTTCTACATTAGATCTCTAGACTTATACATCTTACATCCCGCAACTTTGTGTCTTTTGACCTATATCTCCCCATTTCCTTCTTGCTTCCTTGCTCTGATAAACCACTGTTTTATTCTCTATTTCTATGGATTTTACTTTTGGGTTTTTTTTTGCTTCCACATGTGAGATCGTGTGGTATTTTTCTTTCTGTATCTGGCTATTTCATTTAGCATAATGTTCTCTAGGTTCATCCATGTTGTGGAAAATGGCAAGATCTCCTATTTTTAAGGCTGAATAATATCCCATTGTATATATGTATATACCATGATTCCCTTATCCATTCATCTGTTGAAGAACACTTAGGTTGTTTCCATGTCTTGGTTATTGTGAATAATGCTGCAGTGAATATAGGAGTCAGATATCTTTAGGAGGTGGTGATTTCTTTTCTTTAGGGTATATTTTTATTCAATTTACATTAAGGAAAATGTTACAAATGCCAGGTTTATATTAGTGGAAGCACAACTGGAAAATACATGAAAATGTAATTTTACATGTTATTTGTTTGCCACATACAGTAATATGTATGTTTTGATGGCTTTATGTAAACCTCTTTTGTATTTAGGAAAAGGTTCAGAAAAAAAGTTATAGAAAACTGAAGACTACTTTTGTTAATGTTACTTCTGAATGCCCATCGTAAGTAATTTTTCATCTTTTCTTCATATTTGAATAGACTAAATGCATTCATTATACAATAGAGTTAATATTTTTCTTCATTTTCACAGGAATGATGTTTACAATTTTAGTTTGAATGGAGCTGATGAACCTGTTATAAAACTTGGAGTAAGCTAGAAATCATTGGTTATTTTATATTTAGTTACTAGTTATCTTATATTTACTATGCAATTACTAGAGTATATTTTTTTGATGTACATCCTCTTGTATACTTTAAAATTTTTAAAATATATAATAATTGGATATTTAAACTTTTTTAAATCTTTAGAAAATATGAGAGAAACAAGTAATTTAGGGGGGGTAGAAGGACTTAACTGCTCTATCAAGAAAATCACTTTTCTTAGTTATGCAACAAATTTAAAACAAATACTCCTTTTTAGTATAATTTATCTTATTAGCTTCTTAAATAAAAATATTATAGGAAACTTAATTTTATTGTCAAATCTTATCCTGTAAAGCAACAGAGACTAGATTTTATATTTCTTTTTTGTTTACCTTATTTTGACACTAAGAATTCTTTTTTTTAATGTTTGTTCACAATATAGATCCAAGAATTTCAAGCCACAACTAGAGAAGCCTGCGTCGATAATTCAATAAAATTGTAGGTGTTTTTTTATAATTAGATAGGTCAGATTAAAATATACTTATCTTCATCTTTGTTTTTCTGTTAAATATCACTTCCCAGTCTCTTTGACGGTTTTTAACATATGAGAAGAGTGAATAAAAATGCTACTGTCATGATTACTACCATTATGATTCTATTACTTCAGAATTTACTTTTAACATTAATATGCAGGTTATCCACATTTTAAATATTAGTTGTGTATCATAGATCATAAAGTTTAAAAGACTTAATAGTTCTTTAATCCAACCTCATTATTTTATAACTGAGGGCAGAGAGAGTAAGTGGCTTGGCTAATACTTCACTAATATAGCTAATTAGTGAAAGAGTTAAGGTTGAAAACTTAAGTCGCATTGTCCAGTGCATACTAGCTTAAAACAAATATGAAGGGTATTTTAAAATTAATACATATTTTTGCTTAAGGGTGAGTTTAAGGAATCATGATGAACTTGAACCTTCTCCCAAAACAAAAGATAAAAGAGTAAGTGGATAATATCTTTTCTGTCTATTAAAAATAGTATTTCTTTTAATAAGTTTTTTTAGGATAGGTAGCTGTTCTTTATTTTTTTTATTTTTTTATTTCAGCATATTACAGGGGTATAAATATTTAGGTGACATATATTGCCTTTGCCCCACCCAAGTCAGAGCTTCAAACGTGTCCATCCCCCAGATGGTGCACACTGCACCCAATAGGTGTGAATATACCCATCCTCTCGTCCCCCCTCCCACCTGCCCGACACCCGATGAATGTTACTGTATGTGCGTATAAGTGTTGATCGGTTAATACCAATTTGACGGTGAGTGCATGTGGTTCTTGTTTTTCTGTTCTTGTGATAACTTCACTTAGTAGTTTTTAATGTCAAATATTATCAAAGAGCTGGAAAAGAATAACATTTTGATTTTTTTTATTCCTCTGACATTATCCATGTTCCCATTATGAATTTTCTTACGTTCTTTGAGCTATTTTTAACCATCTAAAAATAGAAGATATGACAAGTTTAGTTATTTTCTTTGACAGTATTAGGTTATATCTCTATGGAAATAAGCTGTTTTGATTTAAATTTTAATTAGGAACACCAACACCAAAATACATACCTCATTATCTGATCTGGATTTCTGAGTGACTTTCTTGGATAGATCCTTAATATCATTAGATTAGTATGTAAAAAAACGAGAAGTTTGTTTTCCTGGTTTTTTAGGCTTAACTTGCATGACATAGAATGAGATGTATTTCTTCATCTATTTTAAAGATCTTTTTTTTTCTAGATTATAACAAATCATAAAAAGAAAAATGTCTTTAGTGATACTGAAACAGAATACAGATGTGATGACAGCAAGACTGATATTAGCTGGCTAAGAGAATCGAAATCAAAACCACAGCTGATAGACTATAGCAGAAATAAAAATGTGAAGAAACATAAAAGTGGGAAATCAAGTAAGAAATTACTTTTAAGAGCAATGTTGCAAATGATTTAACCCTTTCAATTATATAAAATGCTTTATTGGTTGGTAAGTATATTTTTGTTTGTAGACTCTTTTTAACTATATACCGTTATGGATAGGACAAAACATTACAATGGTTATGGTTTTTGTTTTATTATTTAGGTAATATGGTTACATCCAAATTACTTTTCTTTTTTAATGGAACCTTTGGGACATAAAATATGATTTATAATAATCGATGGCTAATGATGTAATCTCACCATATGTCTACTTACAGCCCACTATTACTCAGTTATTTAGCTAATTATTGTGAATAATGTACTAAATACTCATGAGCCCAACACCTTTAAACAAAACAAAAGCTTGGACCTTAACACTAACCTATATCGATTTCCATTTATTAATATATATGTTTTCACTTCTTAACATCCTATCTCCCTGCTGCATGCAATACACATACTTTTTAGGAATTTATATATAGATGGAATATATCAAAAGAAAAACAATTTTCTTACAGAATTTTTTTTTTTTTGCCTAAGTCTTCTACACACTATTTTCCCAGATTGTGGTCCTCCTTTCTCTTTGTGATAGTGAATCTCTTGAAGTAGTTGTATAAGAGTTTCAGGTGTAAGTTTTGTCTAAAGATAATCATTTTCATAGCTGAGCATAAATTTCAATGTTTGATAAAACACAAAGATTTTAATATATTCTGTTTTCAAAAGAGGACTTAAGGATAAATGCTATGCTTTTCAATTAAATGTATATTTATTTCAAGGGAATCAGCTTTTTTTATTTCAGGATAAAAATAACAGTAGTGACCTGTGTGTGTGTTGGTGAGTGTGGGTAATATTGGTAATGGTTTAAAAAGAAGTAAAAATAGAGAGATGGAAGTGAATTTTGCAATGTGTTTAGAAATGAGGCTGAATTGTCAAAACAGGTGAGAGGTCAACCAGATACATGATGAAGAAAAGCAGGATTTTCATATATAAAAGAGACAGAAGTATGAGCATCATATATATATTCAGGGAATGCCATATTGGGGTAGCTGAAAGGGAACATAGATCATGTTTGTGGGAAAGTAGTGGAAAGTGAGGTTGGATCTGGTCATAGAATCTGGACCTGGAAGCAGTTTATTACAATCCAAGGAGAAACTCAATAGGATTCACATGCCCTGAGGTAGCTTACAGTCCAGTGGTAAGATGTACAAATAAAGACATTTGTATAATAGCATAAAGTAGAAGACTGGAGATCTTAGGGAGACATTAGAGGTTAGAATACTGTAATTAGTAAATACTTATAAAATTAAATTTGTGTGTGAATTATTTTGTTTGAATGGCTGAATGACTACAAGTTAATATAAATGAGCTGACTTATCGCCAGGATTAGAGAACCTTTCTTCCAAAAAAGCTTTGCTTCCTTGGCTTGGATAATCTATTTCTTGAGCTTCAAAGACTATTTAGAAAGATGACATTGTACTTGGAAGGCAAAAAAGGGAAGTGAGACTAAAGCTACTATGAATAATATGGATAAATCTTAGAAACATAACAATGTATAGAAAATATAGCAAATAATAGAATATTACACAGGATGTGATATTATTTCATAAAGCTAATTGTTTAGAGGTACATATTAATATCTGTGATACTTTTTTTTTAAAAGCAAGTAAATGAGAAATGCAGATCAGGATAGTGATTACCTTTTAGCAGAGGGTATAGGGAGGATGGTATAAGAGAACATACATAAGTAGATTCAGCATTATTCATAATCTAGTTCTTACATTGAGTGGTTGATTCATGGGTGTTTATAACTTATGTTACATGTTCTCTTATATGTGTTTAAAAAGTTTTATAATATAAAATAAAGGAGGAGAAGGGAAATTGGCAATTCATATCATACCAAAAAGTAAAAGCAACCAATTATTGAAATTGAAATTTTTGAATGAATTTAAAGATGTCTTCTTTTTTTCTTTAATCAATGGTGTGGTGCAGTCAGACTACTACAAAATTTTGGGGGAAGGGAAAGCTTCCAAAGCAGCTTTTCGTGAGGCCAAATTCTTCAGTGGAAGAGCTGAGAAGATTAGCTTGTGGGAGGGGCTTTCAGCCACATGGAAAGGAGGTTCATTTAATGCTAAGAAAAGTACTTTTATTTTTTTAAAAAAAGATATACTTATTGTTTTTATGATTTTTAATTTATATATGCAGAAATGTTCTAATAAATTTAATACCAATTCTTATCTATTTGAAAAGCATAACCTTATTTTTTTGAATTGCAGGACTGTCTTCGGAAAAGACGCAGCCAAGATCTAAAATGGTAAACTAAGAAGTTTGTGTTCAAACATCCCTTTAAAGTTATTTATTGTCATATAAAAATAATTCATCATTTCATAATTTTATCCTTGTTATCAGTTTTCCATAATTGTTCCTGCCTTTGCACACTTCTCCTGTCTTCTGTTTTTTTAATCCCATTGGTCATGTTTTAAGTCTACTTTATTCTGTGGTTTTTAAGTATTTTTGATCTTTTACTTTAGCTAAATAATATATATCAGGCCTCTCAGGGATTTAATGGTAGGGTTAAAAAGGTGGTAAAGAAGATAGTTGTAATGAGAAGATAAAATCCAGTTATTTAAAAAATATTAATCAGGAATTATTTTATCCTACAAATATTTTATGTATGTCTTGTCACAGCCAATCTTAGAGCAAACAGCTTGTATTTCTTGTATCTCAAATACTGATCTAACAATATTCAGGCATTTTTCTCCCAAAGACACCCACTAAAAACATCACCAAAAAGGTCGACAAGACAGTTCCAGATGCGAGAACTAGACTTCCAAGAAGAGCAGCAAAAACCAAAAAAAATTATAAAGATCTCTCAAATTCAGAATCAGAGAGTGAACAAGATTTTTCACATTCATTTAAAGAGAAATTGCTAGTAAAGGTAAATAGATAAAATTCAGATTAATGTTTTCTAAAAGCATCTTAAAATACTAAATATGTTTTTGTAAAGTCATATTTGTTGGGGATGGTTGTTTACTTACGTAATGAGTGCGATGTGCACCACCTGGAGGATGGATGCCCTAGAAGCTCTGACATGGGGCGGGTGGCAAGGGCAATACATGTAACCTTAACAATATTCGTACTCCCATAATATGATGAAAGGAAAAAAAAAGATTTGGCCTCTATATGTGAAAACGTATATAAATCTAAAATTTGATCCATAAGAAGTCAAGTTGGCATTAGTGTTATAGAACAGAGGTCTGACTCCGATAAAATTATAACTTTAAGGTAGTATCTTTGAAAGAGAGAAATACTTGAGCTTTTCAAAATTATGCCTGTTGAGATGCTGTCTCTTTTTCTTGAATGAAAACAAAAATTTTGGTGTCTGAGGTTCTTCCCATACCCTGCCTCACTTGTGCCTATCCCTGACTTATGTTGCATAATTTTCAGACACATTGCCAGCCACCTGTGTTGTAGCCTTAACGGCTTGTTAAGCTTTTTTAACAAACACAAGAAAATAGTGCTTACAATGTGCTAATGTACCAGCTGTTATATTTTAAGCACTTTATATATTTAACTTCTTAAAATCTCATAAGTACTATAGGTAATTACTATAGGCTATTACTGTCATCCTGTTTTACGAATGAGAAAATTGAGGCTCAGAGAAAAAGAACTTGTCCAAGTTCACACAGCTAGGAAGCAGTAGAACTAGGATTTGAACCTAGAGAGTCTTGCACTGAAGGTAGGTTTCTGATCACTATGCTATGCTGGTTTTAATTCATCTCCCCTTGTTTGTAACCCTGTTATCTCCTACTTAGAAGACTTTAAGGATTTGATAACTTATCTCCACATTTTCTAGCACTTCTTTCTTTAATTTACCATACATATAGTCAGATAAGTCTTCCCAAACCACCTCTCATCCCATCCCTCTTCAAAATAACAACCCTGAAAATATCCCCTTTGTCAGACATTAAAAGCATCAAAATATTTTCCATGTTTATTTCCACTCTTCCCCAGTATACTGAGAATTATAATAGTCAAATAGTGTAACTTGTGACTCCCAAATAGGACTTGTGTTTCTCAACTCCCTTTGTTCTTGCCAACAGTCTTCCTTATTCCCAATATGCCTTCCCCTCACTACCTTCTTTCACAGACTCTCAGTATCTTGAGTGTCATGAAATCTAGGAATTCTTCCTAGTTTCCCTAAACTGGCTATAATCTTCTTCTTCGAACCCTTGTATCATTTTATTTACATCTCTTATGGTATTTATTATAGTCTATTAGATTTTCATGTGAATTTGTCTTGCACCATCTAGTATATTAGAAAGTCTTTCACTGTTCATGTTTAGTCTTTGTTATGCCTGTAGGTAATAATATATTTAATAAATATTTGAATATAATTTAATTAGATTGTTGTATGTGTCCAAGTATAAATACTTGTATTTGAGTATAATTTGAAAGTTGTTAATATATTTAGGAGGAGAATATCCATTCCAGAACCAAAACCATAAAGCTTCCAAAAAAAACCCAGAAAGTCGTCTCGGCTAAAACACAAAAAGAACTACCAAAAGAATGGAAAAACTCATCTCTATTAAAAGATACTATGCAAGATAATCGCCTTGACTTATCTCCTCTATCTGGAAGTCCATCATCTATAGAAGTAATGAGATGTCAGTATCATTTCATTTTTCCTTTACTTGAATATTCAATGATTTTCTATAACTATGTGAAAATACAATTTGAAGACTAATCATGAGGGGTGAATTTAAGATTATAGGTAGCTGATTAATTAATGTTAGTAACTTGGTTTTTGCTAATTTGGGAATAGTGTTACTTAGGATACTGAAGTTTTTCATGTTAGTTACAGATCAAATACTTTAATATGGAGAATATTTAATCTGTATTCACAAATTATGTGAAAGCTCAAATAAGTGCTTAATTTTAGTATGTGCTTTTAGCTCAAAGTATATTTAATAACAAGAATTATGAGGATTTCTATTTTTTCCTATTTACATTTCATTGACAAATTCCAGAGAGAATAGCATGATGATTCTGAAACAATTAAGATTTTGCTTTCATTTTAAAACAATTGGTAAGGAAAAATTCATATTCTTTGGAGCTCTGGCATGTGTATACCTTTCTAGTATAGAAATCATAAGAGTAAGTTTGTACTCTTTATATCATTTTCAGTTCCTTATAAGGATATTTTAAAGCATTTCTAAATGTTAATTCAGTTACAATTCAAGACTTAAATCAGTTAATATACTTCCTCTAAAATTTCATAATTGAAATAAAATTTCAAAATTTCCTCTTTTAGTTTCTTTTAGTTTCATAATGCTCAGGACCACTGTCACTTCAGATAAGCACATACTCAGAAGACAGATGCCCTGATTTGTTCTGAAAACTTAGTTCATTTATATTAATGTTAAGACTTATGTCAGCAATGAATCTCCTCTTTTTTAAATGAGGGATTTATACCAGATGACTTCCCAAGCCTTTTCCAATCATTAAATTCTGTGACTTTAATATATAACACTATTGGCTATGATGTCAAAATATTCAAGATAATACTTAAGTTGATCACTGTATTTTAGATCATACTGTAGATATTTTTGTTTGAAATGTTTTGAAAGTTCTTATGGCTACAAATACATTTTAAATTCAGCCATTATTATTTTTCAAAGCTATATTTTAAACATAATTTGGTCTTAATTTATTGAAAGTTTGTCCTTTTCAAATACAACTAAGATCTGAGGATAAATTACATTCTTAGAATTTAATCATGCTATTTCTAAAGCAGACGTCAGTGATAACACCTGTCATCTGTTTTTTTTGTGTGTGTGTGTGTGTGTCGGGGTACAATGTAGGTATAGAGAAAATAACAGAAAAGGATTTTACTCAGGATTATGACTGTACAACAAAATCTATATCACCTTATCTAAAAACTTCATCACCTGAATCCTTAAACAGTAACGATGGAGTTGGAGGTCCAATAAAGTCACCCAAAAACAATGATAAAAACTTACTATGTGCAAATGAACATTGCTCACCAATTTCACAACCACTTGTTTTGGTAAGAATGTATATATATTTTTTCCTTCATCAGTTATATCTGAAGGTGGTAAATCATTTCCCTTAACCTTAAATATACATTGCTTGTCTACTTAAGATTTGGAGTTTGATCTAGAAATTGGGGGGAAAAGGACCTAATGACAAGTAAGATACAGTTCCCACCTGCAATGAACTTAACAGACTTATATGTAGCTGTACTGGATGAAGAATATGGTGGCATGAGAGCATAGTAGTCCTCCCCTTATCTGTGGTCACTTTCCAGGGTTTCAGTTACCCACAGTTAACTGCAGTCTGGGAATATTAAGTGGAAAATTCCATAATTCATGAGTTTTAGATTGCATGCTATTGAAAGGTGACATGAAATCTCGTGCCATCAGCTCCATTCCACTTGGGACACGAATCATCTCTTTGTCCAGCGTATCCACGCTGTAGATGCTACGTGCCTGTTAGTTACATAGCAGCTGTCTCGGTTGTCAGACCATCAAGGTGTATCACAGTGCTTGTGTTTAAGTCATCCTTATTTTACTCAATAAGGGGCCCAAAGTGAAAGAGTAGTGATGCTGGCAATTTGGATATGCCAGAGAGAAGCTGTAAAGTGCTTCCTTTAAGTGAAAAGTTGGAAGTTCTCTACTTAATAAAGAAAAAAAATGGTATGCTGAGGTTGCTAAAGATCTATGGTAAGAATGAATCTTCTATGAAATTGTGAAGAAGGAAAACAATTTATGCATATAGGGTTGAATATAGGGTTTGGTACTGTCTTGGTTTCAGGGGGGCCTACTGTATTTTATTAAGAAGAAATGGTACATACAACTCCATATATGAAAGGAAGAATGAAGAATTTTTTTAATATTGTATTTAATTTTTATACCCATACAATTTACCTGTTAGTTTTAAACTTCCTAATAAAAATATAAAACAAATAAAATAATTACATTGTTTTCAGCCAACTTCCTGTCAATTTACCTTGTCAACTTATAATTTTAGCAACTAAAGGTTATTAAAGATAGGTGACTTTGAATTATGGTGAAATCTGAAAAAAGTACCTGTGTTGTATAGGATTAAGTCTATTCAAATCTAGAAAACATGTAGTTTTGATGTGTAGACAAATTTAGGTAGTACCTCTTTGGAAGTGATCATTCCTATCACAGAACCCTTATTTGCACTCTGTATGGTAGGCCCCCCCTTATCCTTGAGGGATATGTTCCAAGACCCCCAGTGGAAGTCTAAAACCAAAGATAGTACTGAAACATCTATGTACAGGGTGTCCCCAAAATCGCCATACATAGAGAAAATGGGAAATTGTAGCTAAATGTACCTTTATTTATAAAATAATCATTACAAAATATTATAACATTTTCCTTTGGAGACTTTTGGGACACCCTGTACTATGTTTTTTTTCCCTATACATATACATACATACATATACCTATGATAAAGTTTAATTTATAAATTAGGCACAGTAAGAGATGAACGATAATAACAATAAAACAGAACAACTATAACAATATACTACATCGTCACTACTCTTGCTCTTTGGGGCCATTAAGTAAAATAAGGGCTGCTTGAACACAAGCACTGTGATACCTCATCAGTCAATCTGATCACCAAGGCGGCTACTAAGTGACGAACAGGCAAGTAACATATACAGTGTGGATATGCTGGGCAAAGGGATGATTCACATCCGGGTTGAACAGAGTGGGATGGTGAGGGATTTCATCACACTACTCAGAATGGCACACAATTTAAAACTTAAGAATTGTTAATTTCTGGAATTTTCTATTTAGTATTTTTGGGCCATGGTCAACTGTAACTGAAATCTGCAAACCAAGGTAATCCCCACCTACCTTCTTTGATGCTACTCTGTGATAGATGAAATTTTAATTTAATAATCACATATTTATCAGCTGGCCACTCACACATGAGACATTTTTTTTCCCATTTACTATTTTTCCCTCTTAATAAAAAGTTAAAAATTTGCTTTGTAAAGTAGTTGTACCATCTTACACTCTCAACAGTGCTATGTAATAGTGCCCATTTAGCCACAGTTTTAACTAACTGGGTGTTATCAGATGTTTTTGTTTTTGCCAGTCTGGTTAAGTGTAAAGTTCTATCTTAAATTTGCATTTTCCTGACTAACTCCATCAAATGAGTATTTTCATATGTTTTTTGGCTATTTTGTGAATTGCCTTTTTGTTTTTTCATTTTTAAATAGCATTGTTTGATTTTTCTTATAAATATGTATGAGTTCTTAATATATTCTGGTTATTCTTTGGTTGTGCACAATACAAACATTCTTTTTCTAGTATGTATCTTGTCCTTTCATTTAGTTAATTCCAAAACTTCCATGTGACAAAAGATATATGATATAATAAAATTTACCAGTCGTTTGGATTGTTCTAGAAATCCTTCCCTAAGCTATAAAAATATTTTCCCTTCATGTAAAAATGTTAGTTTTGATTTTAACTTTTAGGTTTTCAGTCTCTCTGGGCTTTTGTTGTTCTTTTTTCTTTTCTTTTTTTTGCATATGGATAGCGAATGAGTAGTCATATAGCCTTGGTGTACCATATGGGTCTGGGTATTAGGCGCTATTCTGTTTTACTGTTTCTCTGTGCTAATGCCACATTGCTTCAATTATTGTAGTTTTACACTTTCAGGATGTTTTGCACACCCCCATTCTTCAAAATTCTTTTGGCCCTTTACTCATCCATATAAATTTTAGCATTAGTTTATCTGAGGAGGAATTACCATTTCTCAATATTAATATTGATCTTTCTCATTCACACATTTGTATCTACTTTTTGGTCTTATTTCCTATAAAGTTGTGCCAAATCCTCCATAAAAGAAATTATGCTTCTTGTTAGATTACCTGCTCTAAGTATCATACTGATTTTTTATTTGCTCTACATAAAAAAACAAAAAA
>VBSM01003201.1:1390272-1413304 GCA_008086735.1 Cheirogaleus medius
GGTGGTTTCTAGAACAGTAGTACATTTTCTCTTTCTTGGTTTCATGGTAAGTATATTTCTATGTGCGAGAGATCGAAATCTTAGTTTTAAATAATTTGGGCTCTAACAATATTTTAAATTGAATAAAATATAAAAAGGGGGAGCTGCTAATATGTAGATTAAAATAGAAATAAAGGTTTTTGGTGGTTGGCCACAATGGGTTATGAGTAACATAGAAGATATGTAAAATATACATATATTGTAAATGCTTATAAAATTAACTGACATCTAATTAGAAAGGATTTAGATACCTCATTTCACAGACAAATTGAGATTCAGAGAAGTCAAGTAATTCTCAGATTACAGAGCAAGTAAGAGGTAGAGCTGGAATTTTTTACCATAGTGATAATTTCTTATAAAGAAACTATAATTCAACTAGTAGTATGTTTGCTATTATCTAGGACTAATCACAAGTCCCTTCAAACAAGTGCTGCTACAAGGGTTTAGCAGTTTCTGTGGGCACCTGAGCCCACAAACAGTCTTAAAGTAGGAAAGGAAAGAGTGAAAAGCAATGAGGTAGTGCTTGTGTTAAGAAGCCATAAGTGGGCCGGGTACAGTGGCTCATACCTGTAATCCTAGTACTTTGGAAGGCCGAGGTGGGAGGATTTCTTGACTCCAGGAGTTTATGACCAGCTCGGGCAACACTGCAAGACCGTGTCTCTACAAAAAATAGAAAAATGTATCTGGGTGTGGTGGCATGTGTCTGTAGTCCTAGCTACTTGGGAGGCTGAGGCAAGAAGATTGCTTGAGCCCAGGAGCTCGAGGTTAGAGTGAGCTATTATGATGCCACTGTACTCTAGCCCGGGCAGCAGAGTGAGACCTTGTCTCAAACAAACAAACAAACAAAGTCACAGAGTACTCTCATTTGCTCCAGGTGCTGCCTGGAAACCATACCAGTAGCTAATACTGGATCCCAGCATGTGCTGAGAGCACTGTGCCAGCACTTTAGCTACTTTGTCTCCTTGAAACATTTAACAATGTTATGAGAGATGATCATCCTATGGGAAAAAAATAAGTAACTTGCTGAATGGGCAGAGCTGGGATTTAAGCACAGACAGATTCTATAAGCTCCTAAAGTCCTCCTCCAACCCACTATGCTTCCTGCCTCACCTGTGTACCAAGAGGGAGGGAGGGAAGTTTCATCTCCATAAGGACACTTATTCAAAAGCCAAGTAAAAATATTTCTCAGGGAACATATATTGTTGTTTAGCTTTTTCCCCCTTTGTGCCAATATTAATTTTCTCCTTTATGCTAGGGTAAATTTTCTCTCTTTATAATCTCTACTTCATCTAAACCTTTGTCTCTTATAAGTATTTTTAATAATGTTTACACATGTGTAATTAAAAGTACTCTTAAAGAGGGCATAATGTTCACTTTGACAGAATTTTTCAACAAGTTATTGCTTATTTCTAGGTTAAATGCTCTATTCAATACTAATTGATACATAAATTTAAATTAACTTGAAAAAGATAATTTGATTTTCCAAGGCACAAACCACATATACTAACAGAATTTACAAAAGAAAACACGAAAACTTGGAATTCTCTTTCATGTGTTTGGAATGTGATGGTTCAAAAGTACAAGCTCACTTGTTTCACACATCCCTGTTCCAAGATCTCACTCATCCCAGCCCCAAGAAAATGTAAAGCCTGGGTTAATTTCCTGCAATAAGTAATCATTTAATTAAAGAACAAAATTAACAGGAATCAAAATGTTGCATCTGTATTTTTGTTAGACATTATATAAAAAAAGAAAAAGTATAATACAGTAAATCATTTTGTATAACATGAACTTAAAGAGATCAGGATAAAAATGTCTTCAACATAACACTGAATGACATTGTCACATGTCCCTGGTGTCAGGGGAGGCCTGGGAGTGGTGAGCCTGCACATGCATGGTGCCCGTCCTCCATCACACTGCAGAACTGTAAAACAGGGTCGAAAGGAAAACGACAGTTTTCTTCTGGTAGAGTTACTTTGGGTCTTAACTGACCCCAACATTTCACACTCCTCAGACAACAAAGGCGGCAGTGTGTCCTCTGGTTCCTCCTCTTGCAGGTAAGTGCGGCCGCGATCGCACCTGTGTGTGTGACCCTGCTCTTCTCACAAACACGACAGGTAGTCTTGAGCTGAACTTCAGGAAAGTTCCCTGATGAATGTTCAGTGTTGGTATCAAAAATTAAACACAAATTCTTCTCAGAAGAAAATCTCTATGGCCTGTGGAATCTAGAGATTATAAAACAAAGAATTTAAGGTTATGCATTTCTAACAGTTAAAATTGCCAAAAACCTTCCACAAATCAGTTTGCTGCTATTAAAAGCTTCTCGGAAGGCCAATATGTAACACACGAGGCTGGAGCTGCTCTGGTTAAAGGCGTAAGGAGTCTCAGGGGCTCCCAACGTCAGGTCTCTCTTGTTCTCCAGAATATATGGTGAATTCTTAGGACTACCTAGAACTGCGTTTGAAAGCTGCCAGTTAAACCTTTCAAGTACACAGAAAGGTCAGGGCTTTGCTCAATCAGTAGAAATAATGAGTTGGTTAATAAATTATTGAAAATTAGAGTTATGAGGGTTTTTTTATAGAGTTAGTAATGTGTTCATAGTAATATTAAATACACTCAAGAAAATATATAACTAAAAATATTGTTCTGGCTTTTAAATTGATATGAAGTGCTAAAATATGATGTAAATATTTTATAATTATTTTCTTATGTTCAAGTATTGGGCTCATTCTTTAAAATTTTGTCATCTAAGAAAGCTACCAAGAGCTTCTGAGAGAATATAAACATCTTTGGTAAATATTTTTAATAACGTATAATAGGGAAATGTATTAACTTGAGATAACCATACATAGAATATGTAATCATTATATCCTATTGAAAACAGAATGAACATTAAAAATGATTGTGTATGTCTTATTGGAGATATTTCCTAAACATTCATTAAGACCCATTCAAAATAAATTTAAAAAAATGATCTATTTCTTCCCAAAAGTATGTTAGTCATGGGAAGAAACATTTAAAAGTTTAAAAATTATTTGCACAATTTTCTCCTGTCCTTCGACCCTCGCCTTCCTCCTTGATATATTCACGCTGAAACCACCGGATAAGATGGAATTTTCCACCGTGCCTGTTCTCTGTCCCAGAGCTACACTGCGCTTACAGAGCAAACGTTTTAAATAGTAATTGCAGTGGCCACTTTGTGACGAACAGAAGAGGAGAGGAATCCATCGTGTCACTACGTGGAGGGTTTCCCTTCGCTCTGTACGGGGGCTTCAGCATCTTCGGATAAGAGGACAGCGCAAAGCAACAGCTGCAACTGAACTCTGGTTGCATCATGGTCTCCCCCTTTAGATTAAAGGTGTGTGAGAATGTCACATAATCACTACTGGCCATGGGACGAAAAAGAAGGAAATAAAGAATATACTGCTCACTAAGTAAAGAGAAGTAAATCTTTTCCCGACTTTGTCATCACCAAGAGGCCCAGTGCCGTCCCTTGTACATAGTAGCACGGACAGAGAACGTATCCCCCTTGGTGGGAAAAGTCTGCATTGTGGAAGGATCAGGCGATATATTCACAATGGACTAGAAGCTCCATGCGGAGGAACTTCCTTTACCATATGAGCAGTTGCATTTTCAGCACCGAGATCGGTGCCTGGCAAGTTGCAGGTAGTCAAATATTTGTTCTTTTGGCTTTGGGGAAACATTGGCTTGTGTTAAAGATGTGAATAATAATTTTAAAAGTGTATGGGAAGGTGGAGACTAATTTCACAGCATCTAAATATAAATAAACAGACAAGTTCTATACATTGGAGGAATTCTGAATATTAGAAGAGGGAAATTAAATATATAGGAAAGTTACTTTCATTGCTTTGAGATTTTTCTTAAATATACATTAACTACTTAAATAAGCCAATGGCCTGTGTAATACTGTTCTCCCACATATCATCTTTCACCAAGCCCTGTAAGAAACCATGGGAGTGGACAGCATATTTAATTGAGGTACATTCTAGTCAATAGTTTTCTTCAGAAATGCTGAATTTTTTTAGCTGGATATATAGTTCTTTGTGGCTTTTGTATGTATTTAAAAAACATATCATGTTATCATGAAAAGTATCATGAAACTCATATAAACAGAAATCTGACCTTGTCAAATGCTTGCTTGATGCATGTACCTCCATTTCATTACTTTTGTATTCATTTAATTCTTTACGAATTGCTGCCTGAAATTTAAAAATAGGACGTTGTTTTTCAGGATATCAAAAAGTAAACAGAGGAAATGAGTATCATGTTCATGGATTAACAACCATTCATAATACTTGCTGACTCTATTATTTTGTAATACATAGCAAAAACAAGAAACAATATTTTGTTCAGCATTTAGACTATCTTACTCATTTTTTAAAATTTCTGAATATTACCGGGGAACATTTTGTTTACATATAATGCCTTTGCCTCGCCCAAGCCAGGGCTACAAGCATGCCCTTCCCCCAAACAGTGTGCTCTGCACCCACTAGTTGTGAGTTTACCCACCCCCACCACCCCCCTCCCACCTGACCAGTGAGTATCACTACCATGTGAGCACCTTAGTGTTGGTCAGTACCAATTTGATGGCAAGGACATGTGGTGCTTGTTTTTCCATTCCTGTGATACCTCACTTTGAAGGATGGGCTCCAGCTCTATTCAGGATAATAGAAGAGGTTCTAGTTCACTACTGTTTTTGTGGTTGAGTAGTATTCCATGGTATACATATATACCACATTATATTAATCCACTCATGTATTGATGAGCACTTGGGTTGTTTCCACATCTTTGCAATTGTGTATTGTGCTGCCATAAATATTTGAGTACAGATGTCTTTATTACAGAATGTCTTTTTTCCTTTGGATAGATGCCTAGTGGATTACTGGATCAAATGGCATTTCTATTTTTAGCTCTTTGAGATATCTCCAAATTACTTTCCATGGGGTTGTACTAATCTGCAGTCCCACCAGCAGTGTAAGAGTGTTCCAATCTCTCCACATCTACACCAGCATTTGTTGTTTTGGGACTTTTTGATAGAGGCCATTCTCACTGGAGCCAGGTGATATATCATTGGTTTTGATTTGCATTTCCCTGATGATTAGAGATGTTGAGCACTTTTTTATGTTTGCTGGCCATTATTCTGTCTTCTTTTGAAAAGTTTCTGTTCAGATCCTTTGGCCATTTATTTATGGGGTTGTTTGATTTTTTTCTTGTTAATATCTTACTCATTTTCATCACTAGCTTATGACCAGTGTTCTGGAAATCTTTTTTAAAAATTTATTTTTTATATATTTGTACCTATTTATGGGGTACATGTGATATTTTGCTACATGCATAGACTCTAATGATTAAGGAAGGGTATTTAGGGTGTCCGTTACCTCAAGTATTTATCATTTCTATTTGTTAGGGACAATTTAAGCCCTGTCTTCTAGCTATTTTGAAATATACCATACATTGTTACCTATAGTCACCCTAATCTGTTATCAAACATTAGAACTTATTCCTTCTAACTGTACATTTGTGCCCATTATCCAACTTCTAGTTCCCCCCACCCTCTTCCCAGCCTCTGATATCTGTCTTCTACTGTCTTCTTCTATAAGATCAAGATTCTATAAGATCAAGAATCTTCTATAAGATTCTTTAGCTCCCATGAGTGAGAACATGCAGAATTTGACTTTGTGTGCCTGGCTTATTTCACTTAACATAACAACCTCTAGTTCCATCCATGTTGCTGCAAATGATACATGGTATCATTCTTTTATATGGTCAAATAGTATTCCATTATGTAGATTTCCTTTATCCATTTGTACACTGATGGATAGTTAGGTTGTCCCTATCTTTGCTATTGTGAATAGTGCTGCAGTTAACATGAGAGGGCAGGTATCCTTTGATACATCCGCTACTTTTCCTTTGCATAAATATCTACTGCTGGATTGCATGGCAGGTCTACTTTTATTAAGTTTTTTGAGAAATCTCCATACTGTCTTTCACAGCAGTCATATTATACTAATTTACATTCCCAACAACAGTGTTTCAAAGTTTCCTTCTCCATCCTTGCCAACATGTTTTTTATCGTTTTAATAATGACCATTCTAACTGGAGTAAGACATCTCAATGTGGTTTTGATTTGCATTTCCCTGATTAGTGATGTTGAGCATTTTTTTTTATTTTATTTTTTTGTTGTTGTTGTTGAGCATTTTTTTAACTGCTGTTTGAGTTCCTTATATATTTTGGATATTAGTGCCTTGGCAGATGAATAGTTCAAAAATTATTTTCTCCCATTCAAGAGATTGTCTCTTCACTCTGTTGTTTCCTTTGCTGTACAGAAACTTTTTAGTTTAATATAGTCAGCCCCATTTGTCTATTTTTGGGGTTCTTTGCCTGTGCTTTTGAGGTCTTAGCCATAAAAATCTTTGCCTAGACCAATGTCCTAAAGTGTTTGCCCTGTGTTTTCTTCTATTTTTATAGTTTTTGGTATTCTACTTAAGTTTTTAGTCCATTGAGAGTTGATTCTTGTATATGGTGACAGTGGTCCAGTTTCATTCTTCTGCATGTGGACATCCATGCTATTTTGATTGCTATAGTCTTATGATATATTTTGAAGTCTGGTAACATGATGTGTCCAACTTTGTTTTTTTTTGCTCAGGATTGCGTTGGCTGTTTGGGCTCTTCGATTTCATATAAAATTTAGGAATTTTTTTTCCATTTCTGTGAAAAATGACATTGGTATTTTGATACGGATTGTATTGAATCTATAGATTGTTTGGGGCAGTATGGTCATCTTAATGATATTAATTCTTCTGATCCATGAGCATGGATGTCTTTCATTTTTGTTTGTGTCCTCTTTAATTTCCTTCATCAGTGTTTTGTAATA
Organism: Cheirogaleus medius; assembly: GCA_008086735.1. Classification (NCBI taxonomy): domain Eukaryota; kingdom Metazoa; phylum Chordata; class Mammalia; order Primates; family Cheirogaleidae; genus Cheirogaleus; species Cheirogaleus medius. The sequence goes on from VBSM01003201.1 coordinate 1,397,207, forward strand.
TCCCTTGTAGAGGCCTTTCACCTCTCCTTGGTTAAATTTATCCCTAGGTGTTTTGTTATTTTTTGTAACTATTGTGATTGGTGTGTAGAAAGGCTAATGATTTTTTATGTTGCAACTTTACTGAATTTATTACATCTAAGAGTGTTTTGGTGGGGCCTTTAGGTTTTTCTAGGTATAAGAACATGTCATCTGTAAAGAGGGACAATTTTACTTCTTCCTTTCCAATTTGAATGCCTTTTATTTCTTTCTCTTGCCTGATTGCTCTGGCCAGGACTAGTATTCAGGAAGTGGTTAGTAAATTAATTTGCTGTGCTGCGGTAGGAAGACAACTCCTCCTCCCCCCGTGCCTACCTGATAGAAGGACCAAGCACATGCTTAGGGCACCAATGAAGTAGGAAAACCAAAATAACAAGTAAAGGTCAGCTTTTGGCAAACTTGGGTTTTTGCAGTCAGATAGTCTAGAAAGAAGTCATTCTAACTTCAGCATACATTTATGTTTTCTGCCATTTGAAAAGCAACATCCTAATTGTCATGACATCAGGGCGGGCCGTGCATCACAATCTTTTCAGTGCTGTTCAGGGCCTCTCATCTGCCACCTTCATCTCACCAAGGCCACTTGCATCACGTACTTCTCCCTCAGATAAACCCGCCAGGGGCCAAGTGAGACAAGAACAGCAAACAAAAAGGCTTTAAGACTTTCGAGGGTATATGATTCCCACACTCAAACACATCTGCAGACTGCCAGAGATGCTGCCTTCTCCCCTTATCACTGTGATCCTCTGAGCACATCAATCACGAATAACCAAGAGCGGCCAACTCCAACATGTCATTCCTCCGAGTTGACGCAATAGCTACGTCCATTCGTAAGCTCACATATTCACACTCGGCACATAAAGATGAAGAACAATTGGCAAATTCTTTGGCTGAATGTATAATGTTTCTCTTTCTAATGGCTTTAAGTATTCTGAAAATCACTAAAGGCAAGAGAGCATGAAAGCAAGACTAAAGACTCCAGCCTTAAATCCTACCAGTCAATAGCATTTGATCACAGACAAGAACGGTTCACCCTCTCTGCGCTCCATAAATGTCCACTCTCTCTACTTCACCCCGGAGCCTCTGTGCCCCACCATACCTGCTGCTTTCTTCCTAACTGTTCAGACACCTCAGACTGGACAAGTCCAGGACAGAATCCAGAACCTCCTCTATATTTGCTGTAGAGGCTCTCCTGAATGCCTCTCGAATTGATTCCATTCCTCTTCATTCCCGCCGTAGCTCTTTTTGTTTCAATTTGTCAGCTGATCTCTTTCACACCAGCCTTGCTGACTTTTGATTCATCCCATAGATAATCGTTTCTGAATTTCCACAATCTTGCCATTTGGGACTGGATAGTTCTCTGTCGTATGGGCTTTTCTGTGTCTTGTGAGATGTTTAGGAGCATCCCTGGCCTCCACGCACTAGACAATAGCACCCCAGCTGGGACAGCCAGGAATGTTTCCGGATACTGCCAAGTGTCCCCAGGGGGCACAACTGTCCCCTCGTTGAGAACCACTGCTCAACTCTGACCCTGAATTATCTTTGTGAAACCAGTATCTAGTGAAGACATAGTCTTAATTTAAATAGCTGATGGCTCCCATTGTCTAAGAATAAGCTCGCCAGCGTGACATGTTTTGCCCTTATTGCAAGGTACGACGCCCCCAACCAGTGCAGACAGTCCTGTACCTTATCTGCTGCCGACAGCCTCGTCCAGGGCTTGTCTGCCCTCCTGTCATAGTCCTGTGCTTTTGCTACTTCCACATAGTCACTGAATCGGATCAGAATTTTTCTGTCTCTTAATTCATCGACGGTGGGTCTCTGATTTAGCTAAAATAAAAGATCATCATGGTTATGCATCACATGCCGAACTAGCTTTCTTGAAGTACTCTGAACAGACAGCACATTTCTGTAAACAAAAATAAAACTCTGAAACTGTGAAATATAACCTGAATACAAACAGTCTCTAATGTGAAGGGCTTAAATTACATACTGTACTCTTAAGTCACAATCCCCCTTCCTCTTTTTTTTTTTTTTTTCTGAGACAGAGTCTCACTCTGTCGCCCTGGCTAGAGAGCAGTGACGTCAGCCTAGCTCACAGCAACCTCAAACTCCTGGGCTCAAGCGATCCTCCTGCCTCAGCCTCCTGAGTAGCTGGGACTACAGGCATGCGCCACCATGCCCAGCTAATTTTTTTTCTATATATTTTTAGTTGGCCAATTAATTTCTTTCTATTTTTAGTAGAGACGGGGTCTCACTCTTGCTCAGGCTGGTCTCAAACTCCTGAGCTCAAACAATCCACCTTCCTCAGCCTCCCAGAGTACTAGGATTACAGGTGTGAGCCACCACGCCCGGCCTCTCTAACATGTTTTAGCAGAAGGATTCGTACTCCCAATACTACATAGCACAGGCTTAAGGAATAGTTGATGGATTAACTTAGAATAAATTTTATGGCATCAGTAGCTTCTTTTTAAGTATGATTAGATAATTTTTTTTAAAGTACTGATAAAGTTATAATGCTAATTACTACAACCCATATATCAAGCTTAGGAAGGATATTCTGTTAACTTCAAGTAGAACAGAGTTTCATTATTATGGAGCACAGTGGAGAGGAGGAAACAGAAGAACACTTGAATTTAGAAATGGACAGGGTTTTAAAAGTAGATTAAAGTTTACAGAGTTGCCACCTGTACTGGCACCGCGGTAAATTGTAACCATTGGAGTCATAGATACAAACCTTTGATACTAATAAAGTTTTCCACAGTCAAGGAGCTTCAAGACTTAGTGAAGGTGACCAAAAGTGATGAGCCTAAAAAGTAACTAAAACACTATATCCAGGTATGTTTTTCTTAGATATTGTGCAAAGTAAGAAAATGCCCAACTTCTGGCTTCTACCTGGAAATAAGTGGAAATGTCGCTTGGAGCGTACTGGCCCTACAAGCCCTGCTCTGGACGGATCTCATCCCTAGGGAATGACAGAGTCACACGTTGGGATGTAGCAACAGACGCTGCATTTTGAGTTAATTCATTGTCGCTGAATATTCTGATTTAACTGATGCCATATCGTCCGGGAAACATCATTCCCGATCACAGAGGGATGTCCTGCATGACCCATCCCATCAGCAGCTTTCCTTCAGGGCCACCTTTATCAATCAGGAAATAACATGCGCGTAGTACCTTTCTCGTCAACCTCTGCTTGATTTCTCTTCTTTCTTCCTGCTCTGTCTGATCATTCCTCTCTGTGAAAGATTAAAACAGGAAAACAGAAAGAAAACCAGGTTGAGACCTCTCTTTAGCAGGGAAGTATATGTGAGATCTCCATGTTTCTGGCAGCTGAAAGTGGAATATTAAGGACATTTTTCTCCAATTACTGTTTCTGTGGGTTTTTTTTCCCCCACTTTGCCAGTTGTGCTCAGGAGATCATGGCTTCATTGTTCCAGAGAGGCACTTGTGCCAGGTGAATCTTTGCCATCATCCCAGCCCAGTCCCCTGGGCCCTTCTCTACCTCAAAGACAGCTGTCGATATCGCTGCCATTTATTTCCAAGAACTAGATATTTTTGTGTGTCTGTCTGCCTCTCTCACTGATTCTCTCTCTCTACGCCGCCCAAATGTCTTTACCTGTGTATTTACATGTAGTGCATAGATGCCACATAAAAATAGCTGTAACAAAGTAAATAAATGCACGTATACATCTGGATATAAAAAGCACTGCCACTGCTGAGTTTTTGTTTTTTTCCATTTAACAGGTGTGCACACCTTTTAGCCAACCAACATAAGAAACGGAAAACCTTTTGCAGATTCTGGGCAACATCTACTTGCCCAGGATTTATATTTCCAGGGTATATTTCAAATCTGAACACATCTATGAACCCAGCCGATTCTCCCTTGCTGAAGTGTGAACACTTTCATGTGGCAGTGCCTTTAAAGGAGCCGGAGTCTCTCACAGGAGTTGGCTTTGCTTAGCGAGTTGTGACTATTAACATTCAAGCTGTGCTCACACCTACACTTTGAAGCTAAAATTAGAACAGAGTGCTGAGATATAGTAAAAATGTAAGCCTTGCCTTGGGATACAAGATAATGGCTATCCTATTTCTGGTGCTCTCTGTTGCTAAATAAAGCCTCAGGTCCCCAACCTGAACAGAGATCCACTGCTAGGAAAGAGATCGTAACAAGCAGCACTCCTAGAAACACGGCCAGGTTTCGGAAAGGGAAATCCCACTACTTGCAGTTAAAGGCAGACAATGTGAAATTATGTTATTTAAAAGACGCATTTCCAACATTTGTGCATTTGAGGGATTGCGTATATGGGTGTTTAACAGCCACTGCACTTTTCGGTAGTATTTTTTTAAAAGGAGTCGTCTTGGATTAAGGTATTGCAGAAAAAGAAATGAAACCCTGTTATGCGCTTCATTCTTTATCCAAGTGATAAATCAGAAGAAACCATACTTTTAAGCTATCATCAGAAAGTTGATGATACAATTAGAAAAATAAAAATTGTGAAAGTATCACATATAAGGCCAGCCGTGAGGGATTTAAGTGATAAAATCCTTCAGATTTCTAAAAATAGGCCAGGAACAAATCCCAAGTGTAGCTTCCATGTAAAAAGACTGAAGCAAAATCAGATCTTTGCTTTTTAATTGTGAAAAGCACCATCATTACTACCAAGGTCACGTAAGCACAGCAGGGTCTTTGGAAAGAGGATCTTTGAAAGTGCCTGTCAGAGTGCTTCTCTATGCCGGGCGCCCTACAGGACACCTCCTCCAAGAAGTCCATCTTGATAGCCTAAGCCTGTAAGCCTCAGTCCCCTGAGCTCCCCCTAGTGATGTGTTTATGGATCTCTCATTTCCAGACCCAGAAAACTCTGTGCCTTACACAAAACAAGGGATCCATAATCAGGACCTCTATACCCATGTTTTATAGAAATAGCTCCAGCAGCTTCGACAGTTACACATGAGTCTTCCGTGAATATTCAGAAATGTATTATTGCTTTTAATGCAATGGTCGAACGTGGGCACTGGAGTTAGGCAAACCTGGAGTTGAACTCTAGCTCTATCCTCTCGCCAGTGTTCATTTGTTAAAAAGTCATATTACGTTTCTGAGGCTCAGCTGCTCCACTAGGGAAATGGGGACAGCAGTACAAACCTCACACATCTATTATAATAATTAAATGAAGGAATATACACCAGACACTGATTGTAATGCATGGCACAGATTTGGCCAAATCATCATCATCATCCTCATCATCATCATCATCTATAAAGGGGCTACCATGTCTTTTGCTCTGATACTCATGTATACTCAGGCAGACTTCTGAGTGCTCCTCAGATATTCCTGCAATTGGTCAAGAGTTCCCCACTTGAAGGGAAGCAAATACCAAGTGACGACATCCTAAGGACTGATCACGAGCAGAGAATGCAGTGTAGTAAGGGTGGAGTCCTGTGTGTCAAGGGCCTGAGTATGATGCTCTGTCCTGAGCTACAGGCACCCTACTGTCATCCCCACAGGACAAAAGAAAACACCCATCCCCCAAACCTAGTAGTGACATTCTCAGGTCCTCCCACTCCAGACACCGTACAAGGCTTCAAAGCTAAGGACAAACCTGTGCGCAGTTCACTGGTGACGGCGGGGTTTATGGCGGGACTGCCACGCCCACCGCCAAGCAAACCCACGCCGCTCGCTAGCTCTCTGGCCACCAAAGACAGTTCTATTTGTAAGGCCTTTACATTGATTTGCGAAGAGAAAGACAATTGGAAGCACTTGCTGGCAGAAGGGCCTGGCTGCCCGCGGCAGGAGGGCAGAGGCTCCTGCGGAGAGCAGAGCGGCTCCGGCCCGCAGTCCCCGTCCCTGCCCTGGACGGCACGCTCCGCACGCGGCGCCTCCCGCGGCTCGCGCTTGCCTGGCTCACGTCTGGGCTGCTACTTTTAGTGGCATCTATGGCTTACAAGCTTTACAAAGGACTTAATTTTTAAAAATTCAAGTATTCTGTCACTGAGACAGCTTGACTTTTCTGTCTGCCTACTTCATTAGCATGTTATCGATGCAAAGCTTGTCTTCGATCCTCCTTCACGTTAACACGGTCTACTCGTAACGTGATATAGACTAGTAGTCACCGTGCCTTAAGCTGAAAAAATAAGATGAAGAATTCCTTATCTAAGGGTTAAATATTTCCAGCAATCTATAGAGGAGGGGATTGTTTTAGGCAGCTAACGAAGGCACAGAGGCAAAGCGGAGACAGAGGAATCGGTCGGAGCCCGGGACCCCGACCCGCAGGGCCTCCGTGGTCTGCTCTCTGACTCGGTACTGCTGTAACGCAGCAAAAAGGTGTTCACAGGTAAACCGAACTCAAAGAATGTCTACAGTGTTCATCACATAGAGAGAGAGAGTGGGAGGAAAAAAGAACATACTTTAAAATCTAGGCCCTTAGAAGACAGTTTAGGTAAAAAAAAAAAAATTTAAAAACGAAAACTGACAAGATAAAAAACTAAGAAACACTTTCGAAGTGACTTCAAAGAAATGGAACACTGCTGTCTATGCCATGGAAGTTACTCATGGACACCAGTGCACAGCACGTGCTACAACCTATAGCCAACTGGGGGGCTCCAGGGGGTGCCCGGCCCAGAGGGACAGCAGGTCCCGGAATCTCAGTTCTGAGCCGCAGTCAAGTTCTCCGTGGCTTCCCTGTTACTTTGAGCCGTCTGCGTCACCCCTCCTAAGTGTAACCATCCAGGGGCATGTCCTGCTCCGGTAGGATATATGACACCACCGTCCACACCTTACCTGTGACCTCTGTGGCCATTAGCAGCTCCCCTCCAAAACTGCCAGGAAAATCTTGAACCCAGCATGCAAAAGGGGCAATGATTCACTTCCCTTAGATCTACAGGCCTGACTAAACGACCCGATGATAGGAGCATCTTTATGCTAGGAGGAGAGCTTTTCCTTTTTATTTTGAATTTTAAAGAGATATATGCACTTTCCTTTAAGGGCTTGCTTTCAGAATTCCTCAGCTGCTCAGATTTAAGGGGAGCAGGGAGCACTCAGTCCGCAGAGACGGGCTGGGTTATAACAACGCGGACCCGTGCGACAGGCTCAGCGCACGTGCGGCAGAGCCTCTTGGGGAATCACCAGCTACTTACGTTTCAAGATATTTCTTCTCTCCAGCTCCTCCACAGCCGGTCGTTGGCTCAGCCGTCTGCGGAAAAACACCAGAATTACATTTTGCACCATGCTGGCTGCCTGCAAGTTCCACCCGGGGACGGCAAGAGTGAGAGGTGGCTGGTACACTCCCTAAAAATCGCCTCCCAAAAGGCGGGAGGAGAGAGAGTGAACCTTCGCCGGCACGAGTCAGACTCCCAGGTGGGCGCGGGCGCTGCCCTGTCACAGAGCTAGCGCTGGGGTAGTCCTTGCTCCAGTTCCACGTGTGCAAGTCTTCATTTTCCTGATCCGCCGCCCACACCTTGCCTGGTCTGGGCTGTGCACCCGGCCAGCCTGTTCAAGCAGCGCGGAGGTCCATGCGGGAAATTCTCTTTCCTGCCCACCGGCTGGGGGAGCGTTGCAGCGCCTGTCTTCAGGCTTCTGGTCCCAGAGACACCGGGAGAGCCATGCCTCCCTGCGCTGCCTCCCGTGGCCACACAGGAGACCCCGGCCCTGGGAGCATGGAGCTCGGTCAGCCTCTGCCTGCGGAGCGAACCTCCCGGCCCAGCCCGCACGGAGGAGGCGTGTCTAAGACGCGGGTCTGGGAGCCTCCCGCCCGGCAGTGAGGCAGCTTGCTCACGCTCTGAATCAGAAGGGAATCTCCTCCAGCCAGCGGCCCTGCAGGAGCTCAGCCCGCCACCCACGCACGCCCCCCGCCCGCCGCCCGCCCAGACCCGCGTGCGACACAGAGACAGGTTGTTATTTCTTTTTCAAATCGTCTCTCATTGAAGGAGTTGGAGGACACAGCCAGAAAATAAAAACAAAAACTAAAACCAGCACCACCAAAAATCATAAAAGCCTTGTCAGGAGAGGGAGGCATAATTAGCCAAAATGAACGCCAAGCTCCAATTACTTTTGTAACTAAAATAATGTCGTCCCTGGGTCAGAGCCAGAAACCTTCCCACTTCCGGATTCTGTAGCCACCACAGGGCATTCAGACAGGGCCCGGGATTTGGACGCCCGGAGTTTGGGGCATAACACTCTGCCCCAGCCCCAGCTGCCTGCAGGGGCCTTTGTCTCCCGTTCATGAGCCCTGTCCCCGCACAAAGCCCAGGGCGGCCCCTGCTTGGCTCTCCTCCTCCCCATCCAAACACGGCAGCCGTGGCTGGCTCCCCGGGGCTTTGTCCTCTGGCACCGCGGGTGGGTGGTCGTTTCCACATCTTATCTCCAAGTCTGGGGAGACTTGACCCTACCCCCCGACAGTGCCTGGCTGGAATCCAGGGGTGACGTCCCCCACAGTCTGCCTAAGCCGTGTGTGCAAAGCCTAGCTCACTAAACGTTGCCCCTGCAGCCTGGTCAGAACACCCCAACTGCCACTTGTCCCATCACTCTGTAAATGACCACGGGACATTTGCTATGTGCCAGGCAACGCCCTGAGCCCCCGGAACATGGTGCTGAACAAGGTAAGCACTCCCTGCCTCGGGAAGCTCACAGTCTAGAGGGAAAGGCGAACAAACAAACAAGACCATTTCAGAGAGTGGCCAATGCCTTGGAGGAAATGATACCGGGGTCCGGATGGAGGAGAGACTGGCCAGGGACAGACACACTCAGAACCTGGGGCAGATGCGCTTCCGCTGAGACCTGAAAGGAGAAAAGGAACCTGCCGGGGGAGGATCACACCTCTCCAGACACGGCTTCTCTTAACCGCTCGTGCGCTGGGCTTGAAGATGGAGGGGGGAGGTAACCAAGGAAGGCGTCATGGAAGAGGAACTTTGACGGAGCTGTCCAGAATCCACATGGGGGAGCGGTGCGCGCAACAGCCTTGGAGAAGGAACCAGGCGAAAAGAAAAATCGTCAGGAAGTCGGAGTTGTCCAGGCGAGTACAGGGGACGTGGGGACGGAGGCAGGAGCCACAGGGGACGACGCTGGGACGACGTGCTGGAGTCAAACCCTGCAGGGCCGTGGAAGACGCGCTGCCTGACCAGACCTCACCCTGCTCCGCGCGACACGCAGGTGCTGGGGAGCCAGCGGGGGCTCCTGAGCAGGGGTGACCTGTCTGACCAGCTGCACTTTCCCGGCCCTTCCTCAGGAAGGCGGGGCGCCCCCCTGGCCAGCTCGCAAAACAGTCACCCCGAGGACCGTCCAGGGTTCAGAGGTCCTGGCCCAGGAGGGCGGTGCGGCCGCAGAAGGGGACGGGCTTTGGAAGCAGCAGGACGCAAGTCTGAGACTCAAATTGAGACGTGTCACTTCCCTGCTGTGTGTCCCGGGGCAGGCTAACTTCTCTGAGCCTCGTCCCCTCGTCTGAAGCAGAGACTGAATGACAGGTCTTCACGGAGCGGCGAGAATTGCACGAGACGACGCACGGGGTGTCTCGCAGCCACGTTTGCCGGGCAGGTGGTGGTTTCTCAAGAAAGCACCGTCAGCGTTTCAAGGACAGCTATGAGTAAAGGGCATTCGGTCTGTATTTCCAAAACCCTTTCTAGCTGTCACGTTTCACGCCGTCGATCCAGAGAAACGACCCCGCAGGGCTGCCTTCTCTGCACGGCCCCGTCGCTCCTTCCCACCCACGTGTCCCCACTCTGCCGTCCACACGCCACGTCCCACCTCCGCGTCCCGAGCCACAGAGACCACGGGACGCTCAGCACAGCAGCCGGGATCTGGAAACCGCGCCTGCCAGACCTCGCCTCCCCCTCAGGGTCCCTCTGCCGTCCCCACGGCGCGGAGGCCGGGCCACCCGGGTGCGGGTGTTTTTCTAGGACTCCACGGCGGTCCGTGTCGGCCAAGTTCACATCCCAGCTCCGGCACTGACCACCCTCGTGGCTTTGGGTAAGCCACGGACCTTTCTCCGTCAAGCCCGCGGCGTTAGTTTCCTTCCCAGGGGTGTCGTGCATTCGAAGTGAAATCGTTCCTGAAAACGAAGTCTACTCGAGGCCAGACCCATCACGACCGCACAGCACGTCGGCCTCCGTGGTGATCACTAGCACATTACCATAATTGCCGTCATCAGGTTCTCGACAAATAATATTTGTGGAATTGTACAGAGACATTTTAAAAGTGCCAACGTCCTCCCCACCCCCATTGCAGGTACGAAAAACGGAGAGGCTGGATTAACACCGGGGTTTGAAGACCTGAGTTTGAGCGCCGAGGGGTCTCACTTCGGAGCAGGCGCCTGGGGACCAGCTGCTCCTCCGTGCGTCTGAGCCTCTGTGACACAGGAGCAGCAGAAGCACCCGCCACCCGCCAGGGCTGCGTGACGACAGGCTGTCATGGGAGCAGCAGTGACACGCGGGACCCCAATCCTGGCCATGGAAGGGCTCAGAGGACAGGGTGGAGACGGGCAGGGCGAGGCACGGGCACTTTTAGGACAACAGACATGGACACCACCGGGCCTAGCAGGGGCCCGTGATCCTTTACCCGTGATGTGGCACTTCCTTCGTACAGCTCCTCTGGCCAGGAGGGAGAGGCTGCGTCACAAGGGGATCGTGGGAAGTAAACAGAGGCCACCAGGGCTGCGGCTCCCAGTCAGGCCACCCCCTGTCCCTGGGTGTGGGCTGAGGGAGGCAGGAGGGGGGTGGGTGGGGCTGTCTCGGGGACACCGTCACCTTCTTGCACCTGCCTCTGCCCCCTTAGCCTGAGAGCCAATCCTTCCTCCTCTTCCCCGACCACTGGCTTTGGGTCTTGGGCTGCACCATACTCCACACAAAATAAACTAAATCGAACCCTTCACCCCACGCACCCTGCCTCTCGTGATTCTCCCACGCCTGCGTCACCTGTGCGCTGACTTCCTCTCCAACCCTGGGCTCTGCCCAGTCCACCTGCGTGTCCATCAGACACACGCACACACTCGTGCACAGGCAGAGCCCGGCCCAGGGCCACGTGGTAGGCTCCTGGTGACGGCCAGCGGGCCACTTGGGGCACCCGGAGGGGCAGCTGGAAAGGGCCCCAAACCTCCCTTTGGAGGCCCCAGCCAGGCTGAGTGCTTTTGCTGGGGCCTGTCTTTCTCGTCTAATCAAGAGCCAACATAGACCCTCAGAGCTGCGAGAATCGAATGAGACAATAAACAGAGTGTTTGTGACCACTCTTGCTGGGGGAGAGTTAGTTTCCCAGGAAACCCCACCCCGTGAGTTGTCGGCTGGTCACGGACCATATTCCCAAAGAGGCATTTCATCCAACTCAGACATCTCAGGAACGCACGGCCCGGCGGCCTGCTAACCCTGCAGGGCCGTGTTGCTGCCCGGCTTCTCCTCCAACGTCACCGTGTGGCAAGGCCGTGGCCGGCCGCCCCCAGGCACGTCTGCCCCATAGGTTCGAGGCTGTGAGCAAAAGTGAACCCAGGCCAGGACCCCACTGGCCTGTCACTGACCCGGAGAGAGCCAGGATCTCACAGCCAAGGGGAGACACTGAGGCCCAGACGGCACTGTGGGCTCACAGCCCCTCCCTGTGTGGCTTTGACCAGCAGAGGGGGTTGGGCTGAGCAAGAGGACATCTGATCGCCAGGAAGGGTGAGGCCTGAGGCCGAGCAGGCTCCAGGGTGGTCCCAGAAATCCAGCAAGGCCAGGCCAGAGTTCCAGTCTAGACCATCTCCTGCCCACGTAGGTGGGCTGACCTGAACAGGGACAGCCCTTTGAGAAGAGCTTGAGTGGAGACCTGGAGGATGAGCGGGGGCCACCGAGGCAGAGGGAGGCATGTGCAAAGGTCCTGAGGTAGGACAGAATACTCCAGTGACACTCAGACACACGGAGGGGCCTGTATGTGGAGGTTGGGGAGCTGAGCAGGGGCGGGACCCACGTAGCCTGGTGTCCCTGCTGAGGGGGCGCAAGTGTTCCAGGACTGGATTTGCATGTGGAAACACTCTCTGGAATCTTCCGGAGCACTGTCCAGGGAAGCACAGAGCCAAGCCCGAGGCTACTGGGAGACACAGACCTGCCCGGATCCCCAGCTGCTGGCCTGTGAGTGGCTATAGGCCCGTGAAATATTCAAGACTTGGGGAAGATACTGGCTCTACAACAAAGACTCTGCAAATTCTAAGCGAGTACCTGTTACCCTAAATAGTACTTAATAAAAGATCCTATTTTGTCCACTTGCTCCCTGAAGCTCAGCTCAACCCTTCATGAGGAGGGGGTGGAGTGGGGCTTCCAAAGGACAGAGCACTGGCGACTTTGACGTCAAGGGCGGACAATCACCGTGCCCACTTCACAGATGAGACCCTCCAGGCTGGGAGGCGAAAGTGACCAGGAGCTACCGCGCTGGAATCAGCCCCCGAGCTGGCTCCAGAGGCAGCAGGGACTGGGGCGAGGCCTGGGAAGCACCCCCACCCCCCGCCCAGACAGCGAGGCCCCAGGCAGGGCACGAGTCGTGAGCTGCTGCCCGCACCCCACAGCCAACACGCGTGGCCGTTCAGGCCAGGGCGCACGTGGACACTCGTGGGCAGAGCCGTGGCTAGGAAAAGCGCAGTGGGGTTAGAGCACCTTCCCACTAGTCATGGGGCTCCGTGACAGCGGCCGCCAGGGGACACCAGGTGCGTCTCCTGCCCCACGTGGAGCCCTAGGGCCCCGCACAGGCAAACGGCAGTCGTGTGACCCAAGGAACAAACGAGCGGATGCTGGTCCCTTTCCCGCACTACGGAGCGTGCACGGGGAGGGCCCTGCCGGAGCCTCCTGCGCTCAGCCTTGCGAGCAAGGCTCTCTCAGAGGACGCGGAGCTGGGCTTTGGGAACTGAGGAAGCCACAAGAGGTGGGGCGCACCCGACTCTGCCACTCTCTGCAGCCACTCCCGTCTCCCAATTCACAAACGGCCGACAGTGACGTGCCGGTGCTGCAGAGCCGGGGAAGCCGCCGTCTATTTCCGACTCTCTCGCTGAGAAGCCCAAGCGTGGCAGTTAATTACAGCAGCGTGTGGGCGTGGGAGAGACACCAAGAAAGGAAACGCCAGGGACGGAGAGGAGCATCTGCCTCTCTCCCCACCCAGCTCCGCGTGTGCACCAGGAGTGGGGGTCAGGGGAGACGAGGCTCGGCTGAGCCGGGGACCAGGAAGGGGCCACGGGGACTTAGACAGGCGTCGAAGGCACCGAGCACTTCCCAGATCTGCAGTGGTCACTTTCTGCACACAGCCCCCTTGCTGTGAACATGGCAGAGGAGACACAGGGAGGGGAGAAGAGCGAGCGATGGAGAGAAAGGGTGGACGCAGGACGGCGCCTGGAGGTGGAGCCGGCGGGACCGGCACACCGGGTGGTCAGGATGCCCAGACTGGGATCCAGAAGCAACGTCGCAGGTGCACGGCCCGTGCGGCAGGTCTGTGGATGGCTGTCGGATTTCTATTCCTTCCGGCTGCAGCCCACAGCCCTGGCACAGTGTTTGAATTCAAGCCCCAGCTCGGCTACCTGCCTGCCAGGTGACAGGGGCTAATTGCAATCCTGAAAGCAAAGCCTCTGGGAGAGAAGCAGGGATGGAAGCCGACACAGGAAGGCAGGTGGAACAAGGACAGAACCTGAGTCCCAGCGACACAGGTTCAGCCCCGAATCCACCTCGACCTGTGGCTGCCCCTTCCCTCCCGCTTCGGCCACATCAACACACACCGTTTCGGTTCTGCTTATGGCTGTTTCGGCTGAGCTATTTTGTTGCTTGCAAACAGAATGTCGCGTGCATGTCTGGCGACCTGTTTGTTCGGGGTGGGCTGAGGGTAGTCTGCTTGGACCAAGCCTCTGAAACGAGAGCCTGAAGTATGGGGAAGAGGGAGGTGATTTTGGTGAAGCCCCCGACGTGGGTGGGTTTTGAGATCCCTCTGAGATTGGGTGAAAGACCTTCCTGGCAAAACTAGACCCAGGCACAGTGGCCGTGGGGCATTCCCATCTCTTTTTCGAGACGCACGGCTTCCCCGAGGGGGGCCCTAAGTTGAGTCCCCGCCCTGTCTCGAAAGGCACTTTGGTAGCAAGGCCATCGTCGCAGAAGGAGAGCGAGCGTTTCAGCTTAAGTCAGTCAAGAATGTCAGCCCTGGCCTGCCATGGTCTCTCCGTGGGCACGGGCAGGCCACTCGCTCCCTCGGATCTTCGGTCTTTTCACCCGAATGACAGGCAGGAGAGGAGATCCCCACAGACACCCGTGACTGGTGGGCAGCGATGCCAGTGCCCATCTCTCGAGTTGTCGCGAAGATCCCAGCGGACGGCAGGGAAGCACCAAGCCCAGCACGTGACTGCGCCCTAGAAAACGCAGTTTCCACATCATCCCTGCATGCGCCGCTCAGCGCCTGCCGTCCCCACAGCTGGCCATGGTGGCAGGGCTGCAGGTCATTTCGAGGAGCCGGGGAGGAACAGCTGATCTGGCTCGGGGAGGAACGCAGGGTCAGAGGAAGTGTCCCTGCAGCTCCCCAAGTGGCCAGACTGCCCCGCTAAATGCACGTCCCCAGTCTCCACCTCCTGCCAGTCCCAACGTCACACCAGAGGTTGTTAAATCAACATCTAAAGCCACGTCAGTGTCGAGCAGGAGCGAGGGGCAATGCCTTCTAGACGAGGCGGAAAGCTTCCAGGAGAGAGAAGGCGCAGCTGGAGAGCAGGCAGCTCCACACCCACGGGGACGCCTGGACGATGCCGGGACCATTCCGGGAGGCTCCTTCCCGGGAACCCAGTCCTGCCAGCAGCCCGGCTTGAGTCACCGAGGAGCGCTGGCGGCCTCCGCCTACAGATGGGATTCCCCGGCCACTCATTCTACGGGACGCCTGTGCCAGACGCACAGGCCCCCAGCAGGGAACAAGGCCCCGTGTGCACTCACTATCCGGGCGGGTGGGGACAAGCACGTGCACCATTAGCCTCAGGCCCCAGGGTGAGGGGGGGAGCGGACCTGTCGAGGGCGGGTGGCCTGTAGAATGAGGCCTGGATCAGAGGACAAGGCCTTGGAAAGACCAGGGACGGGCACCGGGCAGAGGGACGGAGCGTGTCCACCTGGGAAACACCAGTCCCCGGCCTGGCCACCACCCTGCAAGCCGGCAGTCAGCGCACCGAGGGCCCAGCGGGGCCAGCCCTGCCCCGGGGACACCAGGGAGATGTGACCCCTAGGACCTCAAGATCACACGGTCACAGCTGACCTCCTCACACCTTGTCCCCCCACCACTTGCTCAGCATCCAGTGTCCCCAGCTCGGAGGCTGGCTCCGGCCACCACAGAGGCAGCCGCCGGTCCCCACTCAGCCTCCCGGTTCCCCCCCGCTCCTCACTGCCACCACCTCAGGATCTCCGAGTCCGCTGGGGCCACCGCTCGGCCGCTGCCCTGACCCAGGCCACCAGTCAGTCCCACACGGCCCCGGGGCGGAGGCCGCGGCCTCCCCGCTCAGGAGCACCTGGCCTTGCACGGCACCCCTCCCAGCAAGCGTCCTGTTCGGCAGGTCCCCTTAGCCTCCCACACGTGATCCAATAAACCGCAACGCCCTATCTGCGATACAGGGGAGGGAAAAGGAGATTAAGTTTTAATCAAATAACACACGTTTCAATTTGCGCTCAGACACGACCGCATGCCCACGGCAGGAAGCGCGGTGAACACGGTGAAGCTGCGTGTACGCACATCACCGTGACGACGTCAGTGACAAAGGTGGACGGCCCCAGAGGTGTCAGACTGGCCACTCACATGCCCAGGGAGCCACGGCCACCAGGGAAGCTGTTTCCTGAAATGAGGAACGGTTCTTCATAAAGTTCCGAACAGAACGACATACGCTCTTCCCTCAATTTACGAGGCATTTGCATTCTGGGAAACTCAACGAGCCCCCTGTCCTCGCGGTCGAGGCAAAGTGCAGAAAATCACTAGACGCCCAGCCCCGGCAGACGCTGGTTTTGAAACAAAGAGGGCGGCGGCCTGAGGGAGGGCGACGGCGACCACGCCTGTGGATGAGGGAGGGGCGTGAGCGGCCGCCCCACCTGAGAGCCACAGGGGCGAGTGTGGGACGCAGAGACAGG
>VBSM01003201.1:1421027-1444384 GCA_008086735.1 Cheirogaleus medius
CCTGTTCTGGTCCCTGGTGGTCAGAGACAAACCACCACCAGCCTCTCCCTGCGTGACAGTGACGTGAGGTCAGAGGAACACACGGTGGCAGGAAACAGTCTGACGACAAAGGCAATACAGGACCACACAAAACCCCATGACCGGCCGCGATGCCCTTGGCCCCAGCTGGCACGGCTCAGAGCTGAGCCCGGCTGGTGGGAAACCCTCTGACACCTGGGACCCGTCGGGGAGCAGCAGGGCAGGAGCCGAGCGCACACGGCGGGGACACACCTGAACAGGTGGGCAGACGAGGGAAAGGACCTTCAGGCTGCTGGAGAGTGAAGAAAAGAGAATAGGATGAGTCGTGTCACTGGGGGATGGTCAGGAAGGTCCCCTGGGGGAGGTGACATCTGAGCTGAGACCCGGACATCCAGAAAGCTGTGTGTGGGGCCACAGCGGGCAGCTGGGGAGCCACCACCACCTGGCCCTGGGTGCCCTCCTGCCTTCTCTCTCCACCCGCTGTCCCCGTCCCGGCCCCAACTCACAGCCACGCCGCGAGCTCTGGCGGGCAGTGCTGATCCGGCCTTGTGCTCCTGTGCGGCTGCCCCGCCAAGGACACCCTTGCCCTCTGTCCCGTAGCTGGTCCGTGTGTCTGTCTTTGCACATGTCGCATTACACGCAATGATTTACGTGTGCAGTGTGCACCCGTGAGCATGTCTGCATCTCTGCTCTTACCAGCCTAGCACCTGGGAACGTGAACTAGAACTTTCTGTAATCGGGGGTGTGCACCTGGGCATCTGATGCTGCAGGGCAGACCAGGCCTGTTCTCCTGCCGCCTCAACCTTCCCTGTGAGTAACTTACGACGTACCTTCCACCACAGCACCCGCGGACTAACCCTGGGGAGAAGGCAAAATTGGCGATAATTTCAACCTTCCGTGCTAGCTGCAGCCAGGCCCTGTGCTAGGGCGTCCTGTGCCAGGTGTGCTCCTCAACGCAAGACGTGGGCAACGCCCTGCACCAGCCCCAATGCAGAGTTGCAGACATCGGTAAGCAAAGGACTCAGTGCAGTGACTCGGACATTAACTGCCTCATTCACCAGCAACCGGACTGTAGCCGTAGTATGTCATCGGCTTCCTGAACTTGGCTGCCGGTGAGAGCCTGAGGTGGTGGCCTCAGGTGGTTGAGGCTCAGGGGTCCGGAGCAAGAGCCTGGAGCCCACGGCCTGGCCGCTCACTCGCTGTGAGATGCTGGGGGCACAGCTGGACCTCTCTGTGCCCAGCTGCCTCAACTGCAGAGCGGGACCACAGCCCTGGCGGGCACTGCACCCGCCCATGGTCAGGGTCGGTCCGCCCTCAGATGCCGCCGTCCTTGGCATCTAAACTGATCCTTCCTCCTTCCTCTTGTCTGAAATTTACCAAAGAACATTTCCATAGAAGCCCAGGTTGTTGTGCGCTCGGGCCGGGAGCAAACCCGCAGCAGAACAAAGGCCCGGCGCGGCTCCGCCCCGCAGCCCGGAGCGCGGCTTCCCGGGAGCACCGTCTCCACGTGGCAGCGCGTTCTGTCTCCAGCACCGAAAATAGCCCTGCCCCCGTGGGCACAGCTGGAGGAGGGAGGTTCTCTGAACTCGGCTGCACACCGTGTCCTGCTTCCCTTCCCAGAGACAGCCAGGGGCGCCTTCGGGGCGGGGGCCAGGCCCCGAGCAGCAGCAGCCTGTTCTGGACACGGCAGAACAAAACGTCTGCGGGAGTCTCTCACTGCCGCGTTAACACGCGAAGTCCCGCTCCTGCGGGGCGCCACTTCATTAGCATTCATCCGTCTCTCGCAGGTCCCGGCACGAAGGACCCCCTGCGGCGAGCCGTGCAGAAGGTTCGTGCACGCGTAGGGGATGCCTGCCCGGTTCCCAGTCCCCAGGGAGAGTTCACGACAGTCCCCAGCAGGAACGCTGCCCGAGCCCCACCCAGCAGCAACACTCCGTGCTGCCCGGCCCTCTGGCACCTTCGGCTCAGCCTCTGCCTATGTCACTGTGCCCACTTAGTCCTGCCACGGGCCTGCTGGTGGCCTCTGTTGCCCCCATGCGGGTGACACGCGACCCAGGAGCGTGTGTGGCCTCAACTACACCAGCTCCAGCCCCCAGCCCCTTCTGCTGGGGCTTTTACATCTTTCTGCAGGGACAAACGTGGAACCTTCCAAAGGGCCCAGGGGAAGCTGCTGCCACCAGCTCCAGCTCACGAACCAGGAGAGACTCCGCGACGGCGCTGCTCGCACGAGCCCACCGTGCGGCGGGACGGCCGGGGTCCGGGCCCCACTCTGTGTTTCTCCAAAGCCTCCGCTCGGCTGTGTCTTTCTCTACCTGCCCCCCGCTTCGTGCCGGGTGACTACGCAGCCTCCCACCTGACCCCCTCCCTGCAGCACGGGCCGGGCATCCTTTGCGCCCCAGGCCTGGCGTGCTGGTGGCTGCCTGAACGCACCTGGCTGAAGCCAAAGCACTGCGAGAAAATGCACAGCCGTGACTGACTGAGACGAACAAGGCACCACGGCCCCTCTGTCCAGAACGCTGCCGAGGCCCAGGCCTCGTGTTCTCTCGGGCCACCCTGACTCCAAACCAGCTGCCGCCAGCTGTGTGGCCCTGGGCAAGGACCTGCCTTCTCATCAGAGCTTAATTTCCTCACCTGTCAAATGGAGATCCCCCTCCCCCAGCTCTATTGGGTTACCGCAAGGGTTACTTAAATGCGGGCAAGTTAAGCCAGACTGACAGCACGTGGTCGGCACCTAAAAACGAAAGCTGGCGGCAGCATCCTAGCACGGCTCTCCCCGAGCGTGGAGGTCGTCAGGATGGAGGCAACGCCACCTGGACTTTGGCGTGATCTCCAGGACACACCTGTCGTGTGAAGCGCAGGTGCTGTGGGTCTTCAATGCCCTGCTGACACATGCACACGTGTTCTAGAGGCAGCTGAGCCCTCCCGGACACAGCGTGGGCGAAGACCACCAGAGAGCCTTGCTCCTCCCAGACAACCACGGCCTCCCTGGAGTCCCCAGGCCACACAGGGCATGTGTCCCAGGGTGGGGAGGGGACCAGAGACCACCTCACCCAGAAGAGCCCCAGGAGCACTCAGAAGACACAATAATATGGGTCTGGAAATAAAAAAGTAAAACAAAACCGCCAAATGCTCTTTGGGATAGAGTAGATGGCGCGTTGCCATGGCAACCGGGGGCTGCGTTATCCAGCAAGAAGATGAAAGAAGAATCTCCGGAAAGGAGGCAAAACAAAGACAAAGGGAACAATTAAGCCATTTCTGCGGGGAAACAAACCACCCTGCCAGGGAGGCCCCGTCCACCTCCTGGGATGTAATTTCTAACTGCTGTTTTCTCTGCGTCTAATTCTGGGTTTTCAAACACGGTGACAAATGTCCAGGGAGCTACCACGTTCTGGCCCAGGGTCTAAAATCAGTGGGCGACTCGGCGAGTCAGGGCGTGAGCCAAGTCCCAGGGCCCGCGTCCCGCAGCCGCCACCTCCCTCCGCACCCCGGCCAGGCGCGGGGACCCACCTTCTGGCAGCCTCAGCACCGCGGGGCAACACTGTCGGCAGCCTTAGCGGACCACGTGTACCGTCAGCGTTTACTCGGCTTTGCTGTTTATGTCGACTCACTTAATATTTTAATTTGAAAGAGAACTCAGTTTGATTATCAAATAGAAAACCATCATCCACGGGCACAGTCGGAAGCAAGTGCAAATGACGGGCGGATTAAATGTGATTCTTCCGGCCTTCAGGCGGGGAAGGACTTTCAACATGTGGCACAGAGAGTACGGACCGCAGAGCGCGCGCGGGTCAGCCGGCACTGCCCAGGACACGGGCGACCTCCAGCCCGAGGACCCCGTGACCACCCAGGGGACCCTCGGGGCTGTAACACGGAAGCAGCTCACTCGCGGTGCTGGGTCACAGTCACACAGCAATGGGTGGCTTCACACACATACTGTCCAGATTACACGCATGCATCCGTGTGCGCATGTGTATGTGCAGTTACACACTGTATGACGACATTTCACTCAACTACAGACTGAAGCATGATTATGAGGCCGTGAAAAAGTTCCTACTGCCCAGTGACAACACTGCAGCTGTTGTGACGTTGTAGGACAACACGGCTCACGTGTCTGTGGCGATGCTGGTGTAGACAGACCCGTCTACACCACTGCCGGCCGTATAAAGTTCTCGTTCATGCGATCACGTACGGCACGTGATATTTGGTGATAAACGACCGTGTTACTGGTTTACGTATCTACTGCACCGTACTTTGTCATCACCGTACTTTGTCATCAGTCCTTCTACGTGTTAAAAACACTTAACTGCAACGCAGCCTCAGGAGGTCCCCAGAGAAGGCACGGTGATCACAGGAGGTGACGGCTCACGCGTGTCACTGCCCTGACGACCGTCCAGGGGGACCAGATGTGCAGGTGGAGACAGTGACATTGCTGATCCCGACCCTGTGCAGGATCTGGCTAGATCGTGTGTGTTTGCGTCTCAGTTTTTGACAAGAAAGTTTAAAAAGTAAAAAAATATTTAAAAATTTTAAAAATAGTCCAAAGCTTATAGAATAAGGCCATAAAGAAAGAAAATATTTTTTACAGCTGTACCATGTGTTTGGGTTTTAAGCTGTGTTATTCCAAAAGAGTCAAAAAGTTAAAAAAAATTAAAAAGTTTATTAAGTGAAGAATGGTACAGTAAGCTAAGGTTCATTTATTATTGAAGAAAGAAAAATTGTTTGTATACATTTAGTGCAGCCTAAGTGCACAGCGCAGTGTTTATAAAGTCTACGGCAGTGCACAGGGATGTCCGAGGCATTCACTCGCCCTCGCGGACTCACCCGGAGCAGCTCCGTCCGTGGTCAGAGCCCTACATAGCTGCGCCACTTTGTGTCTTTCACACCGTATCTTCACTGTGCCTTTTCCACACTTCAGTGTGTTACGTACACAGATGCTTCCCACTGTGGGACAGGTGCCCACAGTGCTCAGCGCAGTGGCGTGCTGCACAGGTGTGCGGCTCGGGAGGAGGAGGCCACACAGCACAGGTGTGCAGTGGGCTACACCATCTAGGTCTGTGGGCGTGCGCTCTACACTTGCACAATGACAGAATCCCCTGATGACATGTTTCTCAGACCATATCTCTGTCATTAAGTGACACAAGACTGCACGACTCTGTGCGTATGTGTGTGTGCGTGTGCATGCGTGTGCGTGCGCGTGTGTAGCTTTTGTTGAAAAACTTTAAAGATTTGGCAACGATGGATTGATGTTCTTGCAGAAAAATGATCAGATGGAGGTGAATAGGGCCTGTCCCCCGTCCCCAGCCCTGACAGGGCACACCCTCGCCAGTTTGGCCCAGTCCTCACCTGGGTCCTACAGACCAGAGGTTCCCACCAGGGGTGATTTGCCCTCCAGGGGGCATTTAGCGATGCCCGGGGGCAGTCTCTGTCATGACGGGAGACGTAATGCGCGGGGACCAGGAACACCAAGTATGCCACGACGCACAGGACAGGCCCCACAGCAAGAACTGTCAGTCCCAGATGCCGACACAGTGGGGCCGCGCGACCTGCTGCGGATGCGGCGTCCTGAGCCAGGCCGGGCACCCTGGGGAAGCGGCGTCTGCAGAGCGCCGAGCCCGTGAGGCCCACGCCGCGCCCACCGCTGCCACTTACTTGGAGAGCTTCATCTCGATCTGCTGCCGGATCTCCTGCCTCTCCTCGTCGGTCCTCCTGGGGAAGATGTTCCGGTCCTCCAGCTCCTGCTTACTCGGCCGGTTCCTTAGCTTCACCGCCAGGAGCTCCTTCTTGCATTTCCTCGGCAGCGTTCCTAGAGGCCCCATCGAGGGGGAGAGGACAGAAGGGGACAAAGAGAACGGGTCTCAGTGGAGGGCTGGCTTGTGAAGGGAGCACCCGCCCGCCGGAGGGAGGACCCCGGACCTGAGTGACGGAGGGCAGGCCCCAGAGGACACGCACCTGCCAGCTTGGGTGCTTTTTCGAGGGACAGTGGGCACCACAGGGGCAAAGAGATGCCACCGCCTACGTCCACTAAGCCCCCCACTCACAGACACACGTTCCACAGCCAGGGGAGCCTACATCCTGGGTTCCAGGGTGATTACTTATAGCACTTTTTCTGTCAAAAGTATCTGAGTTTGGACCGCATGGTACGACACTTCCCCCCGTCTGCTACCCTCTATCCAGGACGTCGGTCTTCCTTCAGTTCCTAGACATCCCACCTCGGGATCTTCTTGCCATCTTCCCTCTGCCCACCATGCTGCTCTGCCCGATGTGCAGGGCCGGCCTCCCCCTGGGTATGGCCCAGTTTGACGGGGCTCTTCACAGGCCCACAGGAGCCTCTAATCACCCCCACACCACCTTTTTTAATTCCCCCCTAACTGATGCCTTTCCTGTTGGTAGTTTAAGATCAGTCTCCTCCACAGACTAGACTCAGGGCCAGCCTGCCCTCCCCGTCCCGGAATAGTGGCAACGGCAGGTCGTCGATGAGTATCACGGAGTGAACTTGTGGGTGGGCTGATTCCAGGTCAGCACGGCCTTTACGTCTACGCAGGTCCAGAGTGCACTGAGTGAAACCAGGGTGCACGAGGAGGGGCTCAGGGAACAGAATATTTATATTTAGAGCAGAGATGGGTTGTGCTCACTCCCAGGTGGAGAGGGCAATGCCCAGTGCGCTGGGCACCACCGGCGTGCCGGTTACTGGAACTTTCCGAATAACAAGAGTCCCCACCTGCCCCTGGCAATGCACACGTGGACTCCACAGTATGACATAGAATGCAGATGGCAGGTTTTCAGTTTGTGGTTTTGCAGTTTTTTGGGGGGCCTGGATTTGACTCCTGGGGGCTCAAACAATTATGCAACAGGGTCACTGCCTGGCACGAAGCAGACTTTATTTCTTAAGAAAAATAGTTCCCAAAAGAAATCAACTCCTAGCGTGTGAGATGGGAATACAATGCAGGAAAATCAGTTAAGCAACATGATAGTTTAGCAGAAGTTTGAGATAAAGTAAGATGCAAAAAGGAGACCTCAGGCAAGGCTTGAATTCCTAATGCGCGTTTGTTTGCCGCGTGTTTTAGAAAGAGAGGGAGACATAATGACTCTGAAAACCTTTTCAGCAAGGGCTCCGGCCTGAATTTGCTTTAATAGCCTTATTTGTGACTGCAGTCCTGTATTTATAGAATCGTAAAGATCCTGCCGGGGTCACGTGCATTTTCCAGTCGGTCTTTGCTGCGTGTTCTGGGGGAGGTCGAATACTGTAGTGACGTCTGTGAACTCAGGAAGTCTCAAAGGTCCCGGGACAAATCCTTCTCAAATGTCAAGGGTCTAATGCACAGCAAATAGGAACCGCCATTTTCAGAGGACTATAATATGCTCCAACAGAAAACTACACTGCATGTGGTTTAATCTTTTTAGCTTTTGATAAAGCAAGTCCTTAAGCCTATCGCAAACGTCTTAGGCTTGTCGTTACAAACATTTAATCATGTTTGTTCTTTACGGAGGAAAAGATCCTTTCACTGGAGATTTCGAGATGTAAACGACAGCTCACTACACTCGAACCGTGCCAGGAACAGGTTGTTCTTGGCTTATCAGTGCGGCCCCTCGGAGCACAAGGACTCGCAGCGGGGCCACGACAAAACCTTACAGACTGGTCTTCACCAAGGCATGGGAAAGTTACCAGGCTTTGCTACTTAAAAGTCAAAAATTTCCGGGAAAATAGCTTACAATGAAGACCTTTCAAACATGTGGGTGAACCCTTTACGCAATCGACTGAGTCGATCTGAATAGGCACGTACTTCCGGAGCGCAAGGACGGGAGTAGAATGTTCCCCATCCGGAGTAGAACATCCCCAGTGTTCCGAGTAGAACACCGGATGGGAAGTAGAACCTGAGAAACGGGGACCCTTCCGTCCAGACTGCAGGAAACAAGATCTTCCTTCCCAAACACCCCAAACACACTTGCTTCCTCCTCCTCCCCTCCCACCTGGAAATCCCACCTGCAGGAGTCTGCCTCCCAGAACGAATGGGCCAGCACAAAGAGTGCGTTAGAGGATGTCTATCCCAACGTTCTTCATCAAAGAAACTCAACACAACCCAAACACCAACACGAGGGTACTTGTTCGGTCACGTGCACCTGTTCCCTCTGAATATCGTGAACCTGCTAACACGGTGGTTGGATGTTACTGAATGACAAAAGATATTCACAATATATTGCTAAGGAGAGCGAGCGATAGAAGAGTATGCATATTACATACGGACATTTATGTGCACATACAATCTTACCATAAATTGGCATAGAAAAGCCAGGAATTGATCATTTTACTTGATTTTTGTTTTCTGTATATTTTTCCTCATAAATATAGTTTCCTTATATAAAAATAATTGCTTAGGAAGAACGTTGTTGAGTGACTTCAGAGTCAATGCTAAAAAATTCTCTCCTCCGTAAAAGCAACCAGAAAACTGGCAAAAGTGATCAGAATCAACTTTTTCACAACTCTGGAAATTAACCAAATTAATGTTTATTCCAGAAAAAGCAGCCGAATTTCAGTGAGGAGGTTTCACCTTTTCGGGGTCCATGCCCCACTCCCTCCAGCTCCTCGGCAGCTGTGACACGGAACTGTCCGCAGTCACGGTGGGGCCGTCAGCCCCTGAGGGAACAGGACGGGGCTGGAGCCCCGCAAACACTCGTTCCCAAAATTGTCATCATTGACCCATCTGGTGGTTCCCTGAAGACCCCACGTGCAAGGCCAGCTGTATCGGACCTGACTCCGAGCTCACCCAGCACAAAAAGCCTTTTTCTCAGGGATATTTGCTGAAAAGAATACAGTATTATCTTCCCAAGTACAAGACTTTCATTTCCCTTAAGACCAGTCCTGCTCAGTAATAGCCTATGGGATTCTTTAGTGGTAAAAATCAATAAAAATCAATGCATAGTCCAAAAACTCAGTTAAAATAAAAAAAGGAACCTTGATGTTACCAAATCTAGTCCAACCTCAGCAGATGCGGGGGCTGCCTTTCCAAGGCACAACTGACGGACGGGGCTTAGGAGGTCGGATGGGCGATGCTGGCTCCTCCCCCCCAGGTACCAGAGTGGCCCCGACAGCCGCTAAGCGGCAGAGCTCCGGGCTCCACCTCGCTGAGCAGGAGGCGGCTCCCACACTCGGCGCACGCCGGCACGCCACGTGCGGGGCTCAGAAACCCCCCGCCAGCCCAGTGGAGCACAGGATGCTCTTCTCTCTCTGTGCTCTCGGGCCACTACACCTGCCTGGTGGCCTCCATCTCCAGGACCACACCTCAGTTTCCTTTGCTGGTTGGTCATCACACCCCACTTGAAATGTGGGTGTGCCCCAGGATTCAATCTTTGCACCCCTTCCCTCTCTGTCCACGCTTGCTTCCCATGGGACCTCCTCTGCCCCATGACACTGAGGGTTCCACAGCTGCTGATGGCTCTAGAGTTCCACATCCAGACAGGACCTCCCTCCTGAACTCCAGGCTTGCACGTCCAGCTTTCTTCACGGTGCTTCCCCGGGTCCCCACCAGGCACGTCTGACTTAGTGTGGCCCACACAGCCCTCCTGCAGCCTGCCAAAGCACGGGCTGGTTGAGTGACAGAACCAAGACGTAAACCCGGGCCTGACCCAGGCAGGGTCCACGCTCCCACCCCTGCACTCACGTGTCTGCCCAGCTCAGCAGGCACCTGTCCGTGACGCACCTGCGCCTGGCACTGGAGGACAAAAACAAGGACGGTGCAGGGCGTGCCCTCCGCCCTCTGCGCTCGGTTGGGGAGGGAAGGAGACACGGAAACAAGCAACTATGATGTCCTCAAACATCACGTGTATTTCCACTTGCGTATCCTCAGCACATACCCTAATTATCTGTGTGGCTCTTTCTCTAACCACAGTCATTATATGAGTCCGAAACGTTTTCACTCAATAGAGAAAAACAAGTCCGGTGAGCTTGTCCACAGCAAAGACTCTGCCTTGTTCATTTTTGCCACATGCAAACCCCATGTCAGGGCCCAGCT
Source organism: Cheirogaleus medius (assembly GCA_008086735.1). Lineage (NCBI taxonomy): Eukaryota > Metazoa > Chordata > Mammalia > Primates > Cheirogaleidae > Cheirogaleus > Cheirogaleus medius. The sequence goes on from VBSM01003201.1 coordinate 1,431,053, forward strand.
GTTCCGCAAGGAAGGTGCCCTGCGAACTCCTCTCCGTCTCTAAAGTAAAAAGTGATGACATGAACTTCTGCTTCTGATTAAGGTGGGGAAACATGGGCTGCATTTTCTTTCTCACCCAAAAACAAAACAAACAAAAAGTCAGACTATGTGAAATGGTGGTTTTCAAGATGCTAGAAATCAGCAAGGCCAGACAGCGACCCTGAGAGACGGGAATCACAGCAGGTGAATTCTGTGACGGCCCAGCTCCCTGCCTTTGGAGAGCTGCTCGGCTACGGTCCCGGGAGGGGGAGCCCGGGAAGAACCTGGAAACCCCGGAGTTGCTAAGATGAAGCTGGGAGGCCAAAAGACCGAGGGACTCAGAGTGAGCAGAGCAGGTAACTGGAGAGGGGAGAGCCGCACAGAAAGAAAACCCAAAGACCCCCAGGGGACCCCTGGAATGTTCGGCCGACTCATGCACACTTGAGAGGAAAGGACAGGCGGGAACAGCGCCAAGTGCACACACGGCGCGAGGAAGGGGGCCTGTTCCCGTCAGTCACGCTGGAAAACGTCACGACTCCCGGCTCGCGGGTAGAGTTCACAGGGGGTCCCGCCACAGTAACGGGGAATGAATGACGAGCCCTGGATCGCACACAGCTCCGTCCTGACAAACTTTGCAAGCAATGCCTGGGTGAATTAGACCGTCTCCAGGTAACTTAGCTGCTTCCCAGAACTAAACTCAAGAATATTTACGGAAATACAAAAATAACCGTCACCTAAGAAGGCGAAATTCACAATATATGTCATCCAATCACAAATTATGATGCCTGCAAAGAAGCAGGAAAAAGTTCGATGAACTTCGGGCATAAGAAATGTAAAGAAAACTGCGTCAAGATCGTCATAATGAAAATCGGTTACGGTGAGAAAATCTCAAAGGCACCCAGAGGAAAAACAGACATTCTCTGCATAGAGCACGAAAGAGAACCCGACAGCCGACGTCTCACCAGGAGCGATACTAGTGGGAGGACTGGGGTGGGGTGGGGTGGGGTGGGGGAGCAACGTCTTAAAGTACTTAAAGCAGAAAACCCCGGACGATGCATAATTCCAAATGTGGCAACGATAGCTTTCAAAAGGGAGGCAAAATAAATACTTTGTTAGACATAAAAAAGCTGGAAGATGTCACCACCCACAGACTGTAAGAAAAAACAAAGGAAATCCTTTGGGTCATCGGTCCCTGACCTCATGGCGCCAGGGACTGTTTTCATGGAAGACGTTTTCTATGGACTGGGGGAGGGGGGAATGGTTTTGGGATGATTCAAGCGCATTACATTTATTGTGCTCTTTATTTCTACTATTATATTTCTATTACTATTACATTGTAATCTATAATGAAATAATTATACAACTCATCATAGGCTGGGGGCCCCTGCATTTGACAGAAGGAAAATGATGCCAGACAGAAACCTCAATCTATGGTAAGAGAAGAGCAATGGAAATGGTGACCACAAGTATAAATACATATATTATTATTATTTAATTATCCTTAAAAGAAAATTGACTTTATCAATAAAAATGATACAGTATGGAATTTATGAGAAAACATGAGTCATAATGGATGAAAATAATAGAACAAATGTTGGGAAAGAAGAAATAAAAATATAGTATTACAAGGTTATAAGCCTAAAAGTGACGCGGTATGCTATCACTTGCAGGTAGATAGTGATAAAATAGAGATGTGTACGACAAACACTACAGCAGCCAACCACCGAAATGACAAACAGAGAGTGACAGCTAATAAGCCAACAGAAGAGATAAAATGTAATAAAAAAAAAATACTGAATCCAAAAGAAGGCAGAAAGAAAGGGAAGAGGAACAAAATCCAGACGGGACAAATTGACAATAAACGGCCAGATGGTAGATTTAAACTTAGTAACGTAATCATATTAAACATAAATGGTCTGAATATCCTAATAGCAAAGTTTTTCAGAAGGGATAAAAAAGGCCAAACTATATGCTGCCTACAAAACAAGCACTTTCATAGAAACACACAAATAGGTGAAACATGTTAAAAAGATTACCGCTCTAACACTGATCAATGAAAGCAGAAATAGGTGTATGAATATCAGATAAAGTAGATTTCATCTGAAAGAACCTAATCAGTTATGAAAAGGGTCCTCTTATAATGACAGAGAGAGAACATCCCTGGGACACAATAGTCCTAAAGTGAGATGAGTCTCTGAGAGCTTCAAAATACACAAAGAGAAAACTAATATAACTGAGAGACTAAATAAATCCATAGTTACAGTTGGAGATTTCAAAACTCCTCTTTAACTGATAAAACAAATAGAAAATCAGCAAGGCTACAGAAGACCTGAGCAACACTATTAACCAATATGATCTAAAATTTATAGAACACTTTACCAAACAACAGAAGATCACAGAGTCTTAGTAAGTACACACACAACATTTACCAAGATAGAACATATTCTGGGCCATAAAACAAGTATCAATAAATTTCAAAGGCCTCAAGTCATACAAAGTATGTTCTCTGACCAGAGCAAAATTAAATTGGAAACCAATAGCAAGACCTCTAGAAAAATACCCAAATATTTGGAAACTAAATAAAAACTTCTGAATAACCCTTCATTCCAAGAAGAAATTGAAGGGGAAATTTAAAAGTATTTTGAAACAAATGAAAATATATCAAAGTTATGTTAAGGGTAAAATTTACAGCATTAAATGCTGATATTAAAAAAAGAAGAAGAGTCTCAAATCAATGGCATCAGATTTCATCTTAAGAAACTTTAGAAAAGGAGCAAAGTAAACCAAAAGGAGAAGAAAAGAAATAATGAAGCTCAGAGCAGAAACCAATGAAATTAAAAACAGAAAATAAAGAAAATCAATGAAAACAAAAGCTAGCTGAGAAGATCAATAAATTGGTGATACTCTAGCCAAACTGTTCAGAAAGAAAAAAATGAGAGCAAGGTAACACACAAATTACCAATATCAGGAATTGGAGAGGTAAAACCAACATCATCTGATTCTACAAATATTAAAAAAGACATAAGGGAATATTATGAACCACTTTTTGCTAATAAATTTGACAACTGAGATAAACTGAATACATTTCTTGAAAAAGCACAAACTGCCAAAACTTACTCAAGAAAATATATATAACCAGAATAGACCTATATCTATTAAAGAAATAGAATTTCTAGTTAAAATCTTTCACTCACTCACTCACTCACACCCTTTAGACCCAGATAGATGCATTGATGATTTCTACAAAACATTTATGGAATAAATGATACCAATTTTATATAAATTATTTCAGAAAAATCAACACCATAGTTTAAATGTTTGGGTCCTCTCCAAAATTTTTGTTTAATCTCCAAAGCATGAGTTGATTAGGTCATGAGGACTCCTCCCTCATGAGGGGCATTAAGGCCCTTATATTAATAATTTATCATTATCCACCTCGGTCTCTGGTCATCCACTTGGCTAATTTTTAAGATTAAACTTACCAGAATGGAACTGTAGTCATAACCTTTCTAAACATTTTGTTGGTATTTTGAGCTGTGTTGTGTTGCTTTTATGACGGAACTCATATTTGAAAATAATACAAATTTTTGACTTATCTATGATTTACAAAAATTGTTCTTAAAAAATTTGAAAGATAATCACAAGTCAAAATGTGCGTTTCAAAGAACAAGGTTGTTCCTTTACAATACAAATAAAACAAGAAGTGAAATGTCACAAATATTAACTGTCAAACTTAGTACTTTAGGAAATTGGGTATTTCATGCTTAATAACCTAATAAAAGAGGTTTCACAGTGGTTCACATCTTTTTGCCCTTTCACCTTTTGCCATGCGAGGACACCTAGATAGTGCCATCTATGAAGAACGGGCTCTCACCAGACACTGAACATGCCAGCATCTTAATTTTGGATTTCTCAAGCCCCAGAACTTTAAGAAATAAATATTATTTATAAATGTTATTTATATAATGCCAGTCTGTGGTATTTTGTTACAGCAGCACAAACAAACTAAGAAAAAAGGGAATACTTCACCAATCTATGAAGCCAGAATTCACACTGATGGCAAAACCAGAAAGTATTTCAAGAAAACTAAAGACCAATATCCCTCGAGAACAGTGATGTAAAATTCTAAGCAAAACATTAGCACACCAAATCCAACAACTTATAAAAATGCTAATACATCATGACACATGAGGTTTTTATCCCAGGAAGGCAATATTGGTTTATCATTCAAAAATCAGCAATGTAATTCACCAAATTGATAAACTAAAAAAAATTCAAAACCTCATAATTACCTCTACACACATAGAAAAGGTATTTGTCAGCTAACAAAAACACTAACAATCCACCTTGTCACCACCATTGCAACAACCTCCTGCAGCCTAGGCCATAGAGTCACTTGCAGGTATTGATGTTGATTACAAACTCAACAGAGACTATACTACTGCACCCACCCAGAATCAAAGCCAATACATCCTACCCAAATGACATCCTACAACCCATCTGCAGGTAAAAGTCTTTCCCTATGAAAGCCACTGTATAAAATTTGCAGAGGCAACTGTTTCACCACATATGCAGATATCAACACAGGGACACAAGAAACATGAAAAGGCAAGGAAACATGATACCACCTGTAAAGTTTTCCAGCAGCGAAAGAAACAGACAGAGAGAAAGAGTGGGGCCAAACAACATGGCTTTATTGTGCACTACCGGATGAGGTTCTTGGGTCCCAAGGGAGGGGGGCCTGAGAAGTCGTGTCCATTTGGAGGGAGTGCAAGCCTTTATACTGTTTGGGGTGGGCTAGGGACTTTTGGTGGGAAGAGCTGGGGTGACCTCTGGTGGTCATTGAGAAATAGGAGGGGCTGGTGGTATTTGCAGAATCCAGGAGCCAAAACTTGCTTATCCGGGTGGACATCTGGATGTGGTTGTTCTGGTAGTTTGTCCTTGGCGGGTCTGGTCTCCTGAGCCTTTTCTTTCTGATCTAGAGAGGGAAGGGGGCCCGCCACCAGCCTTACACCACCAAAGAAACACAATTCTCCAAAGAAATGAAATTTTAATAATGTCCTAAAAAGGAATTCAAACTGATGATCTTAAGGAAACTAAGTGAGATACAAGAGAATACAGACAGATAATTCATTGAAATCAGGAAAATAATTCATTATCTGAATGAGAGATTCAATAAAGAGATATCATAAAGAACCACCAAACAAATCTTAGAGCTGAAGAATCCAATGAATGAAATAAAAATTAAAACTGAGAGCTTCAACAGCAGACTAGATCAAAAAGAAACAATTTCTGAGCTTGAAATAACCAAGCCAGAGGAAAACAAGAAAAAAGGATAAAAAAGGGTGAAGAAAGACTACAGGGCTTAAAGGACATGATTAAGGTAACAAATAATTTGCTTTATGGGATTTACAGAGGAAGAAGAGATAGAGACATGCATAGAAAGCTCATTTAACAAAATAGCTGAAAACTTCCCAGAGACATATGGGCATCGAGAACCACGAAGCTCAAAAGGCCCCAAATATATTCAACCCAAAGACGACCTCTCTGATGCACACTAAGATCAAACTATCGAAAGTCAAAGATAAAGAGAGATTCTAAAAGGACTGAGGAAAAAAAAAACATTAAGTCACATATGAGGGAATCCTCCCTAGATATCAGGAGACTTCTCAGCAAAACCTTGAAAGCCAGGAGAAAATGGGATGCTATATTCTAAGTGCTGAAAGAAAAACAACCTACAGCTATATAAAAAACCTATCTAAGTGTCTATACTTAGATAAAACAGAATTTAAGACAAGCCACGGTATGTAAATCTTTCAAATCTCTAGTATGAAGGTTAAAAATCAAAACAGTTAAGAATAACCATAGCTACAATAAGTTGGTAATAAAAATACAATACAAAAAGATATAAATTAAGGCAAAAATTATAAATTGTGGGGGGAGGATACAAGTCTAGAGTATTTGGATGTAAGTTATCTGATTAAAATAGTGTGTATATAATTTTTTAATGTAAGGCCCATGGTAACCACAAAGAAAAAATCACAGCAAATACAGAAATAAGAAAGAAAAAGGAATCAAAGCTTAACAATACAGAAAACCAACAGCCACAAAGGTAAACAATGACAGAGGAAGAAAGGAACAAAAGATATACAAAACAATTAGAAAACAATGAACAAAATGGCAGGAATAAGTCCTTTCTTATCAATAACCTGGAATGAAAATGGATGAAATTCTCCAATTAAAAGATATAGAGTGGCTGAATGGATTAAAAAAAATAAGACCCAACTCTATGCTGCCTACAAGAGGATCACTTCGCCTGTAAGAACACACATAGATTCAAAGTAAAGACATGCAAAAAGATATTCCATGCAAACGGAAACCAAAAGAGAGCAGGCGTAGCTACACTTATATCAGATAAGATAGACTTTAAGACAAAATGTAAAAAGAGACAAAAGAGGTCATTATATAATGAAAAAGGGGTCAATTCAGCAAGAGGATATAACAATTGTAGAAATATACAGATCCAACACTGGAGCATCTAAATATATAAAGAAAACATCATTAGGTTTAAAGGGAGAGGTAGACTACAATGCAATAACAGTAGGGACTTCAGCTCCTCACTTGAGCAGTGGGCAGATCACCCAGACAGAAATCAACATTGGATTTAAACAGAACTTCAACGAACCTACCAGACATTTGTAGAACACTACACCAACCACTGCAGAATGCACATTTTTCTCAACTGCACATGGAATATTCTCTAGGACAGATAATATGTTAGGCCACAAAACAAGTCTTAACAAATTTAAGATGACTTAAATCATATCAAGTTTCTTTTCTGAAGACAATATTAATAGATATCAGTAACGGGAAGTACTTCAGAAACGTTACAGATGCATGCAAATTCAACAGCATGCTCCTGAGTAAACGATGGGTCAACAGAGAAATAAAAAGGGAAACTTAAAAAAATTTTGAGACAAGTGATAGTGGAAACATGTCATATTAAGACCTATGGGATACAGTCAAAGCAGCTGTAAGAAAGAAGTTTATAGCAATAAATGCCTACATCAAAAAAGATGATCCCCAAAACCCTTTATTACACCTCAAGGAACTAGAAAAACAATCACAAACTCAGCCCAAAATTAGTAGAAGGAAGAAAATAATAGAGTAGAAATGAATACAATAGAGACTAGAAAAACAAAAGATCAGCAAAAAAGAAAAAAGAGTTGGTTTTTTGGAAGATAAACAAAACTGGCAAATCTTTAGCTAGACTGAAAAGAGAGAAGACTCAAATAAATAAAATCACAGATGTAAAAAGAGACCTCACAGCTGAATCCGCAGAAACGCAGAGGGTCATAAGAGACTACTGCGAACTATTACATGCCAACTAATCGGATAACCAAGAAGAAACGGATAAGTACTGGACACACCCAACCTACCAAGGTTGAATTATGAAGAAATAAAAAATCTGAACAGACCAATACTGAGTGAGGAAATTGAATCAGTCTTCCATCAGAAGAAACCGGTTCTAACGCCAGTCACCAGAATAAAACTCCTCCCTTCCAGCCTAGGTGGGCGGGAAGCAGGGGAGGGAGCGTGAGGAGGAGGAGGTGGCGGGTCTCACACTGGGCTTCTCCCTGGTACCTGGTCTCCAAGGGGGGAAACCTTAACATATACCTGTGCTTGTGTATGCATAAAACACACGGGGCAGAGGAGAACCTGCTAACATTAGGAGAGACTTTCCATAGCACAGTCTTCAGTCCTTTTTCAATTTATGCCCTGTGACTATATTACCTGTTCATAAAAACAAACACCAAAGTCAGCATAGAAAGTGCTTCTGCTTCTCCAGTGTAGCCTTTTAGCCTCCTGCCTCCGGGAAATGCTCCGTGAGGTCAGGGCTCCCCAGGACAGGGCTGTTAGGTGCTTAGCTCCCCAAGAGAGGTGCAGACAGAACCACCCTTCGACCCCCCAGGTGCTTGCTCTGACCAGCAGAACTAGAGCTTGTCTTAGTCCATCTTGTGCTGCTATGACAGAATGCCTGGGATGGGGCAATTGACAATGAACAATAATGTATTGGCTCGCAGGTCTGGTGGCCAGAAAGGCCAAGAGTGAGATGCTGGCATCTGGCGAGGGCCTTCTCACTGTGCCATAACAGGGCAGAAGGCATCACACGGCAGGAGGGCAAAAGGAGGGTGGGGGCACACGGTCCTTTCATACTAGCATCGATCCCACATATAAAGGCAGAGCCGTCGTAGTCTAATCACCTCTTAAAGGCCCCACCTCTTAATACTGTTACAAGGGCAATTCGATTTCAACGTCAGTTTTGGAGGCGACACACATCCGAACCAAAGGAGCCTACTGGCTCACCTCCACCTCCTTGGAAAATAAACGAAAGGGAAAATAAAGCTCACTGAGCTATGAGCGCCCCACGTCGCAGCGGAGAGAGTGAGCCGGCCGCCTTCCAGCCCAGCTCAGAGAAGATGTTCTCTGGCTCAACTCCAGACGTGATGGCTGCTCACTGCAAACGGCTCACGCCCGGCAGTGTAGTAAGAGGAAAGGAGCCTCCCTCTCCTTGCCCACATCTCGCCTCCAAAAAAAGCTACTGCGGGCACTTTGCGGTATCGCCTTCCAGACCTATTTCTATGCAATTAACAATTTACAGACTCCCACTTCACTGTTTCACCAAAGCGGAATCGTACGGTGCACAGCACTCCGCGACGTGCCGTCTCCACTCCACAGCTGGCCCCGGCTCCAAAGCAGGGGGTGTTAGTCTAGCTCTTTCCCCCGAGTAGCTGTAAATAACCCCACAGTGTGAATGTCACATAATCCTGTCATCTATTGGGCTAGGCCACCATGAATGGACATCTAGGTTAGTGCTTGTTTTTGCACTTTTAACCAAAGCTGCAGGAAATGTCCTCATTCCTGTATTTCCCTGCACACACATGAATATTCTCATCTGGAGAGCAGTGTGGATAAAGTTGGCACGGCTCTCGCCCTGGGGTACCAGCCCCACGCCAATCCCTAGGAAGGGAAGAATTCCTAAGTCAAAGTTTCAGATTATTCCGAGTTTTGCCAGGAGCTCCTTTTGCTACTCTGCCCAGCATCACAGGCTACTGCTTCCGGAACCACGGTCTCGGATGCTTTCTTGGGGGAAAAAAAGGAGGAATGTAAAAGGGGTTATGCATAAATGAGAACATAGGCTAAGAAGCTCTGAGTTAAAATACACTCACCAGGAGGTATCTTTTTCTCAATTAGTCTGCATGTTGAATGTTGAAATTCATCCTAAGGCCATAATTACAGAGATGCACAAAGTCTTAGCTACAAGGATGCCTATTCCCGTGTTGCTAACGCAGTCATTTCTCAGCCAAACTGCAAGTCTAGACTGGCAATTTTGGAACCTGGAAGGCCCAGGCCACGTAGTTGATGTGCACAAGGCTTTGGCATTTGAACGGAGGAAGAGGAATAGGTCCCAGGAGAGAGGGAGAGTGGCAGAGATAACCCCGCTTGCCTGGCCTATGTCCTGGCTCCATCCATGAGAACAGTCCTGGACTGTGTCTTGCCCGAGCTGGGATGCTGTGAGACCATCTCCAATCTGCAGGTGAACTTTCCATTTCGGATATTATGCTTTTTAATTCTAGAATTTCCATTTGGTTTTCTTTTATAGTTTCCATTTCTCAGCTAGGATTCTCCATCTGGCCATTCATTACCATCATCTTGTCCTTTAAGACCCCTGATATATTTGCAACAACTGCAGGTCCATGTGGTTTTGAATATGGTCTTAGGGCATCCCCCCCACTCCTAAAGTGTGGTCCTTGTGGCGTTTCGACACACAGTCTGTTGCATACATTGAGGTCTCGCACTCTGCCTGGGCTGAGCCCCCAACCTCCCCCAGCACTCCCGGCCCCTAGCATCACCCTTCAGCTCTCACGCCCACAGGTGACCTCTGCTAGGTCTGTGGGGTTCTGCCCGCAAGTGAGCACCTCAGCCCTTGGCCAGCTGGATGTCCGCAGACCCCTGCACACAGCTCCTCCTTCACCTACAAGCTGCAGCCGCTTCAGCAGCCCAGACTCCAGTCTCCGCCTCCTCATCTCGGTGAGGTTCCCTCTGCCTGGAGGCCACCTTGCTGCGCCCCACAGGAAGATGTCCAGGGGAGCGCCGGGCAATCACCTGTGGGATCAGCTGGGGCATCTCTCCGAGGACAGCAGACCCGCGCTGCCTGCTGTCCAACGCCTCCCAGCAGCCTCGCACACACGGTCCAGTTTCACGTGTGGTTGTAGGGGGAGGGCAGCTCCTATCATTCTGTCATGGCCAGAGGCAGGGCGGCCCGACCCCTTCCGAAAACAACCGTGGGGCTGTCATAAACGCTGCCGCCAGGCTCCGAGGGTCTCCAGGGCAGACTCTTCCTGCCGTGCCTGACACGGAGTGCACCACGCGTACTTTCTGAACGAATAAAGGAGAGTGTGACGTTGGACAAGGGAGAACGGGGAGGAGGAGACGGCCTGGCGTGCAGGTCGGGACACAGCGAGGAGTGAACTGTGAACGGGGCCTGGGAAGTGCGGCCGGTGTCCCGGGGAGGGGACAAGGCTGCCTTCGGCTCAGCCGAGCTCAGGGGCGGTCGGGGCCTCGGCAGAGACACGGAAGTAGACAAACGGACACGTGGCTGTAGCATCAGAGGGTGCCTCGGCCAGGGGAGAGAGCACCTGCGACACCACACGCAGGACAGGATGTGAGGCTGGGCCGCGAACACGCAAAGCCAGCGGGGAAGGGGCTCCATGCTCAGGCATGTCCACCTTGGGGGCGGGTCCGGGAAGAGCCAGGACGGCAGGGAGGAGGCCGGGGTGCCGTGCCGTGGGCGCCAAGGAGAGGGCAGGTATGGGGTCACCTGGGCAGAGAGGGCCGTGGGGGTAGGAGATTCCCCTACGAGGGGACTGGAGGGAAGGAGGCCTCACTGCCACCAGAAAGGGGAGCTGAGACAGCTCCTCCAGGCCGACCACCTTTCCCCAGGGAAGAAAGCACCTTCGGTGTGTATTTCAAACGTGAGCGAGCATTACAATGGCAGCAAATAACCCTGTGGATCCCTGTAATTACACACCTCCGGGGTTCTGCAGAGTCTGGCTTCTGTAAAAGCACTGCTGCCTGTCACAAAGAGAAGAGTGAGGGACCTGGCTTTGTGCAGTAGCTGTAAACCAGGAGGAAGGGGTACGAAAAAGTCAGGGTACGTCTGGGGACCTGAGTTCGAGCCCAGCTCCACCATGTACTGGCCACAGAGCTCAAATCAGCATTTCACCTCCCGGGCATCAGTTTCACGGTCTGTGAAATGGGGTGATGGAGCCCAGTCCAGGTCATGTCACCTCTGAGTGTCTTCTGAGCTTCATCAACTTGGTCATTGGGAAAGACTCAAGTGCCAGACGCCGTGCTGAGGATGATACGGAAACAGGCCACCTCACCTGACCCATAAGGACTAGGAATCCGTGACAGAGAGAAAGCAAGTCCCTCCTTGACACCAAAGAACTGGAGGTGGCCACGTCCACGCAGCCTCGAGAAAGGCGTGGCCCACTGGTGTAACTTACATGCTCACTGTGAAGTCACTTAATATCACCTCTGTGGCAGATGAATTGCACGTGGCCACTAGTGTCCATTCTTCTTACAAAAAGGTTTTCTTACCCCCTGAATCAGGATCCGCCTGGGACTTGGTTTTGCCCATAGACTAGGGTGTGAGTCACAGAGGGGACCTACCTGCCTTCTCTCACTTTCACTCTACAGGGTTCTCCTGCTCTGGCTCCACTGCCAACATAACCACGAATTCTGAAATGACACGTGTGTCGGATTACAAATGTCCTGCACACGGACTACAAAATGCAGAAGGTGATCACAGCGAGAGGGTGGCTACGTGCAGCAGAGAGACACCTGTCAACTGCACAGAGGGACCCGCGTAGACACCTGTCAACTGCACAGAGGGACTTGCGTAGACACCTGTCAACTGCACAGAGGGACCTGCGTAGACACCTGTCAACTGCACAGAGGGACCCGCGTAGACACCTGTCAACTGCACAGAGGGACCCGCGTAGACACCTGTCAACTGCACAGAGGGACCCGCGTAGACACCTGTCAACTGCACAGAGGGACCCCCGTAGACACCTGTCAACTGCACAGACGGACCCGCGTAGACACCTGTCAACTGCACAGAGGGACCCCTGTAGACACCTGTCAACTGCACAGAGGAACCCCTGTAGACACCTGTCAACTGCACAGAGGGACCCCCGTAGACACTGTCAACTGCACAGACGGACCCGGGTAGACACTGTCAACTGCACAGACGGACCCGCGTAGACACCTGTCAACTGCACAGACGGACCTGCGTAGACACTGTCAGCTGCACAGACGGACCTGCGTAGACACTGTCAACTGCACAGACGGACCTGCGTAGACACTGTCAACTGCTCGGCACTGCTAAGTACCGTGCCAATCACACCGGCCGCCTTGTCCTGTCGAATCCTGACAGCGGCTCCATCGGGTCCTGCGAGGTTCCTGCCCCTACGGCAGCTTCCTGGGACGCTGCAGGTGGACCAGATGTGCCTTGGGGTGGTCTCACCTAATTCAGTCATCAGCTTCTCAAAGAGAAGATTCTTTTCTGAGGGGAAACTGGGGCTTCAGGGTCAGGGTTAGGACCATGCACGCAGAGACCCACGTGGGTAAACTCCGAGTGGCCAGTTAGAGCCAGCAGCCTCCACTCCTCGGGGGGCACGCACCCCCACGCCGGGAGTGAGCAGGCCCGGGGAGAGCACCCCCTCCCTGGCTGCAGAGGGTCTCGGCTGGGGGGAGCTGGCACAACACAGCTGGCCTGGACGTTTGATGACAGGGGAAGCATATTCTGATTTCTGCGTCCAAACAGCACGGACAACTCAGAGACTACACAATGTTTCGTTCTCTACAAGTGAACAGAAGAGCCAGGTGCCACCGGGTTTCATCGGGAGCAGGGGATGAACAGGGATGTTGTGAAACAAATCAAAGTGGCCTCACGGGTCAGCCCTCGTGCACGATGCCAGCATGACACAGCAGGTGCACGGTCACCTGACAGACACTCAGCCGCTGACTACCATCCTCCTCTGCAGACGTGAGCAGGCTTGGCTCTCCAGGCACACAGGCGGTGCTTAATAAATACTCTTGAATGGCCACGTGGTCCCTGGTTGACCCTGAGTCGGGCAGGGCCTTGGTGAGCCCAGAGCACGGCACGAGGCCCTGGTCCTTCCCCCCTCTGCATTTTCTCTTCCACCCGGGGCCCGTGCCCCCCCCACCCCAGACCCTGCCCCGTCC
>VBSM01003201.1:1454048-1465638 GCA_008086735.1 Cheirogaleus medius
CACGGCCCCCCCTGCACGCCCCCCCCGCACACACACACAGCACAAGCGGCCCAGATCCCGAGTGGCCCGAGCTGAGAACCACCGCCAGGGTCGGCTCTGTGTGCTTGTGTCCTGCAAGGATACCCACGTGAAAATGCTGTGATTTTAATTTTCTTATCATTAAACTCTCCTCAAAAATGTTATTCATTAAAGGTTTTCTTTAAGAATCCTAGACTCTGAGACTATCATTATCTCCTCTGAACTGTGACTGTAAGGTCTGAGAGTCTACAGTTCTGATTAGTCGCCTGATAATATTAAACACTCTGTGTTTTCCAGGTAGAAGGGTCGTGAGGATCCCGTGTTAAGCACAGGCGAGCAGGGACATGTCTGTTTTCCCCGTGCAGTCCCGTCCTGGCTCTGCGGGCTTTTCCGTCTCACAGGGCACTGGACGCCCTGAGCCTCGGGACCCCGCGGCGCTCCAGAGCCCCGGCAGCCATGCTCAGCCAGGACCACGGGACCCGCGGTGAGCTCTCAGCCCCCAACCTGGGCTCAGTTTCCTCCTCGGAGGGCCCCCCACCGCCCCCAACCCCATTCAGACGCTCACATCACTCTCGTTCTAACGGAGCATCCACAAGACACTCTGTTACTCAGAAGGCCTGGAAAGTGATCCGAGCGTCTGCCTCCTGCTTTGGCTGTTTGGCCTTTCGTGACCTCTCGTCCCCGACTGCTTCTGTGGGAGTGGGTCGCGATCTCAGGGGTGCCGGCACCCGCATGCTCCCAAACTGCGGTTCTGGGGCAGAGAGAGGTCACGGGAACGGCTCTCCTCGCCTCAGCCACGCCCATCTCTTCCTCTGCGTGTCTGACCCACTTCCAGACCAGGGACCGGCGTCGCCACCTCTCGGAGCCTCAGTTTCCTCGTCTGCACAAATGTCTGTATGAAACACCTGGCCGTGTCCGCTGCCAGGTTGGGGAAGGTTTGCTCGGAGCTCCCTGGCATGCTCCAGACTCATCTCCTCCCGGGGATGGGCACCGGGACACGGCAGCATTTGCACCCAGCTCCAGGGCTTGCTGGAGGCGACGCTGAGGGAAGTCAGGGTGCCCCCGCCTGGCCAGGCAGCAGCAGATGCACTCGGACCGTGTCAGAGCCCTGAGCAATTCCATCAGAAAGGCACCGGTTGGGGGCATCACTCCACAGCCCCGTGAGCGACGGACAGGCTGTGCCCCTCGGCCCCGTCGCCAATTTCCCCACCTCTTCTGGATCCCAGCAAGATCCAACACGCACCATCTGAAAAACAACCGCTCCTGACCTGGGCGTGCCCCAGCTACGCTGCCATTCTCTGCTCACTGGGAAAATAAACTGATCAGAAAAGGTCTCTGGAGCGGCATCTCCACTCCCCGCCGCCTGATTTCTCTTCATCATCTGGCCGAGTGAGGCCTGAGCCCTTCCTGAGCCGCGGCCGCACCGCCCAGCTGCGCACCCTCTCTCTGGCCCTGTCCTGCTCGGATTCCCCACACCGCTCTCCCGGTCTCCCCCTGCGGCACCTGCTCAGCCTCGCCTGCAGCCCTGCCTCCCGCACCTGACCGCTCCCCCTGTGCCCCCCCAGGACTCAGGCCTGGGTCCTCTTCCCCATCGAACTCCCTGGTTGGCCAATCCCATCTGGTCCTCTGGCTTTGGAATCGATCCCATTCCTCTGTGGACCCCTGACCGTTCCTCTGAGCTCCAGGCTCACAAGTCATCAGCCACCTTGACACCTCCGTCTGGAGGCCAAACAGGCCTCATAAAACACTTCCAAACTCGGCTCTGTCCCCACCACAAACTCCCCAGTCCCCCCTTCTCTCTCAATCGTCCACCTTCAATCCATCTCATGAGTGTCACTGCACAGCCGTGGACCCAGGTGCCCTTCTAGAAGCTGTGGACGTGGCACAGAGCCGGGCAGATCCCTGCCTCCCCTGGGCTCAGGGCTGTGCAGCCAGGCTGGCTCACGGGCAAGTCCTGTGAGCTCTTCCTCCAAAGTATTTCTCAGGAGCAGCCACTGTTCCCCAGTGTGAGTGGCCAGAACTCCTCGAGACCTTCCCAGCTCCCACCCCACCCCAACCCGTGGCCAGACCAGGGTGGGCACATGTTCTCTAAAATGGCCAGTGGGAAGTATTTTCAGCTCAGACCACGTGGTCTTTTGTTGCTATTACACTCTCTATTGGTATAGAAAACACCAGAAGGACTGGCCAATCCAAACTACAAAATCTCTCCTGGTTTCGCACCAAAGCGGACATGAGGCCACCTCTCACCTCTGACCCTCAGTGCTGCCTGGTAGAGCTTTCTAGATGCAGAAACATTTCCTCTCTGCCCATATGTGCAGCCACTAGCCACACGTGGCCCCTGAGCACTTGGCAAGAGCAGGTGGCATCAGCTGGGTGCAGGGAGGGGACAGCTCAGCGTGGTCTCCTGGCTCACGTGCCAGCCCCTCGAGCAGCGCCTGGTGGCCACGCACCACAGGCAGTAGGTGGCATCTCACCTGTAGCCTGCAGTATGCCAACCTGCTCTAGACTTCAGAAGCAACTTACATTCCAGCACATTCCAGAAACAGAACAAAGGATTATCTTCTGCGTGGCTCCAGAGTTTAGGCTGTGAAGTGTCAGGGGTAAGATTAGATGCCCATTCTGCCACTTGCATGCTATGCATCTTTGGGAAAGTGACTTAACCTCTCTGGGTCTCTGTTTTCTTGTTTAAAAAGCTGAGGCTGTCATAAGATAATACAGTGAACATAGAACATGCTCCTCACACGTCATTCTCTTTAATCGGTGCACTCATGGGAATGCCAAAGCTCGGCTCCTGGCCCCAAATGAAAACACCAAACACGGCCCTGCTGCAGCAATGTTAAAACGCTGGTCCGGACTTTGCAAGGAATGCTCTGTTGCTCGGGTAGCCTGTCCAGATGGAGCCAGGAAAAGCGAAATCACGCTAAACACAAGAGCCCAAAGTCAACCCACATCACCAAACCAAAGGGTCAGGGAAGATAATGGCCAAAGTCACTGACGGCTCTCTTCCTGAGACAGCTGCCATATTCTAATGTATCCGACCCCCTCACACACACACATAACAGTCTGGGGCAGGTGAAGTAGCGGCCACAGTCCAGGATGTTACCACCAGGCCGAGGATGCAGCACCTGGACACCAGGGTCACCCAGGGAAGCCCCTTTTGCTCTCTAATCACCCCTCTCCTGCCCCTGCAAAGCGCAGGAGGTTTGCTTTGTAAGAGATGGCAGCTGACGTGCAGGACAGCAGTGAGCACCACTGCAGAGCCCCTGGGGGCTGCCCCAGGTGTAGACCACCCACAGGGCATCACGGTCCAGCCCCTGTGAGGTCTCTGAGACATTGCCCCAGGCCAAGGAGAGCAGCCCGGTCCAGGACAGAGCACTCACAAGACGCACTGGCCTCTGGAGAACCTGCTTTGCTCTGCTGTTCGATGACATCTGTCTGTTATGAAATTGTCTACGACACAGAGGGACTGGGCCCAGATGCAGGCAGCTCCCCTGGGTGGGGGGGTGCAGGATATGGGTGGGGACGAGAACAGAAAACAGCATCAGACGATCAGCTGGTCTTCTCTGAGCTCCTCGGCAGGAACTGCAGACCTAGGACCTCAATGCCTCACAGTGACCTAAGCTTTAGCTATTCACCATGTAATGACTATTCCATCCCATAATAACGAGGCCCGAAGTAGACGATCAAAATGTAGCAACACAAGGGCTGGCTCCAAAGACCAGGCCTTTAACCTCATGGAAGGGGCTGCAAACTCACACCCCCAAAGGCCAGGCCCACCTGCAGGGACAGCCTCCGCTCAGCTCTGGCGGCAGTGGCTGGGTGGAAACAGGGGCCGGGGGGGCCTGAACTTTGATTGTTGAAAAGAAGCTGCACATCTGGATTTTTGTGAAAGCTTCCGATTTTTAAACATTGGCTTGCAATTTATTAAGCAATGCGTTGAATGCCCCTGTGTTAAATTATAATCCGCTCCCTCCTGGAAGGGGGTTTGCTTAAGCTCAAGCCTCTGCACGTGGGCCTGGAGCCCAGCGGTGAGCGTTCCTGGCACAGGGTCTCGGACCTGCAGGCTGGACCAGAACTTGGGATTGTCCCAGCTCAACAGCAATGTGCAGGTGGCCCCACACCCCAAAACACACGTGCTGCCAGAGGCATAGCTGTCAGGGAGCATCTGCAGGCAAATGCCGTGGATTAGTGTGTCGCTCTCCAAGGGGCGTGTCTGACGATGACAACGGTAATAATGATACCAGGTGCGGCAAACTCCGTGGACTCAGCGTATGTTAGAACTAAGTGTTTCCTCGGGTCACTTAATTTCAGCAAACCTGAGAGGTCTGCGTGACTATTATCCTCATTTTTTAGCCGACCAAACAGGCTCAGAGAGGTTAAGTCACTTGCTCGTGGTCACGCAGCTCAGTAAGGAGTGCAGCCATGTCTCGGACCCAAGTCAGCTGACGTCGAAGGCATTGTCCTTTATTCCCTGACTGTGCCCTGGACACAGGGACCCTGGGTGCCTCCGTCTCCTCCCGGGTGTGCTGACCCGGGGCCGTTTCCAGGGTTAAACACGCTCACGTGTGTGCAACACTTAGAAGAGCACTCGGTGCCACCCTGCTCACCAGCAGCCAGCCGTGTCCGCTCTCGTCACCGCCAGCGTCGTGACAGATGCCACTGACCGCTGAGAATCTGCTGCGCCTGCGAGGAACGGAGCGGACTTTCTCCAACCTGGCTTCTGGGTCCTGCTTGAGAGATTTGGGACATTCCTTTTCACTTCCCATACTTTTCCTTTGCTACGTTCTCAGTGAGCCCACACTTTTATTCTGATTTATTTATAAGGAAGTCTCTATCATGACCCTGAATGAGAGACCCACGCCACTTGCCCTAATTAATAAAAAATCACATCACTAGTGAAGTGTCCATGTGCCACTCACGCAGTCATCTCACATGCCCCAGGGGCACGAGACCCGCACTGGGGAGGGAGTGAGACAAGTCCCCCGGTCCCACACACTGCCCGGGTCAGTCCCCACGGCCAAGCCTCTTCCTGCAAAGCAAAGCCCCTGTCACTCCATTCCCAGGGCTCCCACTGCCCTCGGGGGCCTGCCCAGCTGTCTCTCTCCAGCTGTTTTTGCAAACAAAATTGTACTGGCACGAGCCACGCCCTTTTATTTCCACGTCACCTGGGGCTGCTTGTGTGAGACCAGGGCAGAGACCAGCAGTTGCACCAGGCACCTCTGGCCTGCAAAGCTGACTCTATTTACCCTCCAGCCCTGCATGGAAAAAGCACGTGGCCCTGTCCCCAGTCTTCGCACATGTCCTTCCCCTTTCTGGGATGCTCTGCCCCTCACTCTCTGCCTGGCAGACTCTTACTCACCCCTCAGGCCCCTACAGCCCAGGAGAACGTCCTCAATACAAGTTTATGTCTTGACAAACCAGCTCTGCCCTCAAGACTCCATCCTCACACCAAGCATTGGGAGAGAGCGGCCCAAGGTCAGAGGAGGCTGCTGGTGGGAGCGGCACGTCCCCCAGCGCTAACAGAAACCCCCTGCCAAGGAGGAGTGTGACCCACCCCGGCAGGAGGCCGGGAGCTGCAGCTCCAGCAGGTGGGAGGCTCGGGCCACGCGCAAGGGCTGGACTGCAGGGACCATGGGAGGGAGGCCGGGCCCACCCAGCCACCAGAATCACTCCGGTCATTGCTGCCAGCGTCAGAAGCCTGGGAGACACGGGGACACAGGAGCATCTGGGGGTCTCTCTCTGCGTGAGAGCTGGGACCCCCCTGCCGCTACAACTCATCAGACTCCACATTCCTATCGTGTCCCCAAGCCAAGTGACACTGGAGAAACACAGCCCTGCAGGAGGGCAGAGCGCACTCCCGGCAGGTGCCTGTTAGCACTGCACCAGTGCTGGGGACGGGCCGGCGGAGAGGGCAGGTGTCACCCTCGTGGCAGGACGCGCCAGGGCACGGATGCCCACCCGGCTCTGAGGCAGCAGCCCAGCGGGCCTGTCCTGCGGCCTGGGCCCCAGACCTCGCACGCTCGTGGGGAGACTCGGAGTTCACCTTCCAGCCCCGAAACCATGCGTGACATATTTTAGCTTGAAATTTTATGAGGAAACAGGATTCTAGCTGCATAGCAAGGCCTCCCAGAAGACGGCTACAAAATCACTCTCACGGTTGGGAGCGGAGGGGGGTGGATTTTCAAAGCACTCACAGGTCTGCGTGGTGGGTTTGTGCTCCCTTCTCTCCCGTGCCCGGCAAGCGCTCTGTCTGTTCCGTGAACTCCACCGCCTGCTCCGCGCGGCAGAAACCGTGCCCGGCTCTCCCCACCGTGCCCACCCCACGCAGGTCGCTCACTCTCCCATTTCCCAGAACGGGAACGGCGCTCAGGCCGGCAGCCCGCCGAGGAGCGGCGGGAAGAGCCCGGGCAGCGCGGAGCCTTCGCCACCATCACCAGCTGATCCCGCCACTGGGAAGGGCCCTAAACCCCCGCGTCCATCCTGTCGTCTCGTCTCGGGGTCGGCTGAAAGGGCCCCAGTGACACTCACCCCCTGCAGGGCACTTTTCTGCCCAGAGGTCCCCGTGAAAGGGCAAAGATGTCCCGGGGGAAGGTGTGCCCGGAAGGTGAACACCTTTAAGCACTTTCGTTTACTGGCTGCGCCAGACTTGGGAGGAAACAGTCGAGAAAAATGCTCCAGGAAATGTTTACGCCCAGCCCCACGGCAAGCACGGCAAGGTTCGGAGCAGGGACCCGCTCTCTTGAGGACAATGTTCCCCAAGGGCTGCTGCCCACGCCCCAGTTGGAGACCCCGGCTGCCACCCCAGGCGGACGGCCATCCTGGGAGGAGCTCCACCCCGGTCTCCGGCCAGTACCTGCGTCATCCAAATGGGTGGCCAAGGACAGCGGCTCATCCAGGGAAGCCTGGTCTGTGCCCGCGGCCAAGGGGCTCCCCGGCCGGGCATCCTCCGCAGTCAGTGTCTCCTGCGTGGGGGTGGAGGGCTCACTCTGCGCAGATCGGGGGCCCCCGTCGGGGTTGCACGTTTTGCTTTCGGCATCTGCAAGGAAATCTGAGCTGTCAGCCAGGCCTGCACCTCCCTTCCCCAATCTTTTCTTTTGTACCAAGTGCCTCCCTGGAAAGTGTGCCTGCCCAGGCCCTGGGGTCCCCCTACACTGTCCCCGCACCCCCTGGGAGGTCCACCCACACCCTGACCTCCCTCCCAGGCGAGCCCGCTTCACGCACACCTCCTGCTTCCTGCTCTGCACAGCCCTCTCTGCTGGGACCTCATGCTCCACACCTGGGCGAGACTGACGGCACCCCCACCTGCATTCACATCCTTGCCACGTGCCCCTGCAGTGCCCCCACTCTGGTGGCTTTCTCTGGCCAAGGGACATCAGCAGGTTTGACCCAGCTGCACCTTCCGAAGCGCTGGCACAACTCACTCCTCCCTGTGCCCCTCGGCCACGCCCTAGTGGTCCACCCGGACGGGTGAGAACAAGCAGCCACTGCAGTGTGTCTGAAGTGCTGAGGCTGTTTCTCAGGGGGCATTACTGTGGCTGGAGAGACCCAGTTCACCTCTGCACCCACCATGTGCCTTCAGTCACCCACTAAGCAAACGTTCGTCCATCACCCACGATGCATCTGGCACCGTGACAGTCCCCCGCAAGGCAGAGGTCGCCAGGACACGGTCCTTGCCCTCGGGTGGCTCACAGTCTCAGGTGGCCATATGGATGACCACATGTGGCATCTTCAGTCCAGGAATGGGGCACAGAGCAGGGAGTCTCCAGGCCAGACAGGCAGCCTTCCCAGGAGGGGGACACCCAGGTTCCTGCCAGGGCTTGAGGAAGGACCCGGCGCTTCCCCTCTCCCGGGGCTGGGCTGCTGCAGCCTCCGAGGGTCCGGCCCCTGGCTGGGCATCCCCAGGGCCGTCCCTTAACGATAGGGGCTCAGCGCTCATGGAGCTAAAGACCCGTCCAGGTGCCCCTCGACCAGCCGATCACGGCCACATCTGCTGGACAAATGTCACGGCCCAATGCACAGAGCCCCCACACGGCCCCTTCAGGGCCCCCTACGTCCCCACGGCCGTTTCACGGAGGCTGACACCACGGGGCAGAGTGGCAGCATGACCCGTGCACGCTAACAGGCTGACCATGTGGCCGCAGGGTCACAGCGTGGGGACCTGCTCTGACCTGTCAGGCGATTCGTTTCAGAGTCAGGGTCCTTGCTTGCCTGGGTCAGGCCTGATTCCTACCCATTGTCCCACACCCTTCAGTGTCCCTCTCACTGCCAAAAGTGTCCTGATTGGACACACAGGACATCGTCCCCTGCCTGTGTACCCTGTGCAAACAGGGTTTCTTATGGCCACACGACAAATTCCTCTGGGCCTCAATTTACCCATCCATAAAATGGGGACAATATTGCTGCTTGCCGCATGGCATTACTGTGAGAATTAACTGAGTTAACGTCTGGAACGTGTCTGGCTCACAGCACGCACCCACACGTGCACTCCAGCCAGGCCCACCTCCTTCCTCGGCCTTTGGAGGGGCCTGAGCTTCAGTCCCCGCTGACCGCGTTCCCCCTACTGCGCGCCTGTCTCCTCGGGGCAGTGGGCAAAGGTCAGCCTTGCCCGCAGTCTGGAGACTGGGGCTACAGAAATCTCATCTGCGCAGCCACGTCACCTGCCCGGCAGGCTGGAGACCTTTTCCCATAAAGGAGCAGGTGGCAAGTGTCTAAGACTTTGCGGGCCACGTGCCGCATCGTCTGTGTTCCATATTCTTCTCTGATTTTTAGTTTTTAGGAAAGGCCTTTAAGTTTGCAAAGCATTCTTAGCTCCGAGGTCACATAGAAACGGATCCCGGGCCAGATTCTGCACTCGGCTGTAACTGGTAGCCAGGCCCGGGCACGAGCCAAGAGAACTCACCAAAACCAGACGTCACAGAGCTCCAAATTAGAGTTGCCCGGCCCCTGTCTTATGACTGGTTCACTCGTACCTGTCACACAACGGCGACAGCCTCCACCTCTAGCTTACCTGGCCCCAGGTGACACAGAGGACACGTGAGCGCCAGTACCAGGTGAGCTCTACCAGAGTCTCACCTCCCGTGTTGGGTGAGGCTGCCACCCGCTGCTTACAGCGCGGCCAGCAAAGCCCAGAACGCACAGGGCGGCTGCCGACGACCATCGCTGCTGTTAACGGGACGATAGTGACGCCCCCCTCGTCGTCGGCATAAAAACAGCAAGGGTAACGTGGTCGGAACATCGAACCTGGAAGGCCCAGAGGTCTCCGGCCCCAGCCAGACTCCCAGACAGCTCCGCGCGCCCCGCGGTCCCGGAGCTGCCCCACCTGTGCTGCACCCGCTGCCCTCGCAGCGCCCGGCCGGGCTGCGCTCAGGGCTCCAGCTCATAATCACGTTCGGTGAAAAGTTGCAGCTCCCAAAATAGTGCTGGTGGCAGGGCGTTGCTAAGAAATGTCAGTGGGGGTGGGGCAGCGGTGGGGCTGTCACCTAGTCCTCTCACTGCATGGCCGCCCTCCGACCTTTGGTCAGATGCCCTCTGCGCCCAGCCAGGGCTGCACTCCCCACTGAGCAGCCACAGGGAGAGGGACTGTGCCAGACATGCATATGCACACACACATGGTGAGACACATGCATGCGCACCGCAAGCACACGTGGGCACACATATGTGCACATGTGCGTGCACACGTGCATACACAGTGAGCACGTACATGTCCACTGCAAGCACAAGTGGGTACACGTATGTGCACATGCGTGTGCATGCACACGTGCACAGTGAGCACATGCATGTATACTGCAAGTGGGTACACGTATGTGCACATGCGTGTGCGTGCACACATGCACAGTGAGCACATGCACGTATACTGCAAGCACAAGTGGGTACACGTATGTGCACATGCGCGTGCGTGCACACATGCATACACACGTCCTCCCTTGCCACGTGGAAACCAGACACACTCAACTCGTCACTGTCCTGTTCCCTGAGGAAAGCGAGCCCAGTCAATCTCAGGTCACAGAACACAGCAGCAGGGAACTACCTCTCTTTACATCCAGTGACAGGGTATGACGGTCCTTAAATTATTTAAGAAAATGCCAAGTCGACTCGCACAGGGAGACGCAGGGAGATGGAGTAAAGTCATTCAGGAACATACATGGCGTTGGCACAGAGACAGGAGCAGGCCCCTCTTCCTCACCACACTCGGGCTGGGCACCAGGGAGGGGCAGGGGAATGGGGACCCTCCACTCTGCCCCCTTGGTCATGAGGCTTGGGAAGGGTGGACAGAGCAGTGAAGAGGGCGTGGGGTCACCTCCCTCCCGAGGGCCCCCACAGGCAGGGGCTTCCTGGGTCCTGGCAGGCAACCAAAGTTAGGGCAACGAGGGGGGGGACCGTGTTCCATAAAGCACAGGTGTGAACGGTATCCAGGACAAGCTCGTGCCCCAGACACAGCCTCGTCTCCCTGGGCACTAGCAGGCTGTGTCGTGCAGGCCCTGTCTGGAGGCCACGCCCTGCCAGGGTGACTGACACACACGCATGTGCAGGACAGGGGTCAGTCCTGGTGGCCGTCCTGGCCAAGGAGGCCCAAATGCTAGTCTGGGGCTGCTAAGGACCTGGCAGCTCTGGAGGTCCCAGGGCCCACTGAACCCGCAGCCTCCCAGGGCCCGTCCCTCCTGAAGGCAGCCACAGGAGGGCGCCCCTGGCTGCAGAGTCGTCCCCACCTCACAGGTGGCAGGTGGTGGTGGCTGAGCCAGATTCCTCACCCAAACCCTGGAAAATGCCGCTGCCCCCACGCCGGAGTCCTCCCACCTTTGGGAAAGGAGGTGGCACTGCATCCCCACCTGAGCATCCGTCCCACTTCCCCCCTCTGGACCAGGACCTCCTTTGAGCTGGGCAGGGGCGGCTATGACCCCCAGGAGGCTCGGTGACCCCTGCACCAGGAGGACTCGCAGACGGGGTCGGACCTAAGTCGGCTTCGCCCCACGAGCAAAGGCGTTTTCCAAGCAAGTGCAAGGGAAGGGGTGGCCAGGCGCCCGTGGCCAAGCGTGTGTGTCGTGTTGTTACCGTGCACTCCTTATAGGTCACACACGCAGTGCAGGGTTTAAGCATCATGAGAGTCCAGGGTGACAAGTCCCCTCCCAGAGGCAAGCCCTGCCGCCCCAGTCCTGAGGTTTCCCTCCAGAGACACCTGGCTCACGGCAGCCCCCTGGCCACTCACCTGGGCAGCCTCGGGCCCCCACAGCAGCCTGGACCCGCCTCTGCCGCCCCACCGCTGCGCGGGGCAGGGAAGATGGGCGGCGTCCTTGCGCCCAGGCCCTCCTGCTTCCTGGGTCCTTCCCCACCCACCGTCTCAGCGTCCACCGTGGGTCCCCACACTCGCTGCTCTCAGCTGGAAGTTGCTCCCAGCGTCCCTGCCCTTCTGGCCTCTCGACCTCCTCAACCTCCGCTGCATCGAAGTTGGAATCAGCTGGGGAGTTTGCAAAGCACCGATGCCCGGGTCCCTCCCCGTGAGCATCTCATTGAACCGTTGCTGAGCGTCAGGGCTTCAAAGCTCCCAGGTGATCCTGGTGTTGCTCCTCCCGCCCAC
>VBSM01003201.1:1465738-1502056 GCA_008086735.1 Cheirogaleus medius
AAAAAAATCAAAAGAAATATAATAGTGCATGACACATGAAAATTCCACAAAATTCAAATTTCAGTGTCCATAACGTTTTACTGGGACACAGTCCTGCCCACTCATCTAGGTTTCACCTGTCGCTGCTTTTGCCTTACGACAGCAGAGGCGGGTGCCTCCTGCAGAAGCCGGACGGCCCCAAAGCCTAGAATATTTACTCTCGGACCCTTTCCAGAAGACGTCTGCGGCCCTGAGCCAAGGCAATGCTGTGCTGCGGCGTGACCTGCCGCCAGGCACAGAGGCCAGAGCTCAGCGTGACTTGTAACAAGCGCAAGGCCAAGTTCACCTGGCCAGCCCGGGCCGGCCGAACACTCATTCGGGGTCTCTGATCTGACGTCTTCAGACAAGATCATCTTAATAAAACTTCAGAGTTAAAAACAGCCAACCTGTACTTCTCCTAGAAGTTTTCCTCTTTAATTATTCAAACTATCACTTCGCTTTTGACAGGAATCTGATCTATATCTTTACTTACTCTTCATTCACCAAAAATAACATCTTTTGACATAGATGATAAACAGGACTTAGCCTTGTTTTTATTTTTCCCTTCTCCTTCCCTAAGATCCAAGGTACTGCTCGTTGGCACCGTGTTCAAAATGACAGAGCTTGGCACCTTTTTGTCCCATGCACGTCAAAATAGTCCAGATGTCCGTCTCAGTGACGACATCCCGCCACACCTGAGAGAACAGAACGTAAAACATCTGAATGCTGCCGGACTCGGTACCAGGCTTTCCTTGTAGATGTAAGATTTTATTATTAGTATTAAGCAACTTCCCATGAAGATTTCCCCTTGAAAATAGCATCGCCAAAATACCCTCTGAACCTAAAGTAAGGGAATGGTAACAAAAGCGTCAGCCCACAACTGGTGGCATAAAATCTGGATTCGTGAGGTTGCTTCCTCATCTCTGGTACTTGGGCCAAATCTCAGAAACCAGTAGTCTTTTGAGGCCGAAAGAGGGAGACACGCACTCAATATATTCACACAAGCCTCGGGAATTGGCTCTGCACAGCCGGATTCCTGAAATCAGGGGACCAGAGCTCAGTCTAGCTCCAGAGAGACTAAGCGGCAGGGAGGTTTTGAGAAACCTCCTAACCGAGATTTAGAGTCTCAGAGACCGGAAAGCCCCGAGGACGAGTCAGCACCGTGTCCCAAGTCCTGTGTGTCGCACCTGCAGGAATCCACCAGGGAGGAGGAAGTCTTGCTCAGTTAACTGCACAGGGGACAGTAACCAGCCTTTCTGAAAGACTCAAACAAGGATGATCACGTAGGCAACACCGAGATCAAACTCGCCAGACCAAAGACGACTGCGAGACCAAGAGGCCAGGATTTATTCTTCGTCTCTGCTTCCTGCTGCAATGACCTGGGCAGGCACCACCTAGACCCTCAGACTCCTCATCTGTGAGCTGGGAGTAACCACCGCACCCCGTCCATAGGGATGCTGCCAAGACCAGAGACTGTGTGCGGAATGGCTAGCACAGCCCCAGCATGGCGCAGACTGACACAAACGCAAACCATCGCTGTGACTTTAGAGCGACTGGGACAAACCAGGAGCTTCACCCACACCTGGCTCTGCCAGACAACCCCAGGGAGGAGCCCTGCAGCCCGTGGGGATGCCCCGGGTGCTGAGCAGATGGGTCCTGACCCTGGGGGCACCTCTCCAGCCTTGCAGCCTTCACTCGGGTCCAGCCACCACACCTGGACGGCGGATTCCTTTGACCGCCTGTCCCTGATGGCTTCGCGACTCCGCGTGACGGCGGCCCACTCACCTTGCTCCATCATCTCCAGCAGCCCTTTCTTGATGAGCTCCTCGCGGCCTTGCCTGCCGGCCATCTTCTTCTCCAGCGCTGCGGGACACAGACATCCCCGTCAGACCCGGCCCAGCCACGCCCGTGCCGGTCGCAGGTTGACAGAATGAGCGAGCGAGCAGGTGCATGGGGGTGAGGCCTGGTACCCCGGGGGTGGGAGGGCGGATCTGCTCGGCAGCTCACACTATCTCACCGAGCAGCCTGCCGAGCCCGTGCGAAGCAGCCCTGGGCTTCTCACAGCGGCAGCTTCTGCGGTTTATCCGGAAAGCACCTCCACGTACGAGGCCCTTCTGTGAGCTGCCTGCCCCCGCCCCTGGCCGCCTCCTCCAGTGCTTCTTCACTTACCGGCCAAGGGGCACGGCCTCTCTCTGCCCCAACACCCTTGGGTGCTTTTCTGCCTTCCGTGTGAGTCTGTGCTAAACGCGTCCTGACCGCACAGACCAGAGTCCTCTGTGCGGCTCTTCCACTGGAGGTTCCAACAAACCGCCGGTTAGCAGATTTCGAAGAATCCACCAGATGGACGGGGAGGGAGGAGGCCAACTCCCCGCGCCCCTGCCACAACCCAGTTTGCCAAATCTCGTCAATTCCTGCTCCGGAACAGCCCTTCCCGCCTCCCCATCCCGGAGCAAAGCCCCCCCCCCCCCCCCCCCCGGCCACGCAGCCCCACGCCCTCTGGCTTTCCCCGCCCCTGCACGCAGGCCTCGGCCCCCATCACCTCCTTTTCTCCACCTGCCCAGAAAACTAGCGGCCTAGAGCTGAGACCCGATTTCTAAATATAAGCTCGGACTCTTTCTTTGAAAGAGGAAGACAAAGCGCCTGCTGCCCGGCCTGGGTCACGAAGGGCCCGCCGGTTCTCTGCATGTGCGAGTGCTCCACCCCGTGATAGGTCACGGCGGACAACGTGCAGCGCCGGGCCACCTGTCAGAGCTCACTGTCCAGCAGGAGAGGCCCAGATGACAAACAGGCAGTGATGACGGAATTATTTCATTCATTCATGAGTGTTCACAGAGCACCTACTATGTACTGGGGACTGGGCTGGGTGCTGGGAGTCACCGGGGAACAAAACCAGTTCAGCCCCCACCTTCATGCCGTGTGTGGTTCAGCAGGGGAGCAGGCAGTGATGACAAGGTATTCAATCCATGGAAACTAATCACACATTTATTGAGCACCTACTGTGTACCAGGCACTGTGTCAGGCATAGCGGATACAGCCGTGAGCAGGACAGGCACGGCCTCCGCCCAAGACCAGCACATCTGGGCAGGACGACGACAAGCTCTACAACCCGGGAGTGGGATGACTGGGAACCGGAGGGCGCCGGGCAGGGAGCCTCGGCAGAACCAGCCAGCCCTGGACCTCCAGGCGGCTTCCCTGAGGGTATTTACACTAGCGCTAAAGGATGAACGGGAAAACCCAAACACAGCAGGGAGTAGGCATTTTTGGGCAAAGAAAGTGTAATTTCCTCTCTGTCGTCCCAATTTCCAAACCAATTTTCAGATGCCAGAACTGTGGATACAACTGACACATTGAACGCCGCCTTGGGGAGGTGTAAGCAGAGAGGCTGTGGTCCCGGCTAACGAGATGATGTGTGAACAGGGGAAGCTCTGAGGAGGTGAGTGGCCCCACCCCCGAGGCTGGGCGGGCGCAGGACTCTGGCCACACTGACCCCAGGTCCTCCTGTGACCCCGAGAAGCAGCTGCAAGGGTCTGCTTCCCCCCCTCGGGCGAGGGTGTCCGTCCTCGACGGGCCGTGCGGCTGGCAAACGCCAACGCACGCCCATCAGGGCAGGTACCAAGACGCCTCTTCCCACCCGCAGTCCCCGAGAGCTGTCCTCGGCGTGGCTCCACCCCTGCCTGCCCAACCCACCGTTCGCTCCGCACGTCTCTGCACATCGTCTCTGTTCTCACTTTATCTGCTCCTGTGAAACCAGGGATTTGAAATGCCCAGATGAGTGACACCCACACTTGCAGGGGAAGGAGTGGTTGGAACAAGTGACAACACAGTGCTGCGCCCCAGATTTCCAAAGGCCCGAGTGAGGGACCTCACAGTGGGGACGGTGCAGGTGTTAACCTCGAGCCCCTCGGGGTTAGCCCTTGCAGGGTCCCCAAAGCATCCTGGTGACCTTGCACCGAACAGAGGGAGGACAGGCGTGAGGGCCCTAGAGTCCTCGGAGCACAAAGCTTGGCCTTCCAGTCCCACAGCTGGGGACATTGTGCCTGGAGGGTGCCAGGGGCCCACCCAAGGTCACAGAGGTCACCCTGCCCCAGCCCCCTGGGCCTTTCGCTGATGCACAGATGCGCCTTTGCAAGGGCTGTTCCCGCTGCTGTGGTGCTCTTCCCTGCCTTGCTCAAGGGGCCAATGACTCCTCAGCTCCACGTGGCCTCCTCACCTGGGTCTTCTCAGACTGCTCAACCCAAAGCAATGCCCACCCCTGCCTCCTCCTCCTCCCCAGGGCCCAGATTCTCTGCGGCCCCCACTGGAGTCTGTCACTGACTCTCGTGCTGGGTCACCTGCTCACGTTGCCACTCGACTCCCGCTCTGCGGGAAGCTCCGGGTGGGCAGGGCCTGGTCTCTCCTGCGCATTTGCTGCCCGGCACACAGGAGGTGCTCAAGACTTGCTGAATAATGGTGCTCGTTCTGCTTTTGCATTGACAAGGAGAACTTGTCAATCAACTCCTTGAGTGGTTAAAAAAAATGTTGTAAAACTTGCAAAAAAGCGTGAGTGGAGGACCCGCTGTTGGCGGGAATCCCTCTCCCGCACCACGCCCGTGTGCGCCATGCCGCAGAACGCAGGCTTTGTCTCTGCCGTCCCTGGAGCCTGCGCCTCTTCAGAGCTGGGACCAGAACAGGGACCCAGAGGCAACAGCCTGAGACAAGCTCTTACCAGGGCTGGTCCCCAAGGCCCGGCGCTAATTCCACGCTAATTGTTTTCAGCCACAGCTAATAGGTGTGCGGCTCAGGGCAGGGCGTGAGGTTGAGACGCTGTTTCCTCCAGGATTTGCCTGTCAGGACACTGCCACCGCAGAGCCCAGGGTGTCGGGCCAGACCAAGCCCCAGCCTCACCCCTGCTGGCTGTGTGACCCCAGGTGGGCGACTTCCCCTCTCTGAGCCTGTTTCCACCCCTAAGACGTGCAGGATGAAGCAAAAGCGCCGGCTTAGCAGGGGGGCTGGGTTGGCGCATCTGTGCTAGGTGGCAGGACAAGCTCTGCCGCTCTCCGCTCTCCTGGTCACTCGCGTCCTATCGTCACTCTATGTGTCCCCCCATCTGTGGTTCAGTCTCGTGGCTGCAGTTCCCAGGGTGGATCCCGAGGAGGCAGGGACAAGGGTACGACCGGTCGCAACCCCACTTCCCACAGAGCTGGGACTGGCAGGGAGTGAGGACGCAGTGGCGGTGAGCAGGGAAGCTTCTGCGTGCTGGGGTGGGAGGGCGCAGGTACAGGCGTGCCCAGGTAGAGCCTGGGGCAGGGAGCAGGCTGGCGTTGGCTCTGCCTCCCATCGAGGAGAGGCCGAAGGTGTCAAGGCCACGCTGAGGGTCTTGACCTTTTGAATCCCCCAGGGCACCTAGGAACCGAGTGGTCCGGGGTGGGTTGGCTCCACAGACGAGCCCTGCCTGGAGCCCTCTGGTTCCCGTCCGCCCCACCGGCCAGCTGCAGAGGGTGTCGTCGTCCTCCCAGACACACTGGCCTCACGCAGAGGCCGTGCCTGTCCTGCTCGCGGCTGTATCCGCTGTGCCTGGCACAGAGCCTGGCATGCGGTAGGTGCTCAAAAGATGTGTGATTAGTTTCCATCGATTGAATACCTTGTCATCAGTGCCTGCCCCCCGCTGCATCCCATGACGGTGGGGGCTGAACTGGTTTTGTTCCCCGGTGACTCCCAGCACCTAGCCCAGTCCCCAGCACACAGTAGGTGTTCAGTGAACACATGTGAATAAATGAAATAATTCCATCATCAGTGCCTGCTGGGGCAAGATCTGGGCCCCGACACAGTTAACGAAAACGGAATCTGTGGGGTGGGACCTGGGCCCCAGGTGCTCAGAGGGAAACCCTGGTGCGGGGGCCGGGTGCTCACTCCTCAGTGTGGTCGGCGAGCGAGAACCTGCTCCAAAGCCAGCGTCTTGGCCCCAGCCCAGCCCTGCTCCAAATTGGGGTCTGTGCTTTAACAAGGTCCAGGTGACTAGGCACCATGGGGTCTCGGCCCAGGATCCCATGTGGGGTGCCAGGTGCTCACCCCAGGCCTGGGACAGCCAGGTGGGACCTGTAGGGGTCAGGGGACTTTGGGCCATCTCATCTGGAAGACCAAAGCCAAGACCAAAACCAAGGTCATCACGTGACCCCCAAACTCACAAGACTCCCAGGGAAGCCAAGGTGACTTCCCTCACCCCAAGGGGCCCCCAGTGACCAGGGGGAGGTTGCGAAGCTCCTGGTCCTCAAGGCCACGAGCACAGTTGGCCGTGCCGTGCGGGGCTGGGCAGACACGACCAGCAGAGGCGACAGAGATTCTAGTCCCAGGGCAGAGCCGGGCTCACCTGACGTCGTCTGCTTCAGCTTCTCGTTTTTCTTTTTCCTCCATTTCCAGGGTTTGAAGATCCTGCCCAGGGTGGCCAGTTTGCTGTTCCTCCTCACAGGGGGGGTTCGAATCCCTGAGACCAGATACTCGGAACGTGCCGGGGGCGTTTGATCCATCTCATCTGGAAGAGCAAAGCCAAGACCAACACCAAGTCATCACGTGGCCACCAAACGCACAAGACTCCCGGGGAAGCTGAGGTGACTCCCCTCACCCCAAGGGGTCACCAGTGATTCCCCAAAGCAAGACCCTCGGGGGTCTCTCTGACTGGGGTACACCCGCAGGGGGCGCGCACCAGCTCCCGGGTTTGCACACTCCACTTCCCTCCTGCCACCCACTGGAAGCCCGCACCAGCTCCGCCTTCATCACAGAGACCTGTGGTCTTCTCCAATTCCGTGATGAAACGTTCTCTGCCCCAGGACCTTTGCTTATGCTTCGACCCCGCCCATGCCCATTTCCCTTCCAGCTGCCCCTTTGCCTCATAAACCTCAGCTCCTCACCTAAGTATCACTTCCTCCAGGAAGTCTCCGCCTTCCTCCTATGCCCAACAGGTTCAGTCCCTTGTCGTGTGCAGGCACCAAGGAGCTGCAAAGACCCCGTGTACCTGCCCTCTCGCCAGGCCGGCAGCTCTCCAGGGGAAGAGCCCAGGGCCCCAGCGCAGGGCGGGCCCGTGGGGACCCCTCCATGGACAGATGCAGGACAAGCGAGTCCGTGGACACACAAAGGGAAGCAGCCTGTTCATGAAGCCAGGCCGTGTGCAGACTCTGGGATGCACGAGAGGGACATCCCGGGAGCTCATGGCAGCGTAAGAGACGGTAGCAACCTACACACCCGTCAGCAGGAAACTGTCCGCCCTCCCGGCACCCTGCCTGTGACGTGGGAAAGAGTAAAACAGACCTGCGTGTTCAGACAGGAAACTGATCAGGGGTCAGCTGCCAGGTCAAAAAAAAGAAAAAAAAAAAAACCACGCAGCACACGCCACCGGAGCGTGAAGGGGCCATGCCCAAGCGCTCGCTGTGGTGTGCCGAGAACACCTCTATGGGGGACGCTGGGTATCGGGGGTGGGGGGGGAGCAGGGCACACGTGCTCCACCCCAGGGTGTTTTGCAGCCTATGGCATGAGCTATTTTGTAGAAAAGAAGAGTGGTTAGGATGGAAAACAAAGCAGTGAAGCTGGAGAAGCACATGACGTAGACCAGTGTCACCTCCACGCATGCCCTGGACGCCCCCCCACAGTCCCCGAGTAGACCAGAGTTCAGGTCATCGCTGTGGCAGGACCAAAGATACATGCTCAGTGCCCCAAACCCCTCCTGAGACAGGGAAGGGACAATTCTTCTGGCAGTGACACGGACCCGATTTGCACTCAGGCTCTGAGACTTGACCTCCCGACGTCACATGGGTGGAAGGTCACAGACCTGCAGTGCCGTGCCGGTGCGTGAGCCCGGACCACCGTGCAGCACTGTACTCCGTGCGCAAGTGCACCGCGTCTCGACTTCGTGGCCACTCTGATTCACATGCCGGGCCAGCGTGGGTGGTTCTGGTAAACATTTTCACTGTAGTAAATTGCATCACATCAGTATGTGACAATTATTACGGAGTGAAAGTTTGTCACCGTGTGTGCTGGGCTAGGCACTGTCCTGGGGCGTCACTTACTTGACTCTCACAATAAATTGATGAGCCAGAGACCATTGCTTTTGCATCCACTTTACAGGTGAGCAGACCGAGGTTCAGAGCAGCCAGCCATCGGTCCTCGGTCACAAAGCGGAGAACTGCCGGTGGCGGGGCCGGAGCATCCTGACTCCAGAGACCCTGCTCACGTCCCTAAGCTGCATCTCAGGGTCTGTGCAAATGTATCACCCAAAGCAGGACACAACGCAATGCGACACCAAGACAACAGGCATCAGCCAGGGCCAGCCCGGGCCGGTCAGGGGTGTGGCCATCGTCCCAATAGCTGAGCGCTAACTGCACCAGGCGCCGGTTCCACAGACGGTCCATGGAACAGCCCCTTGCAGGTCCTTCTATTCAGAGGAGCCCAGGGAGTCTTGTTCCAGGACTCCTCCCCGGGGGCTTCGCAGCCATCGGGGAAGCTACGACAATGACATCCTTCACTGTGTCCGAGGCAATCGCAGCGCTCAGCGCCTGGCACCCAGTAGGCGCAGGAAATGCCGCGAACCCGGGCGGCCGTGGGCACCGGTCGATCACAGATCCCCCCATCAGCACCGCCCCGAGGCCGCGCCCCGAGAGCACAGGCTGCAGACGGGTCCTTCTCTTCCCAGGGGCGATTTCTTCCCCGTTCTTATCCCGCCTTCCTTCCTCCGCCTACGGACACCAGATGGGAGCAGAACTGCCAGCCACATGGCCGGGAAAGCGGCTGTCCTGAAGCTTCTCGGCACAACGGGGAAGGACGGGCCGGGCCTGCCCAGGCCTCTGGGCCGCAGGAAGATGAAGACAGCGATCTCCAGGGATGCACAGAGACGACGTGGAGCACTCCCATCACTGCTCACGCCCTCCTCTCCCCACGTGACCCCGAACGAGGATCCTGAACCGGGACCTTACGGCCATGAGGAAGGACAGGGCCAGCCTCCAGGGTGGGTGCCACCCTCGGGAACAGGGAGGGCCCGGGAAGGCGGCTGCAGCGAGGCTGTTGGAACAGGAGCCTGGGGGTGAGCAGGAGCTGGCCAGTGCGGCACCAGGGCAGATGCCTTCATCTGAGCAGCTCTTCAAGGGCGCGTGTCATCGGGGGACCAAAGCCCCATGCCCAGGATGACACGCTGCACCACTCAGCAGCCCCTCGGGAGGAAGCGTCCCCCTCTTCCCTCCCTGCGGTGCTCACGCCAGGGCCGGGCCAGGCGAGGGCTCATGAGGGCTGTGCTCCCCACCCACGAACAGACTTCAGAATAGATGTCGTGTGGCCCGGTGCAGGGATCGCTCACAGACCACCCGAGGACAGAGGACAAGAGCACGTGACAGAAGTGCTCGGGGGCCGAGAGCAAGGGGTGGGCGCGGTCACCCTCAGCCCTCACACCCTGGTGGGTGAGCGTGTATGTGCGTGGGGGGCACCCGAGGGTGGGCGAGTGCAGACCTACGTGCCCGGGCGTGTAGGTTCACGTGAGGCTGTGCGCCGCATGGGTGGGGGTGTCCGTGTGCGGGTGGGGGTGCGTGGTCAGTGCACGTGCGTCCAGAGAGCCGAGGGCGGGGGACAGCCCTCCGTGTGGCTCCCTGAGGTGGCTGAGCAACGACTTTGTCACGCTGGGGAGATTCCGGGAGGTGCAAACTCATTAGCAGGCCCCTGCTATCCTCTGAGTAACACGGCAGCCGAGTTCCACAGCACCTCTGCCACCTCCGAGGCATTAGCAGTTAATTAATGGAAGGCGTTTCCCACGTCTGGCCCCTGCATCAGGAGGTGCCATCTGCAGCCTCGAGCTGGAGGCCTCCAAGGTCCCCACGTGACGTGACGGGTGGGACAGGCGGCCTTGCCCTGCCCACACTGATGTCTGCGGCGCCCGGGGCAGGCTCCGGCCTCTCGGGCAACTCCAACTGTCCCCAGGTCCCCTCTCAGGCTCAGGGTGGTTGAGGAACTTGTCCTTATTCCTGACCCCACTCACCTCCCCCAGCAACAGGTCCTACACACCCTCCAGGCAAGAATCGTCCCGGGACAGACATGGCAGCTGCCCTGCCTGAGCTGGCGGGCCAACTCCCACGCCTGCAGCAGGGCGGACCCCCTGCTCGTAACCCCTCCCACCCCAGCCCTAGTCACTCGCGCACAGTACCCCGAGATTCCGTTTACTGACTGTCACCTGCGTTTCCCACGAGAACGACATGACAGCTCCAAGGCAACAAGAACCATAACGGTCGTGTTGATGCTGGGTCCCTGGCATCCTTACCGGTTCCTGGCCCTCAGGAAGTGCTCAAATAAACACCTGCTCGACCTTGAATCTGGGGCACAGGGCTTGCCAGACGCTGGAGCCGGGGTCTGTTCCTGTCCATCCGATTCCGGCGTCCACCCCTCAGTGACGTCGGGTATTCCTGCTTCCTCACCTTCCATCGCCAGTCTCTCCCGTCTCATCCTCCCGCGGCACAGGACACCCTTCCCCAGAACGCGGCGGAAGGCAGGCCCACGCCACCGGGGAGCGAGGAGCCCAGCACCCTGCTCCGAGCGGCTGGGCTCTGGAGAAGAAGAGCACCATCCGTGCCAGACAATCTTGGAGCACGAGTCTTTCCTTGTCTGTTTTGTCCATTTGTTCACAAGCTCCTTCGTCGAGCATCAGTTGAGGACCCGCTGCGGGCCATGGGCCCCGAGTTTCGACAGAGCAGTAAACTCCCTCAGCACACTGTCTCTCTCTGTGATATCACGTGTTTACAGAGGGAGAAAAAAGCCACCGTGAAAGAGGAGGTAGCTCCACAGTGTGACTGGGCGACAGAGGAGGTGGGTATGCTGAGACAGGGTCTGCAGAAGAGGCTTCTAGTTCTTCTCTGAGCCCTTCCCCACCCCAGAGAAGCCATTGCCAATACCTGGTGACTGTTGTCTTTGGACAAAACACAGGACTAGGTCTGGGCAGGGGGATAAAGACATGCTGGGAACCCTCTCTGGCCAGGGGTCTCGCTGACACCGGAGGAAACTGAGGTGCCAGGAACCACCAGAGGGATCTAGGCGGGACTGTGACACAGAGGAAGCAACTTTTCTTGCCTGGGGAAAGGATACTAGGGGAGTGGGATATTTGAGTTGGGTATTAGAGGTTGAGTAGGAGTTGAATAAAAGGTACAAGTTAATAAAATCATAGCAGTACACGGTGACTAGGGGATGTGCAACCGTGCAGGAAGCTAGATCTGAGGTCCCCAGGCTCTCAGGTTCAAAACTCCAGCAAAATTTCCACATATAACAAAATTGGGATGCACAGAGAGAAGCTGACGTCCCTCCTGCCAGTAGTGACCAGCCCCCACACACAAATACACACACATGAAACCATCCTCTGTGATCACCACCACTGACTAACAGTAATATGAAGAACACATCTCAAAATAAAAAAAAATGTAATTAGCTACATGACAATAAATGAAAAACTAAGTGCATCATCGTTAGTGCTCTTAATTTTCCGGCACACGTCTGTGCACTTGAACTTGAGAACCCTAAGGCTGGAGGAAACAGAGGTGAATTTGGGAAGGCGGGTGGGGCCCAAGAAGAGCTGTGTGGCCGCAAGAAGAGTCTTGAGGGCAGCGTGAAGTCACCGAGGGACCTAGCGCACGCTCAGCCTGGTGACGAGACCGCACAGAACCTCAGTGTGGACGGCAGACTGCAGGGGGGAGAGGGCTGGAGGCAGGACGGCTGGGGGGCACTGACACATAGGGGAGGGCCAGGGAAGACCAAGGCGAGCTCTGCCGTCATTGTCATTAGCAACAGCGCCTGCTGTGCACCAGGCTCTGTCCTGAGCACCTAACATGGGCTCACTCATTCCATCCCATCACGGCCCTAGCAGAGAACCACCTCATCACTTGTGTGACGGATGAGGACAGCGAGGCATAGAGATGTGTGATAATCTTCCCAGTCACGTGCTCGTCAGTGACAGAGGGGCCACGAAGTCTGGTCATCTGTCCAAGAGCCTTCCCTTAACCCCCGTGCTGGAGGGTGCGGAGCATGTGACAACACTGCTTTTGGAATCACGGGTGGAGGGCGGCGAGCTGACCACGAAACCGACACGTAACAGAGCCACGGGGACGCGCCAAGGGTCACGAGACCACCCGCTGTGGCCAGGCTGCAAGAGCTGCGGCTTGACAGCCGCCTACAAACAGCGCGGGCGTTTCTACAGCCCAGCCACCAGGACGGATCCGAACCTCCACATCAGAATTTAAAAGATAGATTTCAGGTCTCCCAGACTGAAAAGTATTCCTGGTTTGACCTCTTCTAGCCCTGGAAAATTCGTGAGCGACGACTGAAGAGTGTGGCATTTGGGGTGTGCCGGTCAATATAAACAGAGCACGGCCTCACCTTCCAAGGACAACGCAGACACTCAACAAGCGCCACGTGATCCACGGCTCATGCCGGGAAGGACCTGGTTTCCGGGGCGGAGGAGGGCAGGGAGGGATGCACAGAAGGGTGGATTTACCTAAACAGGGGAGGGAACACACTCACTCCTAAATGTCTCTAGCTCATTCCCAGAACCTTCCAGGCATTTTCCTGCAGCTCTGCGACCTTATCCATCAGCACCTGCGATCCGGTCACAGTCCTTTTTTGAGGGAGTAACTGCCATCTTCTCCAGCAACCTCAGCAACAGCAAAAGGCCATTCCCAGACGTCAGGCGCCCCCTCCTCCGGCGCCCAGCACAGGGCCTGGCACAGGGGTTGAGTGAGTGAGTGAATGCATGAACAAATGAAAGAGATTCGTGGCGTGATACAAAGATGGAAGCAGCTTCCCCTGCAGGCCACAGCTATTAACGATGGCCTGGAGCCCCTGCCCCTGTGCCCTCGACAGCGGGGACGCTGCGATCCCTAAGCCACCCCAGGCCTCCTGTGGCCCCAGCACTGCTCCGAGCTGCCCCTAAGCAGCCTGTCACTCAAAGCCTCCCCTTTCTCTCCCTTGCTGGTGGGAGGAGCACAGAAACGTGGCGAAGATGAGACGGAAGCCTGGCTGCGCTTCAGTGGACCGAGGGGACGCTGGAACTTGGGAGAACGTATTTTTTAAACGCCCAAGGGAGGCCGCCAAGTTCTCTTGCATGTTCGTTCCAGGCAAACGACCCCGGGAGGCAGGGCTGTGTTTTCAGCTCCAGGTTACGTTTGGGCAGCAGGGGCTCGGAGCAGGGAGCACACGTTCAAAGTCACACGGCAGTGAGTGGCAGGTCTGGCCTAGGCTTTCTAAGTTTACCACCTGGGCGTCACACCAGTGTTTCCCAAAGTACATTCCATGGAACCCTGGCATGGGGAGACACTGTGGAGGAACGTAGTTGGGGAAATACCGTCTACAATAAAAGGGCTCTCCGGAAGAGCCCCACTCCATATTTAGCATAATGAAGGCTCTGAGAAGTCCTGCAGGAAGCAATCCTATTCAGCTGTTTAGCCAGCTTTTCCTAAACAGATTGATTGGGCAACCCCTGTTTATACCTTGCTGCCTAGACACCAATAACCCCAGAAATGCTGTCACACAAAGTTTGAGCAATAACCCCAGGATTAAGCAGTTTGAATGTATTTCCACTAAGTAGTACTAATGACAATTTATTTTGGGACTATAAAAGTCTTTTCTCCAATATCTGTGTTCCAGAGATAACAGGATTCTCTAAGATCTTAGCAGAAGTTGGGCCTCGAAATTTCCCAAGTCACTAAGCTTCTCCTAGCCATCCAAGGCTCGCTGTGCAGCAATGACTCTGGGATTAAGACTAGATAAATGGGCATCGTGGATGCTTCTGACACCAGTGGAAAAACCAAGACGTTATTAAAGTGGCTTCTTTTTTTTTTTTTCCTGGTATGTACTGTGGAAAAAACAGCACACTAACTGGAAAGCCCATCTGTTTAGTATCAACCCCATAATTCTGCCAATGGTCGCTGGTGCCTGCCAGACATATGGCCAGTTCTCCGAGTGAAAATCAGCTCCGATCTGTAAATCAAGTGAATCCGAAAGTTCCGCACGGAGTTTGGCAGCGCGAGTTCAAACACAGAGATGATGGAAAAGGAGGAAGGTGGGATCTGGAAAACGGGCTTCCTTGGCATCTCGTCTCCCTTTTTTGTTATTTGACTTAGTGAGATGCTTCTGTATCCATGCATGAGCAAACCCTTGCAAAAATCCTCGTGCAAGAAGCCCGCCTGTATCTTTGCAAAGGCTAAAAGCTGCTTCTAGAGACGTCCTCCTGAAGATCGTATTTTACAGAGAAGAGGAAAAAAATGAGCATTTCGGAGAAAGGACAAAGAGTAAACTAACACATCAGGAGATTTTAGCGCGGTAGACAAATAATATTGCTCAATATTGTCCCCAATAACTCTGCAGCTGTTGCCCGGGTTTCCTGGCTTCCACCGCCGCCCACCCCTCAAGAAAACAGGGCCTTGCATCCTTTACCTGTTTAACATCACAGTGGCTTTGGGGATAAAACACAAAACCCCAACGGTGACCCCCGAGCCCCGGCCTCCGTTTCTTAAGCTTGTCTAGCGCCGTGCCCCTCCGTACCCCATGCTCCGGTTGTCGTTCCTTCTCCTTGCTCATTAAGTGCTTTCCCGCCACAGGGCTGCCTCCCAGACTGTTCCCTCTGCTTTTCCCTGGTGAACTCCTACTTATCCCTCATGGTCCCATCCTCCATACCCAAGTTTGAGTCTTTCATGAATTTGACAAGTTTTTCCACCACACGGAGGAGAACTCTGCCCCAAGAGCCAAGGTCGTTATGCTTGAATGTCTGGAACTGTCGGGCTTTTGAGGTCCCTGATGTCTTGAGGCTACTCCCTCTGACCCCAGTTCCTCTGACTGTCATGGAAGCGACACAGCGAGATGGGAACAGTCCAGCAAACCTGCATGCCACACATCACAGGCTTTCTGGGAGCAGCTGAAAGCCGGTGACAGGGCCAGTCCTTCTGGGAGCCTGCCCTCCCGCCCCCCGGGTGGCACCGCCTGCTGGGGCTTAAGTATCACCCACTGCTGTTGGGGACGGACGGCCCTGTGTCCCCCAGGAGGGCCTTCCCTGCCGGGCAGACGCACGGCTGACTCCGGCCCAGCCTGTGGTTCTCCACCATCGAGGGGTCACCCTGATCTTCAACAGTAACCTGGGCGGTGCCCCCGGCTCTGTCCCCTGCCCACTCACGCCACACACGGCACTGACCCACAGGTGCTCAGCCCCAGCCCCTGCCCTTGCGGTCCCTGGAGCGTGGACAGCCGAGAAGATGGGCAGTGAGGACGGAGCAACTTCACCATGTCCACCCCGGTGTCCCCTGCCCAGGTCACCCTCATCACTCCCAGGCTCCTGCGAGCCCCTCCCTCCGGTCACGCCACACACGCCCGACCCCACCTCGCCCTGCGTCAACACCTCCAAGGTTCCACCCCCGGGACCCCTGCCCTCCCCCAGCAGCTGCAGCCTCAGCCCTGCCTCGGGACCCTGCATCCCCGCCCCCTCGAGGAAGCCTCTCCCCGCACCTTAGCAAAGCGGCCTCCTCTCCCCGCTCAGTTCCGCGTGCAAGCATCCCTCGTCCTCCATCCGAGCCACGGCGAGATACCCCAGCACCTTCGCGCCACACCGACGTTGTCTGTACGGCACAAGTTCCCCCAATGTGCTCTCGTCCCGCCGACCGAGCTGCCCGTCCCCCCCACTGGAATGACCTCGTGCACGGCCGGCACCGACGGGTCCTCGGGAAGGAGCGTGTGCACGAGTGCGAACGAAGAGGCCTCGCCGACGATACGACGGGGCTCCGCGGTCAGAAAAGGATTGGTCTCCACGCTCGGGTAAGACTTCCTGGGGGAGTGAGGGCATCTGAGGTCAGTTCTGAAAGGTCAGTGGGGGCTGAGCAGGTTGTAGTGATGACGACGATGACGACGACGTCAGGTAACGTTGGATTGTGGGGACACACTACGGCTGTCAGTCCCCTCCTCTGCCGACGGGTGTTCCGGGCGTTTGCACACGGCAGCTGTCAAGGACAGAGCTGCTGCAAGTGGGCATGCGCACGTTGGTCTCCCCGTGCCTGTTTTCCAGTTTCTTAGGTGCAGACCTAGGAGCGGAATTGCTGGGTCATACGGGGAATCTATGTTTAACTTTTTGAGGAGCCACCAAACTTCTCCACGATGTCTGCACCATTTCACGTTCCCGCCAGCGATGAAGCACAGACGCCACTACAGCACGGGTCACTTCAAAGTCACGATGCTACGCAAAAGAAGCCAGTCACAAGACACCACCTGTTGTACCATGAAACACCCAGAATAGGTAAATCCACGCAGGCAGAAAGCAGATCAGTGGTTGCCAGGGGACCGGGCAGGGAAGAGTGCATATGGGGTCTCCTCTGGGTGTGATGAAAACGTTCTGGAACTAGATACAAGTGATGGTTACACAACATCGTGAATGTCCCAAATGCCACCGAACTGCACACTCTAAATGGTTAAT
The DNA here is from genome assembly GCA_008086735.1 of Cheirogaleus medius. Classification (NCBI taxonomy): domain Eukaryota; kingdom Metazoa; phylum Chordata; class Mammalia; order Primates; family Cheirogaleidae; genus Cheirogaleus; species Cheirogaleus medius. Next base: position 1,482,198 of record VBSM01003201.1, read on the forward strand.
TTTGTGTTTTGTGAATTTCCCCTAAGCAACAACAAAATAAGCAAGTGACTATTTGCACGTTCTTGCCACACATCATTGCATTTAATCTTCATGACACACCCAGAAGGGTAGGTATTACAGTCGAGCATCCCTTATCCAAAATGCCTGGGGCCAGAAGTGCTTCGGATTCTAGACTGCTCCAGATTCTAGAATCCCTGAATTGCTGATCAAACATCCCTAATCCGAAAATCCAAAATGCAAGATGCTTCGATGAGCATTTTCTTTGAGCATCACATTAGAGCTCAAAAAGTTTCAAATTTTAGAGCATTTCAGATTTCAAATTTTTGGATTAGAGATCCTCAACCTGTATAACTCCCTTACTTGACAAGTGAGAAAAGCAGGCTCAGAGACGGAAGTGACTTGCCCAAGGTCACACAGCAGCCAAGTGGCACAGCACGGGCTCAAACCCAGGTAGGGTTAATTCTCAAGATTCAAACCCGCCCGAGACTGTCACTCCTCCTCCACGACAGGGGACATCTCTGCGGGGCAAGAGTTGCCCCTTTGATGACGTGGCAGGTCCCACCTTCCTCCTCCAAGCATGGCGGCACTCACTGACACGCCAGGCAGAAGGCATGACCTGAAGGAGCAACAGCACAAATGTCCATCACCGATGAGTGGACAAGCAAAACATGGCGCATTCACACAGCGGGAATCACTCAGCCGTAAATTGGGACGAAGCCCCGATACCCGTACGGCCCGATCAGCGTTGGAAACGCGATGCTGAGGGAAAGCAGTCAGGCACGAAAGGCCGTGCACTGTACAATTTACATGAAACATGCACAACAGACAAACAGTTAATACATGGAGACAGAACATGGATGAGAAGTTGTCAGAGGCTGGGAAGAGGGGATACGAGGAATACAGTGCAGAGTGTCCTTTTAGGGGACGAAAACGTTCTGGAATTAAATAGTGGTGACAGTTTTGCAACAATGTGACTGCACTTAATGCCACTGAATTATACCTTTCAGTTTTTATTTAAATTAAGAATTTAATCAAAAGACATCATAAAATGAAAACACAGGACACCGTGCAGGGAAAGATGTTTGTGACGTATTTAACTGACACAGTCTGGCTCCTAGATATCGAGAACTCCCGAAAATTAATAAAGTCCAATAACCCAATAGAAAATATGCCAAGTTCTGGAATGCTTTCCAAAAGCAGACATCCAAATGGTCCACAGGCACATAAAGATTTTCAACCTAATTAATATTCAGGAAAATGCAAATTACATCCACCAGGATTGGCACAAATGAATCGTAGCCTTTAAGATGGTTAAACTGGTAAATTGGATGTTATTTGTATTTTATCTCAACTAAAAACAAAAACGCACATCCTGATCTAGTGGAACGCCCTGTCAAGTCAAGAGGTCGGGGCTGGGCCAAAAGAGCCAGCCACAGGAGCAGGGGTTTCCCAGGGGCAGGAAGCGCAAACAGATCTGCGTTTCTTTATTGTCCCGCATCTGAAGTTTGGCCTGTCCCGGTGCTCAGGAGGCCCAGTGTCACGGGGGATGAACGACGCAATTATTCCAGCAGCGGCACATCTGCCCGCGCAGAGCAGCCTCCCGTTGTCTGATGCCAGCAGCTTCCGGGCCTGGCGCTCTGATCGCACGTGTCTGTCCACCCCTTCGCAGAATCAGGACCTGGGTCCAGAAGACAGCTGGCCGGGAGGCCAAACGGCCACCCACACACGCACACGGCTGTGACTTACGCAGGCTCCAAAGAGCAACGGAAACATACGGTCTCATGCAACCTGCAGACTTGCAACCACCCCAACTTAGACAGGTGTCAAGGATCACACGTTTCAAGGCGCTGTGGCTGTGGGGTTGTCACCTGGCCTCACGGTGCTGCCCTTTGGATGTGCCACTTCAGCTGCCACTCAGAGCGTCCTCCTCCTCCTGTCGGAGCACCCGGCAAATCCTGAAAGTTCTCACCTTTGTGGCCGCCCTGTTCTCGAAGGCCTGCCTGGAGGGGTCCGGGCAGGACAGTGCCCTGGTCACTCTCAGTGCTCTGCCCAGGCCCTCCCGTCCTCCTGCAGCGGCCGTCACCCTCCCAGGCCCCTCTGCAGTCCGGCCCTGTGGCCCCGCAGCTGCTCTTCCCTTTTGCACAGAGATGAGAGCCAATGACTGATGGTGGCCCGAGTATGGCCCAGCCCTGGCCTCAGCAGGGACAAATTCACACTCACAGTCCCCTCGAGTCAGGCTGCAGCTACCTGCCCCCCCACCTACCACCCGGCTTTGCCTGAGACCACCGCCCCACTGGCCTCCTCCCCTTCTCTGCGCTTTCTCCAGCACTGGTTCCGTTTCTCCTAGGAGCACTGCCTTAGGAGTCAATCACCCTGGATCCTTTCCCAGGGTCCTTCCAAGAACCCAAAGCGAGACAACCGTCTACTCCGTGCCAGCTGCTGGGTCAACGTGCATGAGCAAAAGCAGGCATGGTGCCCGCCCTCATGAGTGCACAGCCCACCTGGGCACAAACTCACCTGCACACACAGCCCACCTGGGCTCACCGTCCTTACGAAGCCTGCGGCCCTCTGTGCTCACACCCACCTAGGCTCGCAGTCCTCACTGGGCACACAGCCCACCTGGGCTCACAATTAATGGCTGGAACGTATAAGAGCTGCGTCATGAAGGCACAGGTGAGCCTCTGGGGGGAGGAAGAGAGCAGGTAAGGGAGCTGGAGACACTTCCCGCAGGAGGTGAGGGAAGCTGGCCGAACACTCTGCACTCGGGGGCAGCGACGTGCAGGAGTCCCCGGAAAAGGCCGCTTGGAACAGCCGCTTCCGTACTTTCTCCAGAACTCGCCACTGCCCCTTTGTGCTGCCTGCCTTCCCATCGGGAACTACGTGCAAGGGTCAGACACAGTCCAGAGAGACTAAGTGACTCCCCCAGGATCACACAGCACTGGGTGACGGCCCTGAACGCACAGGCCAGGCTTCAAGTCTCCGAGGCGAAGGAGATTCCGCCAGGGCCCTGCTGGCCACCCACCCCGAGTGTCGGGACCAGAGTTCCGCAGAGGGTGTCCCTTGTTCAGCTGCCTCTTGCGAACTTCAAAGACAAAGAGACTGTGGCACCCCCAAGCAATCCTATCCTTCCCCACTCGGATGCCTTTTTGAAAATCATGACTCTGCAACTGCCTCTATGAACATAAAACGTTGGGAGGTCTTCGATCACAGTTCCCGGGCTGGCAAGCAGATCCCCACGTGCAGTTCAAATGCACCGTCAAAGCCGGGTCCGTGGGGACCACTCAGGTCTTGGCCTCAGAAATCATTTCCTCCCTCATCCATTAAGTCAATGAAATTGAGCCTGAGAGCTCATCCAGGGGATGGAAATGAACTTGGGAGGGAAGAGCGAGAGGCTCCTGCCCTGCCCACACCCCAACCCTTGGGGTAAACACCGCGCGGCGCCACCTCGCACAGCTGGGGAGCGTGCTGGGCGCTGTCGCGGGTAATCGGTCGGGGCAAGTGTGACTGCGTGTGCCAAAGACGCTCTGCTCCCGGGTGTACACCCTGAAGGACTGACAACAGGTGTCACGCGAAAACGTGTACATGAATGTTCACGGCAGCACTATTCATAGTAGCCAAAAAGTGGGAAAATAACCCAAATGCCCATCCACTGACGAATGGATAAATAACATACAGAACATCCACACGGGGGATGTTCCTCAGTCACGACGCTGATGCGCGCTACGAAATCAACGAACCTTGAAAACACGCTAAGCAGAACCATCCGGTCATAAAAGACCACATGTTGTGTGACTCTATTTATATAACGCGCCCAGAATAGATTAATCCGTAGAGACAAAAAATAGATCAGTGGTTGCCGGGGGCTGGGGAAAGGGGAGATGGGGGTGATTCCTTCATGGGTCTGGGTTTCCTTGCGGGGTGATGAAAATGCTCCAAACTTACACTGTGGTGCAGGTTGCTCAGACCCACGGATACAGTAAGAAACATTAAACTGTGTGCTCTGCGAGGGCGGATTGTACGGCATGTGAATTATATGAACAGCTCAGTAAAGCTATAAATAAAAAAGAAAACCAAGATGTTTGGGGCCACATCCTCTCTCAGCTCCGACGCTGAGCTGGCCGAGAGCCATGGGGCGTCTTCTGCAACCGCAGCGCTGTGTCCCTGCGCAGGAGCCGGTCTCTCTGCCGGCCTGCGGGACCCCAGAGCCAGGCTGCCCCGCACGAGTGCTCGCCAGCATCTCCCAAACCCTCCGGGCTCCGCTCCCGCCGAGGCTCTGCTCAGGCCAATTCACATCGTGGGCGTCGATGATGGGAGAGCCAGGCTGCTCTCGCCCACTGGCCGCACAGACGCAGGGCGAGCCTCGGAAATACGAACGGGGCCCTGCCGTGCCCTGCTCAAGCCCCTGGTGGCTCCCCCTACACTGAGGACCAAATCCAAACTCCGTTGGAGCCTGTGGGTTCACCGGCAACATCTCTGCCTTGTTCCTTCCGTCCCAGCCAGACTGCCTGCCGGCACACCGCGCTAATTAAGCATGCCGGTTTGTTGCTGCCTCAGGGCCTTTGCACCAGCCATCCTGTGTGCCTGGAATGCTTTCCCCAGCACTGTCACCTCGCTGACTCCTCGCCCCAAGGCGTCCACTGTGCAGAGGCTTCAACTTTGCCTACTCACCCTCTCGGTGGCTTTCCTATACCTTCCTCAGCTCAGCCGGCGACATCATGTTGTTTCACTTTCTTTGGGGCACTTGCCACTCTTTGGAGTCTTGTGCATTTAGTTGTTTTCTTTCCTATTAGAATACAAGCTCCTTGAATGCAAGGCCCTCCCCTATTTAAACTCCACTGCCCACGGTGGGGGAGGCCAGCAGGACGCCCCTGCAGTCTGGTCCTCGACGCTTTCCAGCCCCCACTCAGCGCCCCCCGCTCCGCCCGCCCAGCCCCTGCTTGGTTCCTCAGGGTCTCTTACGTTGCTTCAAGAACCTTACGCACACTTTCCCCTGTAGACCCTCGTCCCCACCCCTGGCCTGGCCAGCTTCCACCTTGGCCCACAGCCTACTTACCCTCTGCTCCCTCCCAAAACCCATCGCCGACAGGGGTGGACAGGGCCGGGCCCCGCTCTGTCCCCCACAGCCCCTGCCATCCCCGTCATCACAGCTCACGCAGAGCCTGGGAGTTGCTGGTTTCGCTGCATCATCTCCTGCTGGACTGACTCCCTCCAGGCGGAGAGACAGGCGCGCCTTGCCGCCGCCTGCCCACCGGCACGGAATCGCACACAGAGCAAGTCCTCAGCACGGTCCTCCTGAGGGAAGAACGCCCACTGCAGGTGCATCCTGCACAGCACGCTGCCACGTGGCAAGGCGTGGGCCCCACGAGCCAGCACGGACAGGGGTTCCCAAGCTCTTACCAACTGTCCAAACTTGGATGGGCCACGCAACCTCTCTGAGCCTCGGTTTCCCGTCATCTGTAAAATGGAAATGATGCTAGTGCCCACCACCAACAGTGGCTGTGAGATTTACATGGGTTCATGCACAGGAAAGGCGTCAGCTGGCATCTGGCACGTGGCGAAGCCGGGTACGTGTTAGCCGGCTGTATACATCATCACCTTCACCGTCAGTTTTCTAGGCAGCCTGGGTGTCCCGCGGGCCCTGGCACCCAGGAGGAACTGCATAAATATTTGTCGTTTGAGTGAAGCAGCGACACAGGATCTTGGGCAAAAATCACACAATTTTCAAGGGCTTCATAAAAAGCAAACACTTTACCAAGTTTTTAATTGTCAACAGGATAGATACTTCCTTCCAAAAGCAAAAGATCCCAGATGGATGGAAAAAAAAATCCTCATGTCTTATGGAATCGGCAAGGACTGAGTGAGACGTTTTTAGGAGAAGTAGCCACTATAGCAAGATTCTGAAACCCTTTCCAAATATCTGGAAAGAAATGCGCAGCAGAAAAGAATTTGGAAGAGCCGATGTCCTTGGATCCCGGGAAGGATGGCGGGGGTGCTGTGAGCAGGGACTGCTCTTCCCAGAAAGGGGACTTTGGCAGAGGACTCGGCCGCACGAGGGAGACCAGCCCAGAGCGCGGCGCCAAGTGTAGCACGTGCTCAGCAGGCGCGGGCAGAGTGCGTCTTTGGTGGCCTGACAGACAAAATCCCTGGACCCCACCCATCGGGTGCCACAGTCAGCAAAGGGGATGGGAGTTGAGACAACAGAGGCCCTGGCTGCTGTCCGTCTGCTTTCACACGCGCGTGCACGTGAACACGGGGACGCAACACGCGTGCTTTCGGTGCTCGTCGATAGAGGACACGGTGTGGGCCTCCAGAGCCCAGGAGACCCTCTGTCTGGGCCACCCATGCAAGCGGTGACCCTTGGACCAGAGGTGCTGGCCGCCTCGAGAGGGCCAGCCTGGTCTTCAGTGGGCCCCTCCGGAGGGCACTTTGGTTGGGGTGCCCTTTGTCCTTTTAGCAGACCGCCAGAGCCGCCTCCCAGGAGAGAGCCAAGCGGGGAACCAGGAAGCAGAAACAGGGGCTCTGCTGTTGCAGCACCTACAACTTCATTTGGAAAACAAAGTGCCACCAGCCGGCGTGGGGGAAGTCTGGGCTTCAGAGTGAGGAGACCCCAGTGCTCACGCTGGCTCCTGGCCCTGTGACCCTAGGCAGGTCCCAGCCTCTCCGGGCCCCTCAAGGGTCCCCACCTGTAAAATGTGAAGACAACAACATTAACACTGGTCACACCAGACCCAAACTGTAAGGGGCACAGGTCGCTAAAACCAGGTAGTTCGGCAAGCTAAAGGTATCCCCCAAACGGCTTACATTCCCCCGAAAGACGACGCGCGGGTGGGGAGGGAGCACGCGTGATTCCCCTGGGGAAGGGACTGAGGGGTTACGGCTGCATCCTTCAGGCCAAAAGCACAAATCCACTGAAAACCCACAGAATCTGTCAAACTTGAAACCCTCTCCAAAGGTAGGAAATTCTGCTCAAGGATCAGCTGCGAGGGAGAGAGGGGGCCTTTCGCCATGGCGCGGGTGCAGTGCGTCAGCCCGAGCGCCCCGGGGACGCGCATCACTAATTTATGCATCTGGCATTAGCGAGGGCTGCGAACTCGTTTATTGTAAAAACACACAACTGTACACTTTGACACATTAAATTTTCATGAGATCGGATGGGTTCTTGTCTGGAAGAGGAACGGCTCCTGTGAGGAGCTGGCCGCCCTCGGAGGAGCAGAGACGCCTTCTGGCGACAGCAGGCGCCCACGCGCAGGCCAAGCAGACCAACCTCGCCACCCGCGGGGCTCCCGGCGCGGGGCGGGACTGCGATGCCTTCTCGGCGCGTTTCAGATATGTCGACGTCCTCTTTAAAACAGAGCCCCATGCAAACTGCAGAGTTGCACGTTCCTTGAGGTTTAGTTTAACTTGTATTTAAAGTTGCCAACATTCAGCTGTCGCTGACCTATAAAAGTGGCAATTGCATACAGATCAACTTAACATAAGTCAAAACCAGATCTCCTTCTATAATGATTTATAAATAAAGGTAGGAAAATGATTAGAATCATTTCGGGGAGAGATTTTTCTGTATCATCAAAAGGGGCCATACTAGGGCCAGGCGAGGTGGCTCACACCTATAATCCCAGGACTTGGGGAGGCCAAGTCAAGAGGACCGGATTGCTTGAGGCCACAAGTTCGAGACCAGCCTTGGCATCACAGCAAGACCCCATCTCTACAAATACTATAAAAAATTAGCCAGGCATGGTGGCGCGCTTGTAATCCTAGATATTCGGGAAGCTGAGGCAGGAGGATTGCCTGAGCCCAGGAGTTTGAGGTCATAGTGAATTATGATCACGCCACTGCACTCCAGCCCAGGTGACCGAGCAAGACCCTGTCTCAAAAAGGGGGGGGGGCAATACCAAAATGTGAGCGATGTGCCTTCATGATGCTGTAACTGAGCATCCCCTTCCTCTGGTTCTGCACGTGCACACACTAGGGACGACCCTTGAGGATGGTCCCGGTGGGGGGACACCATTGACCCTGGGGTCAGAGGCCTTGGAAGGCCCGCTGCAGCCCAGTCACAACACAAACACGGCGTCCGCATTTCCCTCCTCCCCGATGGGCCAGACGGGCGCGTCAGGCCGGGCAGCAAGAAGCGCTGACAGGCACAGGGCAAGCAGGAGAGGACTCAGGGCCTTGGACACCATGCAGCGCACAGCCAGCAGCGGGACAACGCGTGACCGCGGAGACAGACGCCGGGACCCGGCCTGGGGAACCTGCTTCACACCTCCCAAGTGATAAGGTCTTGGGAAGAAAGACAGAAAACGGAGAGTCCTTTTGCTCTTGACGCATAACTGCTGGGTTCCCCCCCACCTAGTTCGTAAGGGTACGCAAGAGAACCTCGAAGCCAGATTTCGAGACCTTTCCCGAGCCTCTCAGATGTATCCGCGCTTGGGTGGGAGATCCGTTCCAGGATGTGAAGCTACTGCCAACGGGGACATAGCCTGTCTGTCATGAAATTGTGTACCGAAAAGAACATGAATCACAAACGAATGTATTCAAGTGCTTCATCAGAGATTTGGGTGCCCTAAATTTTTGCAGAGGTTTTCTTAGACTTCAGATTTCTAGAAAATGCCATCATGGAGGAATACTCAAAAACACACCTTGACAATAAAATTGTTTTTGTTACCCAAGCGATTTTCTGCTTCAAAAACCTCTGACAAGGAACAAATCTATGTCTCATGGTCTATGCCAACATGGTAAAGAACGCAGGATCGGGTGTGGGTTCCAGGTGGGAATTCCAGCTCGACCCCACTGAATATCTGCGAGACCAGGGACAAGTCACTTCCCCTCTCTGAGCACCGGTACCCCAGGCTCTAGAACATGAGTAATAATACTAGCTACTTTATGGGGTTGTTGTGACAGTTAAGTGAGATTAAATCACCCAGCACAGCATCAAATGTAAATTAAAAGTTAGCCAATGTAGGCCAGGCACGGTGGCTCACACCTGTAATCCCAGCACTCTGGGAGGCCGAGGCAGGAGGATCGTTCTAGGTCAGGAGTTCAAGACTAGCCTGAGCAACATAGCTAGACCCCATGTCTACAAAATATAGAAAAATTAGCCAGGCATGGTGGCATATGCCTATAGTTCCAGGCACCTGGGAGGCTGAGAAAGGAGGATCGCTTGAGCCCAGAAGTTGAAGTTGCAGTAAACTGTGATGACGCCACTGTACTCCAGCCTGGGTGATAGAGCAAGACCCTGCCTCAAACAAAACAAAACAGAACAAAATGTTAGCCAATGTGGTAAAATGAGTGCATTTCATGAAACTCGGTATCCTGATTAGGTTATTGTATTTTAGTTTAGCACTGAGGGAAACTGGGTAAAGTGTGTGCAGGATGTCTCTATATTATTTCTTACAACTGCATAAACATGTGCAATTATCTCAATAAAAATTTCAATTAAAAAAAACTTAGCCCATGCTATTAAGATCATTAATCCTGCCAGAAAGGATACACTGAATAAGCACTCAAGGGTCTTTTTAATTTTTCATGAAAACAAATATTTATCTCTGTGTATTATTTGGATGTAAACACAATGAACATAGGAATAAAATAACTTCTTGAAATAATTATGCTACAATGACTCTATTTAATCACCTTCTTCCTTTACAAGTGTTAATACACTTCAATTACACTTCATTCATTCATTCATTCATCTATCCCGCCAATACTGACAGGGCACCCAGTGCCAGGCGTCACGAAGCCAGATGGGTTAGTCTCAATCTGCAATTGGGTGATTTGCCCACTAATGGCCTTCCAGAACCCTTCAGCAAGCAAGGAAAGGGGCGCGCAGGGTCGGTGCAGCCCCAGTCAAAATCACAACAGGGGTGTGTGTGTAAATTAATTCAAAAGTTTATATGGAAATGCCCAGGACCAAGAATTCCTAAGATAATCTTGAAGAAAATAATTTAGTAGGATTTACACTATCAGACATCCCGTGTGATCATAAACCCACAGTAGCCGTGATGGTGCGGCTGAGGCGATGATGAGGGCAGATGGATCAATGGGACAAGACACGGGGTCCAGAAGCAGACCCACACAGAAGCCCCGACTGAGCTGCGAGAAGGGACAGACCTGTGTGCTGGGAAAAGGACGATCCTTCCAACAAATGGGGCAGAGGCAATGGGGGCCCTATGGGGAAGGGGACTCCTGACCCCTCCCTCGTGCCACACACAGAATCAGTGCTGATTCCCAGTTTCAGAGCAAAACAACACTTCCAGAACAAAGTACAAGAGAAAATTTTCATGATCTAGGAGTAAGCAAATACTCCTTAAATAAGAAAGAAAAAGGGAAAAATTGATAAATTGACTTACGTTAAAATTAAGTATTTCTTTTCACAAAAAGATATCACATAAATAGGTGAACTGTAAAGGCAGCCACACCGAGGAACTCCAACCAAACACTCATATCCAAAATATATACACTTTTTAATTCCTAGCATTCAGTTTTTAAAACTTTCAAAAAACTGAACAGATGCTTCATAAACAGGACATTCAAACAGCCAAAGAGAGAAGGAAAAGGGGCTCAACCTCACTGGTGTTCGGGAGACGCCAGTTAGGCCCCCATGTGTTTCCGTACGTACCACAACAGCGAGAATCTTTAGCATGGCGGGCGGGGAGATTAATGAGCAGCTGCCCCCCCCCGCCCCCGCGCTGCTGCGGCCGTGGACACCGGTTTGACCATGTTGGAAAACTGTTTGATGGTATCTGTGATGCGGAGCACACGCAAGCCATACGGCCCAGCAACTCCTCCTCAGCAAGCAAGGAAAAAGAAACAAAAGACAAAAACCAAACACGAACTAGCAGCCCTGAGCATAACGGCCAAACCCTGGAAGCAGCGCTGTCGTGTACTGCGGTGGATAAATCGAGGATCTTCACACAACAGAATACTACGCAGCAAAGAGAGTGGAGGAGAGATGGCCACAGCCAGCAACATGGACCGACTGGGGAAATATATTGTTGAACAAATAAGCCAGATACAAAAGTAGTACCATTGCTCAATTCCAATTGCGTAAGAGTCAAAAACAAGTAAAACTAATCAAGACAGTGCAGATGAAGACAGGGGCTCTCTCTGCGGTGGTGATGCCTGGGCGGCTGGGGTTGTTCTGTTCCCCGCTCTGATGCGAGACGACACAGGTACATTCACCAGCCGATTTGCACATTGTCAGATTTTTGCATTTTATGTAAGCATTATATATCAGTAAAATGTTTCAAAAATTTTTTATGTTTTAAAAGAACTGTCTATTGAACACCTATTCCGGGCAAGATAATGTTCTATGCCTTGTAGAAAATGATACAAAAAGTACTAGACGTGCCCAGGAATCTATTTAAGAAGTTAAAATGTAAATAGAAAAAGACAACCTTGAATGACTGAAATTTCTCTGGGCCTCTGCTCACGCCTGTGAATGTGGACGGGTGCCGCGGAGGGCACACACCCCCAAAGGGCGCTCAGGAGAGCCTAGAAGGTGACTCGATTTCCCCACATTCGCCATGACTCCACATGAGAGCCCCAACCCTAGACCCTGATGTGAGAAGAAGAGGCAACTTGGCCTTTTCCACCCAAGGTCTCCTTTCAGGTCCTCTCAACATTAGTTTATATATCAGTGGAATGTTTTGGGTTGAAAATAGAAATAAGGGACTGCAGAAATTAGAATAACAATGTTTGGGTTTGAAATCAAAGGTAATTAATTTTCAAGAGTAAACATAAATGGACGCTGGAAAAATTCTTCACTAATGGACCAAATGTCTGGTAATTATAAACAGCGATGAAAGTTAAATTGGCCTGGGTTGGAGCTGAGAAACAAAGCTTATTAAATACAGCCTAAAGTTGCTTCCTAAATTTAATCGAATGATGCGCCCATTGTTGGTTGTCTACAAATACAACTAGAAAATGACCTGAGAGAAATTGTACGCTCAGCGCTACACACATGTATTCAGTGAATTCTGTCTGGCCCGTGCTATGGTGGGCTGCATCATAGGGGTGGGTGGTTGACGAAGACAATGAGTCCTCGTCCTCAAGAAGCTTGAAGTCAACTGACGACCCAAAGGCATGTGCACAAGTCACCAGGACCCCTGAGAACGTGGGAAGTTCTCACTGGGAGGGGACCACAGGATAAAAAAAATGACGAGGAGAAGTACCTAACAGCCTGGGAACTGCATCTCCCATCCGTAGTAACCAAAACCGCAAGGCCACGGTGCAAGTGTCACTGTTCAGATCGTGGGGCATATCCGCATGGAACGTGGGTTAGGTTACATAAGTCAGGGTGCAAGGAAACAGGACAAAGCAACAGGGAAACTGTGCATTTCCCAACAGTGCAACACATGACAGGGTCATAATCAGGTATTTGGGGAGAAGTCACATTGGAGATTTTTCACACTCACACTGCGATAAGTACACCTTTAATTTGATAAGCACAACTGTAGAAAATCTAGAAAAAAAATAAAACTGATTCAGAGTTAAGAAGAACTTTTTAAGCTTAAACGAAATAGAAGCAATCGAGAACAAAAGAATGGACAGTCCAAATTATACAAGAATTTTAAAGCTTTTAATTTAAAATTCCTATAAAACAAAGTCAAATGATGAAGTCTGAAATATATTCACAATAAATGACAAAGGGTAAAGTCCTTAACATATAAAGAATTCTTTAAAATCAACAAGAAAAAACACAAAAGCCTCTTCTTCCCCTACCCCAGCTGAGAAGGACAGAAAAGTTTTCAGTAGTTTTTAGAAGAAATAATATAATAAACGTAAACAACTGAAAATTCAGCCCTACAAGTTATCCAAAAGGAGCAAATTAAATACAGACCACCCGTGACTTATGATGGTTCTACTTAAAATTTTTCAGCTTTACGATGGTGGGAAAGTTGTATTTTTGACATAATGTACAATATTTGATAAATTATAAGTTATTCAATACTTTATTATAAAACAGGCTTTGTGTTACATGATTTTGCTTAACTGCAGCCTAATGTAAGTGTTCTGAGCATGTCTAAGGTAGGCTAGGCTAAACTACGATGTTCGGTAGATTAGGTATATTAAATGCATTTCTGATTTATGATATTGTCAATTCAGGATGGGTTTATCAGGATGTAATCCCATTGTAAGTTGAGGAGCATCTGTAGTTTCCATTTTTGCCAAAGTAGCAGTTGATTTAATCAACTCATCGTGTTTGGAAAGATTTGGGAAGATGAGCATACAGTACATATGGGAGTGAAAATTGATACTACCTTCCTGAGAAAGCGTTTGGCAGTGTGTGTCAAGGCTCGAAAAGAGTTTGCAGCCTTTAAGAACACTCATGTTTCTAAATAAATAATCAGACATAAAGACAAAGCCTTATACACGAGACAACGATGTAAACAATCCAAGGGAAGAGGAATGTTTACATCGTGGTAGAAGAGGGGCAGCCCAGAATTTCAAACATCCAGTAAAAAAATCATGTATGTGAAAAATATTTAACGATACTGAAAAATTCTCAAAGCAATGCTATATTTAAAATCAGGATATGTAATTATATATACAATATGGTACCAGCATTATAAAATATTTTCTGTGTGTGTGTATGCATTAAAAATGATGAATGGAACATGCACAAATATTTACAGTGACTAACTCTAGGTGATATGGCTGGAGTGACTTTTATTTTATTCATAAATATTACATAATGAGCATGTAACACTCTCAGACTCAGGAAAAAAAAAGACTATTTTTTTTCCCCCAAAGTCTTCCTGAAGCTGCAGCTTTTGAACCGGGCCTGGAGGGGCGGGCAGGATGCCGACAGGTGTCAAAGGGCATTCCGATGGAGGAAGACCGTGATGCGGGAGGTGGCTGGGGAGGAGGGGACGCCGCAGCAAGAGAGGTGAGGAATAAAAGTCAGGAGCACTCTGGAAGGGACTAAATGCCAAACTGAAGGCTGATGAGGATGAGTAAGATGCAGTTGGAAATTAGCAAGTCGTTGATGGAGCCATTTGTTAAAATGGCAGAGGGGAAGGCTCTATAGAAAGAGGTCAGCTATCTCTGGGAACCATACGAGAATTAAAAACAACTAAAGGAAGCTGGTTGAAGCAGGTGGGAAATTATAAAGTGTGTGTGTGGCTTTTAAAGAGGGTGGCCGGTGAACTCAGCTGCCGTTGTGTCCATTTTGCTGGTTCCGATGATGCTACAAGTCCCAACTTGACCCTGGTGCTGTCTCCTAAAGGACAAATTAAGTCCCCCAAATCGGGACCCAGTCACAATCCAAGGAGAACCATTAACATCTCTTGTCTCAAAGTCCTGTCCTTTCTGAGGTCCACTGAGAGCCTGGGAGCAACCTGGCTTGGGACCAAAATAGGAGAACGGGATAGGTAATGAGGGGGCCCCATCCACCTTTTCCATTCTTATTTATGCAAATGAAAAGGGCTCTCTGTGCTTGGTTAGATAAGTCAATGGACTCAAGAACTATAGGAGCAAACTAGGGAGGATTTAAAGAAAGCTTTCCAGAAAAATCTGCAAAAGTAGAGAGAAGAAAAGACCCCAAGCTAGAAACACCTGAACAACTCTGCCACTCACCAACAGCTTCCCTGAGACCGGATTTTTCCTTCTGCCACATGGGAAAATCAGAACTCAACAGGTTCTGTGACAGGACCCCATAAAAGACCATGTCCCATATGACTACCCCATAAGGTGTACTTCAGAGATGCCAAGGATGGCTTTACATAATCAAGGAAGACCCCGGACCATGACTCATCAGAAGGAGAAGTGCCAAGTCCACCGAAGGAAACTAGTGTCCCCTCTACATCGACTTCCCAGAGCCACCACAAATTCCCATCGTCTCCTGCATGCATCCCGGACATGGGAGGCTCAAGGCACGAACGATCAAATTTCTCGTTAAAACATGCTAAGGATAATTCTAACTCCCAAGTAGATGGCAACCTTGTATCGGAAGCCACCAAATTACCCTTTGTAAGATTAAGACAACAAACTACTGTCTTTACTCGACAATGTAACCAACACATGCAGGAAAATGTCTACGCAGAGAACATGGTTTGGCAGAAATGAAAGAGAATCCAGAAATTCAAGAGTTTGCAAGGTTGGAAAAAGCCCCTCACTTCTTAGCACCAATGAGAAAAACAAAATAAAAAGCAAGCCAAGAAGGCTCTGAGTGGCAGAAGCAAGTTAAAAACCCCAAAGGGATTTATGTGGTGTCTAGCAAGTTCACTCAAAAAGACAAAACTGCGGAAGAAAGGGACTCTGGTTATAGCTCATTTATGGGAGCCTGACAAGATCAGGGTACCCGAAATTAGATTTGTGGAGATGGTACATCTCAAACAGAATTGTAGATATGGCTGTTGGTAGATGAAGCCAACTGGAAAAAAAATGGGTAAGTTTGAGAGATTTAGATTGTCCAGACCATCACCAGATTGCATAAAAGACTGAGTGTTGCAGAAAATAATCCTCGGATCTCAAATCCTTGAGGCTGAGACACCTGCTCATACCCCAAGAGAAGCGTGTCTTGCGATATCTTCTTCTGATGCAGCCAAGAAGAACAGCAAAAAGTGAGGACTTCCCACAGGGCAGAGCTAAAAACACGGACTGGGAGCCAGTCCCAAGGAGCTGAACCTGGGTCCAATCAGGGAACTTTCTTTCCCCCAGATAGGGGGATGTTACCATACCTCCATGTGAGAACTTCAGGGTAGCTACGACTCAGCAGTCCATCGTCCCCTTTCTGAAGGTTTATTGTAGTTATCCTATTCCTGTCCCACCATTAAACCCTTAGGTGTTTGAGGATGGGGAGCAGATAACTGGTCAGAAGTGTCTGAATCAAAAAGAGCCATGTCCAAACATGACATGAAGACTGCAATTCATCACCCAAAGATCCCAGACCATGAGCTGAGATGACTGCTCCTGGCCATCCCATATGTGACTGGGTGTGACTGAGTGGGACTTTGGGGTTGTCTCTCTAGGGGTAGTGGGGCACCGAGGGTAGACTCCATTGTCACTCACAAAGGCACTGTGCCTCTTGTTGGGTGGGAATTGCACACCCCCGTCTTGTTGAGCCCAGGTGACTTGTGTCTTGCTCTGACAAATTTGATATCATTGGAAGCATCATCTGCCCCTCCTGAGTGAGCCTTAGGGCCAGGACACAGTTTTCCCCCATCCCATTTCCTGCCTCTGTGATGTTGGAGGTAAATGCCAATGTGGCACCTCGGTCAAGCTGGGTCCCAGAGAGCTACAAAACTTGGAGAATCACAGAGGGACAGACATCATGGTGGTGAGCATCTCAAATGTTCAGGTTGCTATGGCAGCATGAGCCCAGCCTTCCTGACAAGCTCCCCCTGTCTCAGTCCACTGGTTTGGGTGGAGCCAGCTCTCTCACCCACCCTCACCCCATGTCCTAGCTGTGCAGACATGAGCCAGGCCTGGCCAATCAGATCAGAGCATTACATCTCACAGGCCATCATGATTGGTTCAGGGAATGGACATGTGACCAGGTTGGGCCAATAAGAATCAATTCTAGGATTTTTTATGGACTGATCAGGAAAAACATCGTTTCCCAAGTAAGGATTGTTCACCTTTGAGAATATGAGCCTGGGGCTCTAAATAGCCTGTGGGTAGAGCCTGCTGGGGGGTGAAGCCAAACCAGGCACAGGAGAGTGAGTCCTGCTGATATGATCTGCACTGTTGGACATAGCCACCTGCCAGGCACTCTAGACTTCCAGTTCTGTGAATCAATCAATGCCTTTTTTGATGACATCAGTTCAAGTTGGACATATTTTCCTGCATATATTACTAAAATTTCCTAATACAAATTGATTTCATATTGTCTTTAGGAAGAAAACTATAAGATGTTTCAAGAAAAGCACTGAGGATTATGTCCACAGATGATTTGAGGACTTAGGGGTCGAGGATGTTTTAAACCCAGGAGAGAAAGCAGATTACCTCCCCCCAGGTCAGAGCTGAAAGAGCAAGAGCCTGGACGCCAGGGAATCAGGCTGGGATGGTTTCCTTTCTGCGTATCTAGTTCGTGTTCTCGAACAGAAGATGTTTTAGTTGTTCTGGTTCCTCATGTATGTGTGTGACCATGCATGTTTGTAGTCTAAGCAAAAATACAAGATTGAAACAAGCAAAGCAGAATGAACACCTCTTTCCCCAGTAACAGCTCTTGGGGGAAATGGCTTGATTATCTTCACAGGCACAGGCGGAACATCCATTAACACTAATGGGATCCGGATAGGAACCCGGAGCACCACCAGCTTCTGGGAGCTGGGAATGTTTGGTCTCTGCTTTGGGAGGGGGGTTGATAAGCATCCTGCAAGCCCGCCCACCTGGATGGAGTCAGAGTGCCACCTGTCACTATTCGCACCTTTGCAAAAGTCTCCAGAAGGGACCGGCCACATACAGAGAGACAGAGAAAGTAGTAAATATCTGAAACATGCTGGTTTGGGTACCATTCTGCATCACTTCCTAACTTGTTTGTGCAGCACCTGAGACCTCACTTGCCCTCCGAGTGGCCTTGTCAGATACTTCTCATTAGCTAGGACGGAATCCCACAGTCTGAATTCCCACATCAACCGCCCTGTCCTAGCTGGACGTCCACACGCTGCAGACCAGCATGGGAAGAGTTTGGGTCTGTCCAGGAACTCAAAGGAGGCCAGTGGGCCCCAAACGTCATTGTTTTCATCCAAATGCCACTGAGTTAATCATCTAAGAAACTTGCACACCATAAAAGTTAAAGTCTACCGCACCATTCTTCCAGGAGATAACCTGCTGACGTGGAACGGGTGCTTCGGAAGGCAGAGTGGGCTCCCTCTGCTTCAGGGGACTTCAGCCCCTGAATCGACCCCACCCCCAAGGGTCTCCGTCCACCATCTGGCTCAAAGTGCAACTGGACATCCTGTGAAAATCCTCACGCTGCCTCAAACCCAAATGCTAGTCACGAGGCTGCCACCAACCAACCAACTCCTCCCACAGCCAAGCAAAGCCCGTTCCTCCTGGGCTTACCACCTGCAGAAAGGACAGATTCGGTGGAGGCTCAGGAAAGTGGCTTCCTCCCCAGAAGACAGGGTGGGAGCCAGGCAGCACTGCCGCTGAACCAGGATCATCTCCGTTCAGGGGACACTATGAGCCACATCTGAACATTTCACAGAAAGCAGTCACCTGTTTCCTTACAGCCAATCTATCAATCTATTACTCAGAGGACTGAAGAGTTTAGAAGGAATTTCCCACTGGGAAGCTATTTTAAATACCGAGAGAGTATTTAAGACAAATATTAAATAATAAGTAATAATTTAAGTACTAAGACAGTATTTAAGGTGACATGTTACAAAATGAATGGACCCAAATCAATACTTTTTCCTAATTCTAGCAAATATCACCAGATAATTTAATAGGAAAATAAAAATCCCATTTACAATAACCAATAGAAAACATTAAACACATAAGAAATAAAACTCATAAGAAACTGTCGGACTCCTGGGGAAGAAACTATACAATTTAAACCTAGAATTATATCGATAAAAATAGTCTCGAACAATAGACAAATATACTAAACTCTTGAATGGAATGACGTGGTGAGGATATCAGTCCTCCAAAATGGCTTTATAAATTTTATGTATTAATAATTCTAACTGTATATTATAATCTAATACAAACCATAATATTCTTCTTATAGCACACACATGATAGAAAATAGCTCCCCAAATTAAGAAAAATATAATGAAGGAGGCGTTTGGCTGGATATTAAAATAAACAATGAAACATCGAAACAATTAATACAAAGGCAAGGCAAATCCAGGTAAGTAAAACACAAAGTCCAGAAGGAGAACTTGATATAAATTTAAAAAGTCAGTAAACTATAAAACTTGCATTTCCAATCAATGACCCAAAAATGAACTATTCACAGGACAGTGCTGGGTCACTGGTCTCACCCAGAAAGGTCAGGAAGTCACACCTCACACTAAGATTGGACCCCATGAGCTGGAGTGTTAATACAAAGAAAAAAAACCTATAAGAAAGCCAGAATAATGGTAACTAGCTATCATCTTGGTGACGAAGACCTTTCCATAAGCCTTGAAGAAAAAACACTAGCAAATGTGACCTAACAATTTTTCAAGCTTCTGAACATGAAAACACACCATAAAAAAATCAAGACAGTATGGAGACACTGAGGGAAATACTTTCAACATACACAAGAATGCAGCAGTACAAGAGCACCCCCAACCTCCAAAGCCACTTTTAGTGGGGGCATAAATGGGCTCATTCTATTCCTTGCTGATGGGAGTGAAACTTGGCACCTTCTCTCTGGAGGGTTACTTAGCAAAAAACGTATAAAAGCCTTAAAAAAAAAAAAAAAGGCTCACGTCTTTTAACCCACGAATTCCACTATTAAAGATTTGTTGTAAAGAACTGAATGAAGACGGTTTCAACGATTATGAAGGGGCTTTCAACATAACTCATCCCACTATTTAAAAAACCATGTTTCAAAGAAAATTTTTAAAATGAGAAATTGCTGGTATGAAATGAAAAAGGAGGAAACAAAATTAAATATAGAGAACTATCCAAATGTTGTTTTGAAACATGTGACACATGTATACTTCACTTTCATTCATTCGCTTGGTCCATTGGCATGGGGCTTGTTCTCGGGCAAACACTCTCCATAGAGCAATTAACAAGGACCTGCCAGCTTAGAGTTTGTAGTCAGATATTACACACGTGCACGCGCACACAAGCCACAGAGTAAGGAGATATACCAAGATGTTAATGATATCTAGAGGAACTATGGGTAAAAATACCATTTTCTTCCTTGCACTTATCTGAAAATATTTATTACTCACATCTTAATTTTTTTTTTT
>VBSM01003201.1:1505342-1518625 GCA_008086735.1 Cheirogaleus medius
AAAAAAAAAAAAAAACAGTATGTACAAATGATATGGTTTGGATGTTTGGATATTTGGCCCTCCAAATCTCATGGTTGAGATTTGATGCTCAGTGTTGGAGGTGGGGCCTGGTGGGAGGTGTGTGGGTCACAGGGGAAGATCCCTCAGGCATGCCTCGGTGCCCTCCCCACAATGAGCGAGTTCTCGCTTCATCAGTGCACACGAGAGCTGGTTGTTTAAAGGAGTCTGGCATCACCTCATCTCATTCTTTCCCTCTCTCTTGCCAAGTGACACACCTGCTTCCCCTGGCCTTCCACCTTGATCGGCCGCTTCCTGAAACCCTCGCCTGAATAGATGCCGGCCCCATGCTCACGCAGTCTGCAGAACTGTAAGCCAAATAAACCTCTTCTCTTTATAAACCACCCAGCCTTGGGTATCTCCTTTACATCGACGCGAAACAGACTAACACAACAAATGACCATCATTAGTGTAAAAACCCACGGACACACAGGCACTCACGATGTGTGACTTAAATACGTCTGCCAGGATCACAGAGAAGAAAACCCGTAACAGTGGTTGCCTCGGGGAAGAACTGGCCCACCGGGGAATAGAGTTAGCAGGCACACTTTTCACTGTCTGATGATGGTGACGAGGATGATAGTATTCAAGACAGCAGCGCGTACCTTTTCATGTTGTTTCGTTGTTTTAACCATATACATACATTGCCTATTAAAATATTTTTAAAATGAACTTGAGGAGGAGGAGAGAAAAGCATTTGCCAGATCAAATATAATACCCAGCCTCTAAGGAGATTTAGAGGAATCATGACATATAGGAGACTGGGCTCAACAAGCCAGCAGCCTTCCTCTAGCGGCGCTGAGAGGAATAGAAGGTCTTTACGAGTTACAAGGGGTCAACGAGAGGTCAGCACCTTCCTCCTGGGTTTGAAGTTGTTGGTCTGGGGCGGTGTTTTCAGAGGCTCCGGGCCCTGAATCGAGGGAATGCCATTTGGTCCCGGACCAAGACTTAGGATAAGGAAGCGCTACCGTCTCCTTGCAAACCACATTTCCAACATGCGGGCTGGGAAGGCAGAGAGAGGCTGTGGCCAGAGGGCGTCGCACCTGTCCTCTTCGGGACAGTTTGGGATGTTTCCCCTGTTCTTGGAATCCTCTGGGCCTGTAAACACTAAGAAGTGACACTCCTCACCACTCATAATACCGCTCCAGAAATCTGCTGATGTTTTTATAGCTCAGACACAACATTTGGACTTCTTCTGGTCTTGGGATTTTTGGATCGGCAGAAACACCGGGACACGTGGGGAAGCGTGTTTCTGCGTGTGCCTCCCAGGCTCTGCTGCTCGAACACTCTGTGGCTCAGACGGGCCAGGAGATGGCAACGTGAACTCTCATCGAGCCGAGAGGGAAAGCCATGACACACACACGCACTTAACGGAGGACTCGTTTGTGCGCCTGTCAAAGAACTAGTACCATGGACAGTTCTGTGGACTGCGTACAAGGTAGGCAATTAATAGGCATCTGCTGAAAACATTCTCCCGGACAGAAGAAGATGGCCTTACGAGAGTCCGTCAGATCAGACCTCGACCTTAAAATAAGAACCATTAGCCGTCTAAACTTTCTCCTTCCCCGGTAAGCTCCTCCCCAAATAAATATCTCCTCTTTTAAAACTGTTTCTCCAATTTCTCTGAACAATAAAAAGAAATTTTAAACACAGGGAATACTATATCAAATACACAAAACCGGGGGTTGTTGAAGCTGCCACGCTGTGTGCGCGCGTGTGGATAACTACCTGTGGGATGCGATAAGGCATCGTGATGAATGTGGCCAGTCAGCACTCCCAGGAGGGCCAGCCGCCAGGGACGCGCCAGCGTCCTTCTGGGCTCACACGTGACACTCCCGTGCACGCTTGCGTGCTGTCTCTCTGTCTGTCTCTGTCTCTCTGTCTTCCTGCTGTTCTCTCTGCCTCCTGCCCCTGTCTCACCCACACTGACATGCCGTGTGTGATATTACTTTGTTGGGAGCAGGCTGGGTTTACAAACCGATCTCACGCTGTACATTTTGTCTTTTTCATAGAAACGTAGCTCATCGTGTTTAATTACTGCCAGTGTCCCAGGGAGTCGAGAACATACCGCAGTTGACACATGCAGCCCCCGTTAACGGTCACTCGGGGCTTTTGTTTTTTCCAGTTTTCCATGATTACGCACAACGCTGAAATCGCGAGGGCCAGCCCGGCGTGTGCCTCCGCGCACACTGCCACCCTCCCAGAAACAGGCACGGGAGACAGCATGCCCGCACTTCCCTGGGCACTGCCCACCCGCCTCTCCGAGACGGCCGCACCGATCGTCCGTGTGACGGGTGAGAGCAGTGCCCCGTGTTTCTGCTGACACTTGATAGTGTCACGTTAAAAAAATGTTTTGTCAATGTCTCGGGTGAAAACCGTCCTGCTCTTTCTTTTTTCTCCCCCTGCCCTTCTAATCTCTGCTCCTCGTCAGCTCGTGCCCTGCCCAGATGCTGTGCATGGTGGCTGTGCCCTTGGTCCTCGCGGGTAACTAACAGCAACAGCCGCCACCTGAGGCCGAGGAAGGCTGGGTGACTTGCCAGTGTCCCCATACTAAGAAATGGTGGGGCAGGTCTTGAACGAAGTCTGGCTTCCAAAGCCCCCTTCACCACCCTCCGACGTTTGTTAGGGACCTCTGCCTCCCAGGACGGGGGAACAGAAGTCGGTTTGAGCCACCCAGGGAAATAAGTAGCCTTTCCTATTTCCACAAAGTCATGATGCGGATCCATGGAGTGTCTGGACTCGGCCTTCCAGGCGCAATCAACACGGCGTGATGAGATCACACTCGTGGAAGACAGTGGACAGAAGACGCCCACTGGGATGTGACACGCCTATGTCCTTTGGTGACAGGCTCTAGGAAAGAGCTGCGAGGCTCCTGGCCAAGCCTGGGAGGTGCACTTCAACCTTTGGAGCCTTCGTTTCCTACCATGATGAAGGGGGCTGTCCTCCCTCACAGGGCTCAGGGAGAACGAGAAGGGCCAATGCTCACAGTGAATGCGATTGCATCGTCATTTAATTCTGCTACCCAGCCCATCTCCTTCCCTTCTGCCCAATGTTTGGGACAAATCCCCGTACCTCTGCTTAACTCTGAGACTTTTCTGGATCCTCAGTAGTAGATCCAGTCTCCATCCACCTGGGGAGACAGAGGCTTCACGACAAGAAAGCGTGAACTGTTCCAAAGACCCAATAATGACCCAAGTAAAGCAAGAATCAGGCTCAGGAGGAAATTCACTGGCCTTCAAGGTCTCCCAAAAAGCAGCCCTGGGCACCCTGAGGGGCTGGCCTGGCTCCCATCAACCTCAATTATTCAAGTGCTGGCCAGGCCCCCCTCAAAGGCTGCTGGCTTGTGTTCCCCATGAGCAGCTGCCCAGGAAGCCCGGCACAAACAGAGCCGGAGTGGGGACCGCTCCTTAGTATTCACCAAGCTGCCCCTCAGCCTTCCCAGAAAAGTTGGCCAGAACCCAAATGCCCCACGTCTGAATGTGCAAACTCTGCTCAGGGCTGAAGAGCATCCTAACTAGGCCAGGAAGCAAAACCCACCAGCCCTGAGGCAGACCCGCAGCACATCAGACGTGCTCAGACACTTAAGAAGAAGGAGCAGGTCCTGCCCTCTACCCAGGGGCAGCCAAATAGGAAGGGCCTTCCCAGCACATCTGAGATGGTCCTTGCAACCTCACTCTCCACTGCTGCGCCCACTAGAGGCTCTCACTAATGCCCTGAAAGAGACCCGCTGTCCATTGTCTGGGGCTCATTGATGCTGTGTTTAGCCTTAGAGGCAGCGTCATTGTACTATTTCTGTCACTTATAAGCAAGAGCCATCTACTGTAATTCCAAACACTTCAGGAATCCATAAGTGCTCTCTACTTTGACCTCCGTTTAACTTTATATTTTGCTAGCATCAGAGCATTCAAAGCGTTTCTCTCTGCATATAACCTGGCACAACGTCCACACTCTTCCCAAACAAGTGAACGCATAGAAAAGTTTACTGTCGATAGTTACAGAACTGGGCTAAGGACCTTAACTCATTTAACCCTCCCCAGATCAAAGCAAAATAAACACCCTTTATGAGGGAGATACTCTCACTAATCCCATTTTCTAAACAGAACTTGAGTGCCTAAGAGGTGAAGTAAAAAATGCTGGACCCCAAAATGCTCAGTCTATGAGAAAATGTTCAGAAAATGATGCTCATTTAAAAAACACAGGATATGGGTTAAGTGGTACAGTTCCAATTTTGTCTACAGAATCTATATTTACACATCACAGACAGGAACAAACACTGTCGTGAACTCAGCCAGGATGCTGTCGGTGCTCCTCTCCGGGTGGTGGGGTGCCGTGCGACTGCTATGCCTATTCCCCACGTCTACATCCTTGGTGTGCGTGTGCAGAGTGTCCGGCTCGCAGAGAGCTCGCAGTCCACCCATTCGGAAGTTTTCAGAAGCCCAGTCAACCGCCGCTCGCAGCTATGCCCGGAAGAGACACCACAGGGCACGCTACCGGGGACCATCGGGCTGCCTCATCCCCTCAGTGTCCCTCCAAGCCCCTGCACTGCTTCCGTGGGCCCACGGCACCTCCTCCAGCCCAGGCTGCCCCATTTTCCATGATAGAGGTTCCAGTGTCTCCATCAGCAGCAGCTAGAATAACAGCTAGAGCAGCCGCTGGTGACAGGCACTATTCTAAAACCTTCTGTGTATTATTTCACTACACGCTGTGTAGGTTCTGTTACCCCATGGTACAAATGAGGTCAGGGAGGTTCAGAAAGGTCAATGTCTTGCCCCAAAGTCATACTCTAGCGTGTTGAAGAATAATTCGAATTCTTTCTCTTTGCCTCCTCCTTTCCCAACCTTAGTCTCTTTCTTCCCTCTTTCCCCATCCAATATTAATGGCAGACCAGCAGCTACTAAGGATAGGACAGTGAATCAGAGACATTCCTGTCTTCGTGGAGCTTACAGTTTAGGAAGGAAAACAAACAAGGCCACCTGCATGTGTGTGTGACAAGGGAGTGACAAGGCAGAGAGAAAGAAAAGTCATAACATTGGCCCCGGGTCGCTGAGGAGCTGCTCACCTAAAGGACTGAAAACGACCCTCCTCTCAGGACTTATCTGGCCTCTTTGTGGCAGGGTAGAAAGAACGCCTCACAACAGGAAAACCAATAGGGTCTGCATCTTTGCAAATCCAGCTATAAGACACTGTTTCCACAGACTACCAATATCACATATGACAGGAAGCACAGTTAGCATGGTAGATTGCAAAAATGGCCACATCTACCTTCCCTGGCCAAGCCCCTTTGCAATGAACTCTTCTTCACATCAAGAGGGGATCAGTTTCCCCTTCCTTTGAATCTGGACTGGCCTGGGACTTGTGTTGCCAATAGCACACAGTGGTAGTGATGGTGAGCCCGTTTTGAGCCTAGGACTTTGCACATTTCTGTCTTGCCTGGGGCTCTGCCTCCATCACGTGAACAAGCCCAGGATGAAGAACACACAGAACAGAGTTGAATCATCCCAATCATCCCAGCTGAAGCCCAAGACATGCAAGAGAGATGTCAAAACCAGCCAGTGTTATACCCAACCTGCAGTTGAATATGGACGTACGAGGGAACCCAGCCTAAATCAGAAGAACCGTCTGGCTGAGCCCAGCCTAAATTGTCAATACACAAAATCACAAACTAAATAAGTGAGTGTTGTCTTAAGACTCCTAAATTCTGAGATAGTTTGTTACCAAAAATAGCCAAATGGTCCATCGTGTACCACCTCAAATCTCAGCAGCAGTGAAGCTACAGATGGGAGCTGGTACCTCCCCCAAGAGACTGTACAAGTGGCTGTTTGTCATCTTTGATAGACAAGGCAATGGCAGCCTCACATTCATAGAGCTCAGTGAGAGAACATTAATAGATGTGAAATCCAATGTTAGAATCTTAAAATGTATCTCAAATGAAAGAGACCACCCTAAAAGCAGATCATGATTCCTCAAACCAACTCAAAGTGTACGCGTTTTGTAAGATTCCCACAATAAAGAGAAGGGAGATGGAAATGAATCATGTACTAGACTCAAGCACATATGTGCTCCAAGTAATAGTAACTCAGTCTGTGAGCGCCTGTGTCAGGCACTGAACTGAGCATCCTCTAAGCATCTCTCATTTGATCCTCACAAAACCAAAACCCTATGTCAGTTACTGCCAGGACCCCCACATTAGGGAGGAGACAACGGTAGCAAGAAGGGGATAAGAAATCCATCCAAGGTCGTGCAGGTGGTAATGACGGGGACACAATCACCCCAAATCCTCAAACCAAACCAAAGGAGAAGACAAAAGCAGATATATAACGATGCCTTCATTTTATAAGTGAAAAAACTAAGGCTTAGAAACATTAAAGAAGTTAATAAAAACCATTACTTCTTTTTATTGAGTACTTACTCTGTGCCAGGCAATGTTCTAAAAGTTTTATGTGCATTTTCTCATTTAATCCTCACACACTGTAAACTAAACAGCTTTATTCCACTTCACACAGGAAGATACAGATATGGAGATTTCACAAAGTTGCCCAAGGTCCTAAGGGATGGAGCTGAGATTTTAACCTAGGCTCCGCGGTTCCAACTCTGACCACAGAACTACAGCACGAAGATTAGGCAGGCTCTGGGTTCCCACATTCATTCTGCCTTCACCTTTCTGGGGCTCAGTTTCCTCATCTGTAATATGGGGATAAAAACAGCAACTGCCTCAGAGAGTTGTTCAAAGACTAAAGGGTTAACTCATGGAGAGCACAGAGAATGGCGTCGTCCAAAAACGTTAGTTGCTGACGTCATCAGCAGCATCCTTCGTCATCCACCTTCCTCCTCCTCTGAGGTCACAGTGACCCATGACAGACTCACAATCACACCACAAGCCCAGGACCCCGGCAAGGGACAAAGTCATCACTGGGCAATTGGCCAGATGCTATTTATAGGTTGATGCTAACTCAGAGCGAGTACAAACAAGGACACCAGAGCTGAGCCATGTGTGACCTTCTGGACTGTCACCCAACTCTAGTTAGCACCATTCTGGGCCAGCGGCCCTGCTGGGTAGATGCTCGCGTAGCTTTTGTTCTTAGGCTGGAGTTCACACGCTTACGTCCTCGTTGAACACGGTGCCCTGCGTGCTTGTGAGATTTCCCCACAAGATCAATGAAGTCAACCCTCCAAAAGAGCTTCCTTCCGACGTTGGTCATGGAGACAAAGAAGCAGTGTTGGCTAAAGTGAGGCTGTGTCAGAACGCTAACAGAAAAAGGAAAATAAAAGCTGAATTCCTCAGCTCCGTCCTTTCCTCTAAAGTCAACGCAGCAGGAGGAGGTGCTTTGACTCGAAACATCAAATTTAAGTCACAGCCATGCCCTGGGCCGAGTATTGACGAGGAGCTAGCCAGAGCACTTGGACAGGGGCAGGGTCAGGAGCAGGAGGCTCTGGGTGGGGATGGGGGTGGAGCAGGGATGGGGCTTCCTGGTTTGTCACCAGGACTCTCAGCATCGCTTTGATAAAATGACGTCCTCTCCAGAAAACGACAGCTTTAGACAGAAGGTGCTCTGAGCATCCTTCCAGGAGTAAAGTTCCGTGATTCCTATACAACTAAAATCCCGCTAAATTTACCAGATATTTTTAAAAGACATTCAGTAAATAAGCTAAAATTCATATTAAAAATAAAGAACCACGAACAGGAAAAAATGCTGAAAGAGGAATAGGGGACGTGGAGAGCAGACTTCTGTCATTAAAACATAGAATACAGTGATAACAATTAAAACGACGTGGCTTTGTTGCAGGAATAGACAGATTTCAATGGGACAAAATGTAAAGTCCAGAAATAGGCACAAAATCTTATCAGGATTTAATATATTTACAAAGGCAGGTAGGGAAAATCAGAGGAAAGTGAGATCACTCGATGCGTGGAGTTGGGACAATTGACAGTAATATGGATTAAAAGTAGCTTGGATCTGCCCCTCAAATTTTATATCAAAATAAATTCCAGACTGATCAAAGCTTTAAGTATAAAAAATTGAAGCATAAAGAAGAAAGGAAATCATCCCTGTTGACGATCAGAGGATTCCAGTGGAGCACAAAGGCCTTCCCCAGGACACGCGAGGCCACGTGGGGCTGCAGAGGTGACGCTCGGCCCCTCCACGTGTGGGAAACCTGCCTCCTACCAGGACACCCCAGCCTCAGGGAGCTGCCCCCACGTCCTGACAGAGACCACGGGGACTCCTCATGGTGGGAGGCCCCTTCTTGACGATATCGGATCCAGAGTCCTTGCATCTTTCATTTCTTCTAGAATCATCCAACTCATACCCCAAGCCCTATAGAAAAGCCCCTCCCAGCCCCCTTATTGGGGGGCTGTCATGCCCCAGTGCTGTGTTTCCCCCGCAGCAGGCTCCACAAGCCCAGCTTCCTTTGATGGCAGGAGGACCTCCCGTGGCCTCCGGCAGTGAGGCTTTGGCAATGTGAACAGGTAGCAGATAATCGGTTAAATGCTCGTTACTAGTCGTTTTAGCACCGGAGTCCTACCCAGGAAGCAAGAGCAGGAGCTCCGGGAACAGCGAGCTGAAGGTGGATCCCTTTCCCAGGAACCCTGGATCCGAAACTATTCCACAGCGTGATGCCTCAGTGACTCAATAGGAGGGAAAAGGATTTGCCACGAGGAAGATGAGGAAAAGGAAGACATTCCCTGCGTGGACCTCGGGACAGGAAACCAGTTCTTTACGTCACGCAGTCTCCCCAACACCTGAGGCCTCTGTCCACCCTGCGCACACCAGCTACACGCATAGGAGTCCCGCGCTGAAGGCCCGGGACTGAGGCTCATCATACAAGTGGCCTTGGCGTTCCCGGAGCTGGCGTGCCAGTGGGTGAGAGAGAGAGCAGAGCTCCAACCACGACAGCGACGGTTGGGTCCGCGTGCCCCGAAGGGTAAGCCCAGGTGCCCAGGAGCATCCGCTGGAAGATGTGGTAGGACCCGGTGAGGTCGGAGAGTGTCTTCCTGGAGAAGCGCCGTGCGTGCTAGGACCCGCGTCTGTGCCGGCCGCAGGGGTGGTGTCTGTGGCTGGAGTCCCAGTACGGGCCAGAGCTTGCGCCGAGCTCCCCGGGTTGGAAGGATCATGAGGCCAGAGGCACGGGGAGGGGCCAGAGCAGGCGGACAGGACTGGCCTGGCGAGGACTTCGGGTGTTTTGTTTTGTATTTTTTTTTATTTTACAAGCCATGGGCAACCACTGAAGAGTGTTATGCGAGATGGATGGGAGCGTGGGGGGAGGGCGCACGCTGCCATAATGAGATGTGAGATTTAAAATGATCACTCCAATTACCAGCAGAAACCCGATTAGATGGGCAGTCGGAGGAAGCGGGGGGAGTCAGGATGCAGCTGCATCCTTCCAGGGGGAGACCAGGAGGCCTGGAGCTTGGGCGGTGGCTGGGGCTGATGAGAAGCAGATGGACTCGCAGGGAGCTCAGGGCTGGGGAGTACGGGATGCTGGGGAGTACAGGACGCAGGGGTTTCGTAGGATGGGGACAAGGAGGAGAGTGGCAGAGGCAGGTTGACTCCCAGGTCTCTGGCTCCAGCAGCCAGGTGGAAGGTAGCATCGTCCCCTGGGAATACTGCAGCTCTGGGGTCCCTGTCAGGGTCTCGGTTTCCTTTAGTGTCCAATGAGGAGCTGGAACTAAACTGTGGGGAACAAAACTGTTCCACCAGCCAGTCTACACTCCAGAGGAATCCACGCAGCATCCTAGTGTCCAAACAGATCAGACGGGCGGGGATGGGGCACGAAGTCCTCAGCCTGGACGGCTTGGCTTGCTCCTCAACTATGAGCAGGCACCCCACAAAACTCCTAAAGACCCCCAGACAAGTGTGAAAAAACCCAGGACCCAGCAGTTCCCCAGCCCCTGCGGTCCCTGCCCCACTCTACAATTCGACACACCGTCTTCCCGCTATCAGGGTCGCTCCCCTACCTGTCCTCAGACCTGCCCTACGGTCCATTTGGCCTTCTAGACATTCCAGAAACTAACAACAGCCACCAGGAACCGAGTTCTGCCCTGTAGGGGAGCGACCCGCCCTCCATGGCAGCTACGCCGAGGGCTGCAGAGATGGCAGCTCCGCTCAGCAAATGAACGCTGCCGTGCATGTCTTTGCCCTCAGCCCCTGCAAACCCGCGTGGCAACTCCGCGGGCTCCGTGATCAGCCTGCACACAGCAAAGAAACTGGCTCCTAAGACATGCATTTAAAAATACCCATGAGATGGTGTGGGTATATATAGAGAGACTGAAACCAGGCACCTCAGCCCACACAGGATGCAAATATCTGCCTTGGAGAAATCTATGTTGTATCTTAAATAGAGGCCTGAGATATAAGCACCACCAAATAATAGAAATCAGTGTTCCGCACAACCACGGTGTCACCCAGCCCAAGCCTCAGAGAACAAAGCTTGCTTCCTACAGTGTTCGCTTTGCCTCTTTGTCCTCCTCATGTCAAAATAACTCTAGATATGGAGCTGCGACCGTCTCGGAGTTTGAGGAAAGAGTTTCACCATTAACTATTTGTTAGGCGTTTATTCATTACCCCCACTGTGTTCCAAAAAAGGATGTTTAAGACAGCTTACAGAAAAGTGTATGTGGTTTAAAAAAAAAAAAAAAAGATAAAATCAAGGAAAGGCCAGAGATAAACAAATGAAGGAGGAAAAATACATGATTCCATGGCTTTAATATATAAAACACAGACTCTGTGCAGAGATTGGAGGTTTGAATTGAAATTAGACGCTGGGTTTCCTAGTAGCCCCAGTGAAGAGGGAAACACGATCAGTTACATTCTCAGAATCCAAAAGATAAAGCCAACCACGCTTTTCCAGTGCTATGGATAACATCGTCCTGTGGTTCCTCATAAAGCAGAGGCTTTGGGTGGAGAGGAGTGTGTCCTCCATGGCGTGCCACCAGGGATATGGAGGAGAAGCTTAAATGGCCCCATATGACCCCAAACTTCCATGCCATCTACTCCCACTCCTCTACCATGCCTTCTCCTAGAGTTTCCTGCAAATTTGTCAAGAATCCTTATACCACTTCCATGATTTTTGTCATATATGCACATTCAGCCGCACAATGATTTGCATTTTAAAGCAACTCACTTTTTGCACCTAAATAAATTTATCTATTAGAGAAATTTACACCTTGGCTATAATAGGAAAATCAGAATCAATTTCCAAAAATGTTAAGTGGCCACAAAAATCAATGTGATGGAAACAAGTCAATGTAATTACATTCTGGCCAGACGCTGCCCTGCCAGGGCCCATGCCCGAGGCTGTTCTCTGCTTGTTAGAAAAGGGAAATCATATAGCATTACTAGTCAAAGACACACCAGCCACAAAATAAAACTTTCTCCTCGATATATACAACCACAAGACTGAAGAGAAGTCAAAGGGGAATGACCATCTGGCCACAGGATTCCATGAAATTCAAAGCCCCATCTGAGTTACACTGAAGCAGCTACTCGAAGGGGGCCCTACCCCAGTGCTGCTGGGGAAGCGTTTGTTGCCGGGACAACAAGGTAAGTCTCTGTGCCAGCATCAGTCCACTCACCTTCTTCTCTTAGAGGTGCAGTGTGCACATTAATGGAAGCAATAGTTTGCAACAGATTGGAAATTGGAAAATGGGTCCTAGCCCACAGAATAGAAAAAGCAGTGCTCGAAAATCATCTCTGGGACCTCCTGGGGCTGCAGTCCACACTCTGGGAAACAGCAATCCTGCCGTCAGCTTCAGGAAATTTCATTTTCAGTAAAGTTCATAAGTTTGTTGCATTGAACTAATACTGCAACCTGGGCTCATTCATACCCTGGCTAACATTTCTTACGTCCTTGCTTTCCTCTTATTAACTCACTGGTGTTTTCTTTAATTCTGCTCTATTCCACATTTTGAAATTTATTACAAGATAACAACATAACCCTCATCACCACCACCACCATCACCGCCATCTTCATCAGCGTCATTACCATCACCATCATCATCACTATCATAATCTCCATGATCACAATCATCATCGTAACTACTATCATCTCCATCATCACCATCGTCAACACCACTACCATCATAAGCATCATCATCACCACCATTACAATCATCACCATCATCATCACCACCATCCTCACCTCCATCACCACCATCATCATCAGCATAACCACCATCTCCATCATCACCTTCATCACCGCCATCATCACAGCAGCTCACATTTGCACAGAAATTGCCATGTGGCAGTCACTGATACTGTTCCAGGACTTTAAATATGACTGACTCATTTAATCCTCCCTGCATCCCTAGAAAAGGTACCATGATTATTGCCATTTTACAGATGAGGAGACTGAGGTACTGATGGATAAAATAACACTGGCCCCGGTCGCTTCGCTAACAGTGCAGCCAGGACCACGCGTGGGCACTCAGGCTCCAGCTCCACGCTCCTGGCCACTCTTCTCCCCTGCAGTCTCACTCGACAACCAAATGTAACGCCGTGCCCCATGACCCGGACACCTTGCAGAGGGTCTATCAGAAGGTGTGAGCTGATATCCTACCCCGATGTGGGCATAAATTTGGAAGAAAACCCCTTACGTAGGAAAAGTTAGGCGTAGGTGGAGCCCACATCCCGAGCACGTGAATGGTACAGTCTGCTTCCTCCCTCCGCCAAGCCGTAGCTACTGAGGGCCTCCTGGCTGAGCGGGGCGACACAGTGCAGGTGACCACAGGCCAGGTGGCACCTCGTGTTGGGCGAGTTCTGGTTGGGGGAAGGAAACACAACACATCAGCAAACAAAACCACAAGAGCCCGTGACGCGGCGCAGCGAGGAGACCACTTCAACGGGTAGGCAGGAAGAGCTGCTCTGGGGAGGTGACGTTTAACCCGAGACCAGAGGAATGATGGGCGGAGGCGAAAACTCAGGGGACAAGCGTCCCGAGAGAGGGAACAGCAGCGGCAATGACCCTGAGGCGGGAAACAGTGTGACAGATTGGAGGCACACAAGAACAGGCCAGCGCGCTAGCAGGCGGGGAGCCGCGGGCACGCCCCCAGCTCCAGCCTCGCGCCAGGGGTGTGCTCAGCGCTCAACGTCACGACTCAGGAGTCTTCGGAGCAACCCTATGAGGCGGGTACTTTCGTCACCACCATTTTCCAGGTGAGGAAAGCAAGGAACAAAGTCACAAAGCAAGCGTGCAGTGGAGCGGGGTTCAAATCCCGGCGGGCTGGGGCT
>VBSM01003201.1:1527350-1543883 GCA_008086735.1 Cheirogaleus medius
CCCCCCCCCCCCGCCTCCCCGGCCATGCCGCAAGCACATCCAGCAGGATCCAGAAGCTGGGTAGACCCGTACAGTCCCCCCAACACCCCCTTGCAGCCCCTGAGCCAGGTTCTCTGGTCTCTTCCTTCTCACTCAGACCACCCCTGCCAAGTACGCCAGAGCAAGTGCACAGTTCATGTGAGGGGCTGAGATGGCAGAAGTGGCCGGAGAATCCGGCATCAGCCTGTGCGCAGCGGAAGGACCTTCACTCTCCTCTGATGAGTCGGACAGGCGGCTTCACAGAGAGGGTCACGCTTCAGGAGCTGACTTGTGAAAGGTGGCATCTGGTCGGTCGGCAGAAGATGAATGGCACTTCCAGGAAGGGGTGGAGGTGAGACTTGAACCAAGGTCTTAGCAACTTCGCCCCACTGAGCTGCGCAAGAGGACTGGCAAGCCGCCGCGGGGTCTTCGCCAAGGTGGAGGAAAATGTATTGACGCGCGGCTATGTGATTTCTGCCAGCAGCCAGGAGCCAGCTCCCTGGGACCAGGAGCAGGACGTCTGCAGGTGAGGAGCAGGGTGCAGGGAGGTCTGGGCTGAGCTCCACTGTGGGGCGGGGGGTGAGCCCAGTGTGGTCCTGGGGTCTGGGCTGGGTCGGCAAGGGGCTGGAACCGTGCCTGGAAAGGGCCAGGTGATGGAGCCCTGGAGGAGCCTCCAGAAGGAGACCGGGGACAAGGTCATGGGGAGGCCAGAGGGCAGGCAGGACTGTGCCCCGAGAGCAGGCTGCTCGGGGCTGGCTCTGGGACAAGAGCCATTCTGCGAGCTGCAGGGGACCAGGGCCCGGCCCGGCGGACGGCTGCTGAGAAGGTGGAGGAAGACAGGTAACAACTGCATTTCTGATAACACTCAAAATTAAAAGTCCTTTATCATCGCTCCTTTTGTGACCTGTTCCCTCCCTGCCCCTCTCTGTGGGGCAGCTTTTTGCATCCCTTAGTCATTCGCTATCACCATCCACCTGCCTCCACTTCCCAGGCTCCTGAACAAAGTGCATCTGCAGCACATAAGGACCTTTCCCTCCCCAGTGCTTAGGGAGGAGGCAGCGCAAGAAAACAAGCACGTGTCAATAATCCATGCTCGAGAGTAACGTGGAAGTTTCCACAGGCAGCATATAATCCCGGGCCCTCTCCCGCTGCTGTGTTTGGTGGAACATCACATACAATCCTCACACAGGATGCCTTTGTCAAAGTGAAAGCACAAACGAAAAAGCAAACAGACAGGTTTTTGCCACACATGCTCAAGCGTCGTGCGATTCTTTCCCCAGCCTTCGTCCTAAGCACTTTCATCTCCGTTATACCAAGGAAGAAACTTGGGCTCAGAGAGGCCCCGAGCCTGCCCGGAGCCACACAGCCAGAAACGGCAGAGCACCCAGGTGCTTCCCGCCCGGCGCCGTCAGCACCTGCTCGGGGAGAGGCCACCGCGGTCAGCACACGATGAAAACGCACGGCCCGCACATCGGCGCTGCAGAACCGCTTTCGCTAAGTCAGGGTGAACCCAAAGGTTTTCAGTCGCATTTAGAAAACTTTTCACCTGCAGAGATCTGGGGGTCCCACTAGGGCCGGTCCAATCGCTCACACGCGGATGCGTGTTTCTGGTTCAGGGTCCCTGACGTCCTCACGCAGGTGTCTGTCTGTCCTCCACACCCACTGGTTGCTCACGCAGAGATCTGCAGCCATCCTTCCCACCCCCCTCCCTCTCTGAAGTGGGTTGAATAGCATCCCCCCAAGATTCATGTCTCCCCCAGAACCTCAGAGTGGGACTTTATTTAGAAAAAGGAATTTTGCTGATGTACTGAGTTGAAATGAGACCATCCTGCATTTCGGTGGGTTCCAAATCCGGTGACTGGTGCCATTACAAGAGGAGGGGAGGACACACAGACACACAGGGGCCATGCGAAGACGGAGGCAGAGGCTGGGGTGATGTAGCTGCAAGCCAAGCAAGGCTGGACCACAGAAACTGGAAGGGGCAGGACGCACCTCCCCGAGAGCCTGCAGAGGGGGTGCGGCCCTGCTGACACCTTGGTTTTAGACTTCTGGCCTCCAGGACTGTGAGAGAGCAAAGTTCTGTGGTTTGAAAGCACACGGCTGAGGTTATTTGTCACGGCAGCCCCGGGAACCCAGTACACTCCCCTTCCCCTCCCTATGAATTCTATCACCAAGCGGCGTGAATTGTACCTCTTGCATAACTCCATTACTCCGGTTCCTGCACCCCCTTCCTGAATGACTGCAGAGACGGCCGCCCTTCTCTGCACCCACCGGCCCCTCCAGCCCCTCTCCTCCAGGCAGATCTCTGCAAAATGCAAACCTAATCACGTCACTCCCTGCTTAAAACCTTGGACTTCTTCCCTTTTGTTTTTAGGGTAAAATCCAAGTTCCTTCACATTGCGACAAAGCCTCAGTGATGACCCCTGCCACTCGACCTGTCAGCAAAGCATGTTGTTCCGCCCTCCTGCCCTCCAGACAGCCAGGCCTTTCCTCCGTCCCCACATCCCGCTCCCTCCTGCAGGCCCTGCACGTGCAGCTGTTCCTGTCTGAACCGCCACCCTGATCCTTCGCATCGCCACCTCTCCCTGCTCATCTGGGGAACATCCTCTCTGGGGGGGTCTCAGGGTAAAGCTGCTTCCTCGTAGGCTCCAGCTCTGCGCCCCCAGCCCACCTCGTGCTAAATCAGGTCTCCCTGCTTAGTGTCCTGCCACATGCCGAGTGTCCTCACACATGCCCATGTGTCACTCTTGTGCAGTGTCTGCCTCTCCCTCAAGTCTACAAGCCGCTGAGGGTGAGAATGGCCCTGTGTACCACCACGACCCCAGCACCTTGCACAGGGCCTGGCACCTAGTAGATGCAGATAGACCTGGGGTGGGAGAATGAATGAATGAACAAATGGTGCACAAGTGCACATAGAGAACCCCTTGGGCACAAGGTTTATGTCTCCAGATGGTCCCCCAGGCAGCACTGAGTGCAATACACCATGAGTCCCTTTCGTGGGGTCAGGAGAAAGTGATCCAGCCCAAAGCGTCCAGCAAGCAGACGAGGAGCCCGCAGCAGGCAGCAATGCCACGAGTGGTCGCCCTGTGCACGGGGGAAGCCAGGAGAAACTTGGTTTTTCGCACCATATAACTGCCGAAGCCAGTCGTGCATGCACGTCAGGTTTCCACCTGATTAGACTCCCTGAAAACCCCCACCGAGAGGCAGGTCTGTCACTGCACGGCCAGCCTAGAGTCGGCGGCGCCAAGGCCACACGCATGCAGGAAATAACACGCGCTGGCCTCTCGGGCCGCAGGGAGAAGCCCTGCAGAAGCCAAAGTTGGACAATTTTCAAATGTGTTTAAGAGGATCTGGCCAAACACATTTGCCGGTACGTGGTGCAGCCATTGGGGGGCCAAAGAACCAAGTCCTAAAACGGGGGCCCTGGCAATTGTCCAGGGAGCGTTAGGATCGGTCCTGTCCTCACCATAGGGAAAGACTTGGAACCACACACCTGAGGGACAGCAACCAGAGAACAGCCCAGTCCCTGGAAACAGAGCTTTCTCTTGCTCAAACTTCCTTAATGCAGGGCAAAGTCACAGTACCTGGGCGTGTCCCCACACCTGAGCCCGCTTTTCCTTTCCCTACAGGGTAAAGGAGGCCTGAAAGTTCCCACAGTCCACCGTCCACTTAAAATGCTGACACTGCCAGTGGGAACATGAGAACCGCCATGGGCAGAGATGCAGCCAGACAGACATCCCGGCTGCCACGTTCTCCTCCTCGTCCGCCAGAATTTCGGAAAAGTGAAGGAAGCAAGCGAGGGCAAATAGCAAGCGCTTTCCGGAGAGGAAGGAATGACTCCTGATTTCCCTTCTTCATAACTCTCACAGGCAAAGGCAATGACTATTGTAGAATTTTTCTGTTTAAAATAAATTGTCTAAATTAGAAACGTTTCATAAAACAACTCCCTCTGTGGCCCTCTGAGAGAATGATGTCCTCACTGTGGATACACAGCGTCTGCGCACGACCAACAGGCGTATGAAATCCAGGGCGTGGAGATGGCAGATAGAAAACACGGTTTAAGGGATCTGCCAGCCGACTGCTCCCACGCCACAGTGGTGCGAGAAGAGGCATCCGTGTAGCTAGCAGGAGGGAGAAACTTGCTGATATTGTAGTGGAACTCTGATGGCCAGGTGGCAGGTGAAAGTGAGGAAGCCCCAGGCACAGAGTGAGATTTTAACCACTGGCTACTCTTCCTCACATGTCCTCGCAGGAGTAAAGCAAGAACACTGACAGACTCCCCCACCCAGACACGTGGTGCCTCCCCCAAGTGAAAGGCAGCTGCCCTCTGAAAGTGAGAGGCTACGGAAGAAACTCAAGAGAAGTCCACTCTGGACCACGAAACAACAGATGCTGGCGCGGATGCAGAGAGAAAGGAGCGCTTATACGCTGTGGGTGGGACGGCAAATTAGTACAACCCTTGTGGAGAACGGTGTGGAGATTTCTCAAAGAACTAAAAGTAGAACTACCGTTGGATCCAGCAATCCCACTGCTGAGTATCTAGCCAAATGAAAAGAAGTCATTTTAATAAAAAGACATCTGCACTCAAATGTTTATTGCAGTACAATTCACAAGTGTAAAGATGTGAAATCAACCCAAGTGCCCATCAGTTCATGAGTGGATCGACAAAATGTGGTATATGTACACCGTGGAGTACTACTCAGCCATAAAAAAGGGTGAATTAATGCCTTTTGCAGCAACTTGGAAGGAACTGGAGACCCTTATCCTAAGCCAAGTATCTCAAGAATGGGAAAACAAACACCACATGTCCTGTCTAATAAATTGGAACTAACCGATGGGCACACAAGTAAACAGAGGGAAGTAAAAGTCATTGGAAATTAAGTGGGTGGGATCGGGGAGGAGGGGAAGGGCCAAAACCCATCTAACGGGTATATAAACACTATTTGGGTGATGGGCACATTTATAGCCCTGACTCAAGCCATCTGCCAAAAACATCTGTACCCCATTAATATGTTGAAAAAAAAGTAAAGAAATCCATCCTGGAGAACTCCAGACCTTCAGCTACTGAAGGGTGGGGCAGGGAGGGCAGCTGGGAGAAACCCCCCCAGGCCGGCCTTCACGGAGGGTCAGACAGGTGCCTTCCAGAGTCTGACAGCACAGCAGCAGAGGGGGCTCTCCAGGGGGACCAGAAACCAAAGGGAGCTCTTTGTGACCCCTACATCTGCTAGCCAGGCTGTAGTGTTGATATAGTTTAGATATCTGTCCTTCCAAATCTCATGTTGAAATTTGATCCCCATTGTTGGAGGTGGGGCCTGGTGAGAGGTGTTTGGGTCATGGGGTGGATCCCTCATGAAGGGCTTGGCGACATGCTGTTGAAAAGAGCCTTACAACCCTTCCTCTCTCTCTAGCCTCCTCTCTTGCCATGTGATGTCAGCTCCCCGCCCGCCATGAGCAGAAGCTCCCTGAAGCCCTCTCTAAAAGCAGATGCTGGAGCCATGCTTCTTGTACAACCTGCAGAACTGTGAGCCAAATAAATCTCTTTTCTTTATAAATTACCCCACCCCAGGCATTCCTTTATGGTAATGCAAACACACTAAGACGAATGTGGTAGAAGCTTCCCAAGGTTCAGGAAGCCGCTACCTCCCAAGGTTCAGGAAGCCGCTACCTCAGACGTCAAGCACAAAGAGACTGCTCGGTGCTCAAAGCTCGCGCCACGCAAAGGGAAAACACTAACCCTTCTCTCAAAGCCCTTGAAGCTGGTAATGAACGGAATCAAACTCAAGCTATGACAAAGCCCGGACCCAGCTCTACTACAGATAAAATTGACTCAGTGCTCCAAATCAGATGATCTGAAAGGAAGGGAATATAGTTGACACAAAATGCCTGACATATAGCACAAAATACGATGTCTAGAGAAGTAAGAAAAGTCAACTCATGGTCAAAAGAGGAAACACAGACAATGGCAGAAGACCCCAACATAGACAAGCTTTTGAAATGATCAGACAGGAGCTATAAAATAACTATAATAACAATTTTAAAGAATAATGTGTGAAAGGTAGAAAACATGTCTGAAGAGATGAAAAAATGAAATACATAGACACTTATAAGAAATATCCAAATGGAAATGCCACACTGAAAAATATAATGTCATTTAAAAAGTTCACTAAATAGTCTTAACGACTGACTAGGTAAAGCAAAGAAAATGACCAGCGAACGT
Organism: Cheirogaleus medius; assembly: GCA_008086735.1. Taxonomy (NCBI): domain Eukaryota; kingdom Metazoa; phylum Chordata; class Mammalia; order Primates; family Cheirogaleidae; genus Cheirogaleus; species Cheirogaleus medius. Next base: position 1,533,586 of record VBSM01003201.1, read on the forward strand.
GAAGACAGGTCTAGGAGGCTGAAAACCCCATGACGGCAACAAGCTAAATCGTAGGCCAGATAGTTTATCAGAGAGGATCAGAGGAAAAGACAGCTAACAAGAGCCCTCCTGGCCAAACCTGAAAGGCTGGCCTGAAAAAAATACCCTTGCAAAGGGGTTCAAATTGAATCGGATCAGACTGTAGAGGAATGTATGTCCCCTGGACATTGTCAAAAATAATAGAGCAATCATATGGCAACTAGTGAAGCCTAACAGCTTGGTGTGATACCAACAGAGGCAGATAGCTTAACAGAGAGATTCGGGGAGGAGACAGAAGAAAGAAGTCAAAGAGACATCTGCTAAAACCACTATCGTCTCAGGGTGACTGTGCTCACCCCCAAGGCTGCAGCATCAGAGAAGCAACACAGAAAGCTGTACACTGTAGGGAGATATAAACACTAAAATAGCCTATGAGTGTCACAAGACACATAAACAAGCAAGCAGCAATGACAAGCCCAGAGGAAGGGGAAACCAGTATCCAGAGTTGCTAAAGTATATTATCTAAAATGTCCAGATTTGAAAAAAATATATATAAGATGTGTAAATACACAGGAAAGTATAACCAATACATAAGGGGGGAAAGCAGAAAATAGAAACTGCCTATGAAAGGACCCAGTTGTCAGACTTAGCAGGCAAAGATTTCAAGGCACTCTTTATAAATGTGTTCAAAATATTATAAATATGTTCACTCTGAAAAAGGAAATGGAAGGTATGATGACAATGTCTTATCAGAGAATGTCAATAAAGAGAACTATTAAAATGAATCAAATGTAAATTTGGGAGTAGAAAATTACAATAATTAAAGTGGAAAATTCACTATAGGGGATGAACTGTAGCTTTGAATTGGCAAAAGAAAGAATCATCAAACTCGAATATAGAGATTTTTAAATCTGAAGAACAAAGAGAAAAATATGAAGAAAAAGAATGAAGAAAAATGAACAGAGACTTGGAGAATTGTGGGGCATCATCAAGTGGACCGGCATATGGATAACAGGAGCACCAAAATAAGAGAAGAGTGGGAAAAAGCAGAAAAAATACAGAAATAATGACTGAAATTTCTCAAATTTGATTGGGGGAAAAAAAAACCTCATCTATACATCCAAGAAGCTCAACAAATTCCAAACAGGATAAATGCAAAGAGACCTACACCCAGACACAACAAAGTCAAAATGTTGAAATAAAGTAACAGAGAAAATCTTGACAACAGCAAGAGAAAAGCAAATAGACACAAGGAAACCTCAGTAAGACAAAAGGTTAACAGCACACTCCTCACCAGAAACAATGGTGCTCAAAAGGCGATGGGATGACACATTCAAAGTGCTGAAAGAGAAAACACTGTCAACCAAGAATCTTAGTTCCAGCAAAATTACCTTTCAAAAATGAAGGTGAATTAAAGACATTCCTAGATAAATAAAACAAGATTCATTGCTAAAAGACCTTCCTTATAAGAAAAGCCAGGAAAGTTTCTCAGGCTGAAAGCAAGTGACACCAGACAGTAATTCAAATATACATACACACACACACACACACACACACACAATAAGACAAAGAGCTCCATCAAAGGTGATGATGTAATTATAAAAGACAGCCCGCATGCATACTTATTCAGCTGTATTCTGTTAACTGATTTTAAAAAACAATTACATAAAATAACACACATGTGCACGGGCACACATCTGTGTCACTGTGCCTACACCATATAGAAACGTAACATGTTGTACAAAAACACAAAGGAAGTGTGTCAGAGCAAAGCTGTATTGGAGTAAGAGATGATGACAGGTGGTAACCTGAATCCACAGGAACAAAGGAAGAGAACCAGAAATGGTAAATAAAAAGGTTAACATAACAGATGCTGTAAATGTATACTTTCTTTCCTTTATTCTCTCAGCTTCCTTGAGGGCATAAATTTACATAAAATAATAATTATAATGTGTTGTAGGATTTGTAACAAATATGGATTAATATGTATAACAATTATAGCAGAAAAAGGGAGAAGAGGAAATAGTGCTATAGGGAAGTAGTGTTTCCATATTTGACTGGAATTAAGTTGGTATGACTCTGAAGTATTCTGAGAAGTTAATATGTATATGGCAATTGCTAAGAAAATAAATTTAAAGCTCATTAAATAAATTTAAATGTTACACAAAAAACTCATTTAATGCAAACGAAAGCAGTAAACAAAACCAGAGGAATAAAAAAGACAAGAGATATAGAAAACAAAAGGTAAAAGGACAGATGCAAGCCTAACTATATCCATAATAACAATAAATGTGAACGGATTAAACAATCCAACAAAGTTAGAGACTCTCAGACTGAATAAAAAATCAGGTCCAACTATATGCCATCTACAAGAGACACATTTTACATTTAAACATACAAACAGTTTGAAAGTAAAAGGATGGAAAAAGATACATCGTGCAAACAGCAACCAAACAAAAGCTAAAGCAGCTATACTAGTTTCAGAAAAAATACTTTAAAACTAGAGATGTAGAGAAACATTTTACAATGATTAAAGGATCAATTCATCAAGAAGGCAAAACAATGCTTAACATATATGTACCTAGCAACAGAGCCCCAAGGTAACTGAAGCAAAAATGTATAGAGCTGAAAGAGAAATAAGTCAAAAATAATAGTTAGAGACTTCAATAACCCATTTTCAATCATGAATAGAATAAATAGAAGATAAAGAAACAGAAAAAATGAACAACGCTATGAATGAACTATATCATATACTATATGACAGACATCCATAGAACACTTCACCATGTTCTGTCCGTGAGCATATTCTTCTCAAATGCACATGGAACATTCTCCAGGACAGATCATACGCTAAGCCATAACACAAGCCTCAATGAAGTAAAAAGAATTGAAATCATAAAATGTGTGATTTATGACCACCACATTGGAATGAGATTAGAAATCAGTAACAGAAAGAAATTTGAGGAATTCACAAATATATGGAAATTAACATGCTCCTAAATAACCAATGAGTCAAAGAATAAATCATAAGGAAAATAGAAAGTATTCTGAGATAAACGAAAACAAAGAAACAACAAACCAAAACATACAGGATACAGCTAAAGAAATGCTTAAAGGGAAGCTTATGGGTATAGAATTCTATATTTAAAAAGTGAAAAATCTCAAAACAATGCTCCACCAGTAAAAAAAATTTTTTTAAGTAGTAAAAAGACAGTAAAAAAAAAGAGTAAACTAAACCTAATGCAGTCAGAAGGAATAAATTAATAAAGATCAGAGCAGAAATTACTGAATAGAGAATAGAAAAACAACAGAGGAAATCAATAAAACCAAGAGTTGGTTCTTTGAAGGATCAACAGTATTTATGAAACCTTAGCTACTGATGAAGGAAAAAACAAAAAGACTCAAATTATTAAAACCAGGAGTGTAGGAGGGGCCAACACTACCAACCTTACAGAAACAAATGAAATTATAAGGGAATACGATGAACACACTGTATGCCAATACGTGAAAAGAACAAATTACTAGAAAGACAGAGAATACTGATTGTGGTGATGGTGGCGTAACTCTGACGATATTAAAAACCATTAGAGTGCCCTCCTGAACTGTGTGACGTGTCTGGTATGTGAATTATATCTCAATAAAGCTACATGTAAAAAATAAATTTAAAAAAAACCCCATAAGATACCATTTTCATACCAGGCTGAACAGCAAAGTTATAAACATAAAAAACATAACACCCACTTCTGGAAAGGGTGAGAAGCAACTGGAACTCATACCACTTAGAACTGTCTGGAAGCTCCTTGTCCCATTAAACATATACCTACCCTATGTTCCAGCAACTTCAATTTTATAATTTATCCAAGAGAAATAAAAACATATATCCACAAAAATACTTGTACAACATTCCTCAGAGCAGGTTTATTCATGTCAGCCAAAAAAGCCGACACCACCATCAATGTCCACCAACCAGAGGATAGACAAATAAATTATGGGCTCTCCATGCAATGGAGTACTACGCAACAATAAAAAGGAACAAAACAATTCAATTATGCATACATATATCCACACAGACACTCACATACATACAGATGGATTCTAAAACACTATGTTTAATGAAGGCCACCCCCCCACACACACACACAAATGCATTCTATATGACTCTACTTATGGAAAAATCTATGGTGACAGATATATGGAAATTGGAAATGGCTCAAAGAAAAGACTAAGAAAATTTCTGGAGTGATGTGACTCTTCCATATCTTGTTTGAAAGGGAGGTTAACTTGTTAACCTGTCCCTCCGGCCCCCATGTTTCCTGCAAACTGGTAGGAAAATGTAAAATCTTGACCTATACTCAGTTTTAATTTTTTAGGCAAGAATCCTTCCCAGTTGCATATTAGGAGGCACCTAATGTCCGGTTGTCCTACTTTCAGACAGGTGAAGTGAGATCAGTTGATTCAGGTTATATCTGCCTGATCCACCCATTATAAAATTCCTCATCGATATTTACCTAATAATGTTGACACTCATCAATAATAATCGCCTGGACCTGTTATTTCACTGGCGGTAATTTTCTAATTCTTCTTTCTGTCTTTATTAACTAGAATTTTTCTATAAAGAAAACTTTCAGTCATCAACTATTTGGTCACTCGGAAATATAAATTAAATCAAACAGGAAGGCAAAATAAGAGTTTGTTCCTTCTCTCTTTTTAAGCAACTTTCAGCATAGACGGCTGGTGCCCAGTAATATACCATGGTGACCAATCATTTTTTGATGTATCATCTGAAGGCATGGATTTTCATAATTCTGACGTGTTTCAATCAACTCTAGTTGTTACTCTGTTTGATATACAAGTATCTCCTCCTAGGCAGCAGAAAACCATTCGTTTTAATTCCTATATTCTTTTGACATAACCCCATTAATCTTCAATAGTTTCTTTGCTTTCCTGCATAGTAACGTATCCTAGACTAGGAATTGGTCATTTCTCCAAGGAACTCTGCTTCCTTTTCACGGCCAACAGTATTTAACGGTACTTAGCAAGCAACATCTGGGCGGTGGGGCACACTCATTGCGACGGGGTTTTCATTGCTCTAGGCTTTTTCGGTAGACAGAGTTAAAAAAAAAAAAAAACTTTAAAGAGCAAAGAATATAATGAATTGATATAGATATTTCCAATTCACGTTGAAGATTATAAGATTTCAGGTAACTTTAAAAAATAGTATATCTTATTTCTTTTCTTTCATGCTAAGAACCTTGATTCCTAATATTACCATATTGCTTATTTGCTTTCTACAAATGATTCCTACAATAATTTCAGAGTAACATGTCAATATTATAGCTAATACTACTACCAATGAATGAAATATAGGATTTGTTTATATTTACATAGGCACGTGTGTTCTTAAACTCCGCCCCAGGGAGGATGTTCAGTTAAAATACTGGGTTTTAAAGTGACTTGAAGACATTAGTTTTTCTGGGATTAAGCAACCAATTTGATATGTAGTTAGGTCCCATCATTTCCTTCTGCTTTCATTTATAAGAACTGTTTTCTCTTGTAAATTTTTTGAATATGTGAAAATATGTACACATTGAAAAACTCAAAATTCTATAACGAACTACACTTGTAGAGGCCTCCCTTCCATATTTGCACCCACCCCCATCTCCTTCCTCCTCTAGAGGTAACGGTTTTCCTTTGTATTTGCTTTATGTTTCCAGCCTTTCCTTTGAACAACCTAAGTGCACACACACGTGCGACCACGCAATCTCCTCCTCCTCCCTCTCACACAAAAGGCAGTGTACTGTAAACGCGGTTCTATATCCGGATTTCCTTTCCACTCAGTGATCGTGGTGGTTAATTTTCTATCTCAGCTTGCCTGGGCCCCGGGGTGCCCAGATTAAACACCCCTGTGGGTTGCCTGTGCAGGTGTTTGCAGATGAGCTCGGCATTTGAATTGGGGGACTCAGCAGACCGCCCACCCCAACACAGGGGGGCGCCATGGGCTCTGAGGGCAGCTCGAACAGGACAAAGCGGAGGAAGGAGGAACTCACTGTTTTTCCCTTCCTGCCTGCTACTTGTCCTGGACTGAGGGTTACGCCATCAGCTCTCTGGTGCTCAGGCCTTCAGACTCGGACACTACGGGCTGTCCTGGAGCTGCACCTTGCGGACAGCAGACTGTGGGACTTCTCAGCCTCCATAATCACGCGAGTCAATTCCTCATATGATTCGCGGGCAGTTTTATATATAACATATATACCCCATTAGCCGTGTCCCTCTGGAGAGCTCGGGCCAGCGCAGCGGTAATGGAGGGTGCCGCAGCGGTACACACAGCATCCTCCTGCCTCCTTGTTGCCGTCTGATGCTCCCGTGTGCGGATATACCACTATTTGTCCAACCCATCCACTGTTCATGAACATGCGGGCTGCTTCCAACATTTTGCTATAACGAATAAAGACAAAATGAATAGGCTTGCATATGTGCTATTTTATATTTTGCCAAGATATTTTGGGATAGATTCCTAGAAGTGGGATTACTGGTTCAAAGGGTAACTATGTATGTAAGTTTGCTAAATATTGCCAAATTTCCTTCCGTAAGGTTTATAGGGCTAGTTTGTAATGACAATATGACATAATGTTTTAATTTTAAAAATTCATATTTTTATATTTTATATTATTATACTTAACAGACACTGGCAGGCCATTTTGGCAACTACGGAGGCAATCGTTCATAATTTACTACATACTTCAATGCTTGGTTTATTCTAGTTTCTGACATGAAATTTTACATTACTTTAGAGAATGCAATCTAATGGTATGATTTCCTTCGAACAATTTCAACACACACACGCACACACACACACACAATAAACATTCATGCATCCCATAATCAGAATGAACAAAGATCAACATCTTGACATAGTTGCTTAAGGTGACTTTTCTTTTTGTTGGAAGAAACAAAACATTATAGATGGAGTTTAAGCCCTTACATTCACCCCGGGAGCCCCGATCACAGCCCCCGACCCGGCCACCACTGCAGAGGCAACAATACATGACAGTGACGAAATTGTGGATTCTTCCAGAGCCTGAGTTCTCACTCCTCCACTGACCATCCACCCCCTCCCTGTGTTTTTGCTATTCACACAACGCTGTGGAAAACATCCCTGGATAACTCTCCTGCTACTCATGGATGCGGCTTCCTGCAGGCAAAGGCTGGAGAGGCATTTCTGGGTCATAGTGTTGTTTCCAGCTCAAGGGCATGGCGCTCTCCAAAGTGGCTGTACCCACTTAACCAAACACTGGCAGTGCATAAAAGTTCTTGTTTCCCGTCTTTTGGCAACACTTGCCACGGTTATGTGCTTTGAGGTTTGTCAGTCTGTTGGGTGGAAATAGTATCTCATTGTTTTAATTTCTACTGAATGATAATGTTTTAAAACAACAGTGTCTTCCTTCAAAGAGAAAATTTACTTTCACTTGGCTTTTTAAAATTTACTTTTCCCCCCAGAGGAACAAACGACATAATGCAAGAGACAGAGGACAGCTTTATATATTCATTCTCATCCCTAAGAACTTAGATCTTTATGTGTGCAGCCCTTTATGTGAATCTTAGGTGCGCACAGATACACACAGCATATACTTTATTTTTAGAGAAAATGCAAGCATAACCATCAGGACCATTGGAATTTCCCCAGATCGTTTTTTGAATTGATGGTTCTGCTGACATGTTAGTATTTCTTTGTTTTCTGTGTTTCACAGCAGAAACATAGATTTCTAAGAACCCTTAGAAAACATGATCAAAAATCGCTGTACATTTTATATTATATTATGAATATTGTTCTATACACAGAGCCTAGTATTTCATTCTTTATAGTTTGAATTTTTTGCTTGTTTGCCAAAAGAAATCCTTTCAGGGTCCTTTTATGTCTATTTCTACACCCATAAAAATAAAATACATGCACATCTATAAATCATTCATCTACATTTTGACAGATGTGCCAAATTTACCTTTTGACCTTCAGGGGAAAAAGCAAAACAGGAAAGTATAAAACCCCATTATGAGGGTTTTTTTCCTTATTTTTATCATGTGAAGGTGAACACTGATTGGGTGCTTGGGGACAGTGTGTATCTTACACAGAAGGCACACTCCCAATCTATCAGCAATACTTTTAGACTACAGAAAAGACGCCACTGAATATTAACGGAGTCAAGAAATGAAAAAAATCTTCAAAATAATCAATTTGTACTGGCATCTGAGTTCTTAATTGGAATAAGCATTTCTAACTGTAACTCTAACAGGATGATGCTTTTTAATAGACTGAGGCACAGACAAGTCCTTCCAGCCCAAATAAAAATAAATAAGCGCTCAATAAAACCCCAACTATCCATTATATTATCACAAAATCCACCTTGTATCATTTAGCTCCCAAGCCACAACATGAAATACAAGCAGTATTTAAAGAAAGCAAGCATGGGTCTGCTGCATGCAGTTAACCCTTTGTTGAATTTACTTTATTAATAAATGTGACCGTGTATAACAGCATTAAATTATGACACATGCTTTGAAAAATCCTTTTAAAAAATACATTTCTTTATCTTGCACTAAATAGTGTTGTTTGGCCCCAACCGTTACCATAATGTTTTCTTATAATGATTTCATAGATGACATATTTGCTATTTGTTTTTCCATATGCTTACCATAAAAATCTCACTCTCATTAGCCTCTTTTTTTTTTTAATATGAAGCCAAGTCATAGAACAAAAATTCAGAAATTAACTCAAATAAAGAAGCAGCATGTCAACTCCGGGGTGGGGGTGGGCTCACTGGACTCTTTGGCCCACTCAGCAGTCAGCCATGCTGACTCGGATGGAGCAAAGGGAACTGACATTTCCGTGTCTACACCGCCAGTCTCCTCATCCCAACACCGGCCCTCCCACCAGGAGCATGAGGGCCTCTCTTATCCCAGCACCTGTCCAGGGGGAGGCAGTCTCCAGCCGTCCCCTGCCCCTGCCATGGGGGAGCCGGCTGCCTGCCCTGCTCAGAGGTGGTTTCCGGAAGGGCGAGCTCACGGCTCGCTCACTGCCCCTCACACTGAATCGTATCACCCCATCCTGCGATTCACTAACCCAAACGTGTCCTCTTTAATCAGTGCCAAAGGGGCATGACCGTGCCGGGTGCTGGCGAGCTGAGGAAGCAGAGGCCCCGCGTGAAGCACCAAGGCCAGCGCAAGCCGGTTGCTGGGAAGGAAAACGAGGGCATCATCCGCTCATCAGCCCCGACAGCCCAGCCTCCCAACGCGCCTGCCCTGCAGCCCTGCTGTCTGGGGTGACCACAGTGAGCCATCCTCTTGCTGGTTAAGAAGGCACCAGGAGATTTTAAAGAACTTTTCTGAAGACTCCGATGGACTTTTCCCCCTACCCAACAGCCAACATGCCCTTTTCTGGTCGCAGCAGCCGAGTTCCCTGGGGCCACCCCTTGCCCCGTCAGGCCACTAAGATCGAAGACTGGAGTTGGGTTTTCTTCTTCACTAGTGGGAAAGAGAAACTCTCCTCCCTCCCCAAGTAGTCGGGCTGGAGCCTGGAGCCCGCGGGGACCCGGGAGGGAAGGGAGGAGCTGGCAACAGCGGGGAGCGGAGGGCCAGGCCGCGGGGCGGACAGGCTGGTGACAGAATCAGACTCTCTGCATCCACTGGGCCCGAAGTCAAACTGCCCCTGGGCTACCTAAACTGTCAGTCAAAAAATAGCTCCGGCGCTAAGGCCAGCGCGGGTGGGACTCTCAACAGCAGCAGGAGCCGTCTGCGGCTGGAAGAGTCTGGGCTGGTGCGATGAAACCGTTCCGAGGGAAGGCGCGCAGCCTACGTCATGCACACCCTGGCCCAGAGGGTGCACCCCAGCACCGTCATCTCCGTGAAGCAAAACCACACAGAAAGGCTCAAGGCTGGAAAGATGCGGAAACATAAGCAATCCAAATACCCCATTTTACAGATGAGGAAACTGAGCCAAGAAAGGCCGAGCATCGCACTAAGGTCCACGAGGGCCTGGGTCCAGGGACCCTGATCGTGATCACGTTTCAGAACCAGGGAGGGAGTTGGATATAGCTGGAGAGGACTTTCTGCAGGGCGTGTGCGGCCATCTGCGATGGAAGCGCCGCCCCTTTCTCTCGGGACAGGCGCAGCTTGGTCGTCAAAGGGACACGGGGAAGTGTGGGGGAAGGGAAAGGTATGAGTAAGAAAGAAGACGCCCCCATCCTCCCCTGCACGTGCCCCAAGCCCCTCCCTGTGCTCAGTCCCTG
>VBSM01003201.1:1543983-1579616 GCA_008086735.1 Cheirogaleus medius
AAAAAAAAAAAAAAAAAAAAACACTATGCCATAAAACATGACTATTTCCTTAAAACACATTCTGGTGATGTAGACAGGCATCTGCATACACACAGACACAAACACACACATATACACACATATAGATGTATATAGCATTATATAAATTGATATTTCACATGTAACATAAGCAACACTTAATTGTGCATAAGTCACATATGCCCAAGGGGTGACAAGTGTGGCCAGAAGAAAACAAAGCAGGATAAGGAAGGGTCGTGGCTGGCACTTTAGCGATGGGGGCAGAGAGGGTGCTCGGGACCGCGACGCAGAGGATGAGAAGGAGCTGAGATCAGAGGGAAGGCTGTTCCTGGCAGAGGAAAGAACGGAGGCAGAGGTCTCCCCTCCCTCCTTTCCCCCTCTGCCCTCCCTCCCTAGTCTACAGGAGAACTTTTGTTCATTCTAAAAATACTGAGCACTTGTTCTCTGGCCACAGGGAGGTTAACCCTGCCCTGCCTTTGGGGGACTCGCCGTGCATGGAGAACCTGAGAGCGGTAAAAAGATCTGCTAAAAACACCTGCCAGTAAATCAGTAGCGACCGGGTGGGGTAAGTGATGTGAAGGGAAGTGCAGGGTGCTCGGACAGCACCTGGGGAGGGCCGGGCTGCTGCAGGCAGAGGCCCCTGGGGAGGGGCAGCCTGGGCCCCGAGCAGCCGGGGTGCACCAGGACAGATGCGCGTCCGCCTGCGCCCCGTGCCGGCTGCTCAGGCCACACCGTAGCACGAGACAGCCAGCGCGGGCGTGTGGCACCACGTGTGTACGTGCACGCACTCGGCACATACGCTCTACACGCTGCTAGGTGCCAGACCCTCCGCTGGACCCAGGAGTCCCAGCTGGAAGCAAAAAACCTCAGCTTCTCCCTTGGGAGTTTACAGTTTACTGGGGGGAGATGGAGAGGGATGGGTAAGACTGGGAAAAGAGAAGGCAGGGTTGAAACTGAACAAGACTCGCCACTGTCACTGTTCATTTCCTTGTGTATCGCAACAGACAGAAGTTAATTCGAATCTGTTTTTCGCCTCAGAACGCAACACACACCACACGGCTCCCTAGACACGCGGCACGCGGCTCCCTCTGCACCATGGTCTTGCCGGTGATGAGCTGGTCGGCGGCCGCGGTCTCCATCAGACCGTAGCTCTGTTAAGAAGCTTTTGTTCATCAGGGTACCACGCCCCCCGGCTCTGCGTTCAATCAAGGTGATTAAAATAATAACAAACACAGATCACTCTGTGTGTGTGCTGAATTCCTCCAATGCTACTTAGTTAAGGCCAATTTAAAGCAACAAGGAACCCAGGTACCCGCCTGAGTCCCACCGACGGAGGAAGTACTCCGAGCGAAGAGGAGCAGCAGTCCCTCCACGCGCGCTGTGCGCTTCCGTCTGCACGAGACGCTCTCCCGCCTTACTCTGATCCTCGCCTTTCAAGGGAAGAGTTAGATTCTGTCAGGCTATTTGGTTCAACCAAAGAGCGCTTTCTGTACCCAAACACCCCAGCAACAGCAGGAGGGTGGCTGCTACGAAGTCCCAAACGCTTCCAGTCTCCGTCCTTCTGCCCCGGAGACCCTGCCTCTAGGAATTCAGCCTGAAGAAATAATTAGAGACATGCACAAAAAGGTAGGTGTCCTGAAGTCCATCACAGAGTCATTTATAAGAGCAAGTAAGAGACGAACAAATAAAAGCCTCGAGCCAGACGGTTTCCAATGAAAGGAGGATGGGCAGGTGCATTTTGGCAAATTCATACTCTGCGCAGTAGACTGCAAGTGTCTTGAGAAGTGTGAAGAAATGCTTACGATATATGTTAATTTAGTGAATGATGTATAGAGAATGATCCCAATACAGCAAAAATTTTGACATAGATAAAAGGCTTGAAGAAAACTTACAAAAGTAGCCATAAGAGTTCTCTGTGGGTGGGGGGTTGGGAATTGGTGAATGGTTTTGTGTTCTTAATATTTTCTGTGTATTCTCAATTTTCTATCATGAGTGTAATTTTCTTTCTAATCAGAAAAGTCTAAAAGAAATAAAAAGGAAAAGGCATTGGACAGACATGCAATGCCTAACTATCCAAATAACCCAACCCGACAACCCCACAACTCTAGGGAGGCAGGGGGAGAAAATCTGGGAGGTGTCTTGTCTGTGTCTAAGTCCCCTTCTCTCTCCCATTCTGGACGCTGCTCCCCAAGTTCTGATGCGCTGTCTTCTCTCCAGCCAGACATCAGCGGGCCATGAGGGGACCAGGTGCTTCATGGGGTTTAACTGACCCTAAACAGACTAACAGAGGAGCAGTTAATAAAATGGGACTGAGGTGTCCCTGCTGCATAATTTATTTGCATAGGAAGAGTCACTGCAAACCACCGGGTCACAACGTCTGCCTCCAGGCTGTGAGACGCCCTCGACACGACAACGGTCTATTGTACAGACACACACATATGCACACACACATCTGCAAGTACACACGTGACGGCTGATTCAATGTGTCGCCCTGACTGGGCCTCGGCTGCCCACACACTCGGTGAGGCGTTATTCTGGGCGTCTGTGCGGGCGTCTCTGGATGAGAGCCGCGTTCGGATTGATGGCGTGAGTAAAGCAGGCGCTCCCCGGCAGGCCGGCCTCACCCTCTCCACGGAGGGACTGAATGGAACCAGAAGGCGGAATATAACAGAATTCTTTCTCTGCCTGTCTGCGAGCTGGGACATCTTTTCTCCTCAGGCTCAAACTGAAATCGGCACCATCGTCTCTCCCGGTTCTCAGCCCTTTGGACTCGGACTCAAACCACACCATCAGCTCTCCCAGGTCTTTGGCCTGCTGGATGCTGGGTTCCCGCAGCCCCCAAAGCTACGTGAGCCAATTCCTCCTAATATATACCTATTGATACGTAGATAGACAGATAATTTCCATATCCTATTGGCCGTGTTTCTCTGAAGAATCCAGATTAATATAATGCATGTACATACATGCATACATTATCTCTATCTATATCTTCTCTCTCTATATATATATGTATACATATATATATATACACACACACACAGAGATAGACACAGAGAGACAGAGGCAGGGAGAGAGAAATCTGTAACAATAATGCCATAAACTTGGTTATGAGCCCCTACCCTGCTGGTCCATTTTTATAACTTAGAAGCCAAATGCTTGGTTTCCAAAGACACGTTCAGGACCCTTTGTGACGATAAGTACATTTGTCGGTACTCTCCTCATAGTGTGTCACACTAGCAGACTCCCTCTCTGAGATGCAAGGTGCAGCTCTACATCTGTACGAGCTCTCTGCAAACAGCATTCCTGTTCTCCCACAGCTTCCTTCTCTCCTATGGGCATGAACGTCTGGACCAGGGGTCCTCACACTTTTTAAACAGGGGGCCAGTTCACTGTCCCTCAGACCGTTGGAGGGCCGTTGGAGAGTGCGGCGCACGTTCCACACATGTGCGCTGTGGGCCCGGGACGAGTCGGCTGCTACCAGGACAGGCAGTGGCGGCAAAAACACCCGGCGGACTGGATACATGTCCTCGGCGGGCCGCATGTGGCCCGTGAGCTGTAGTTTGAGGACGCCTGTTTCTAGACTTTCAGATTCTCTTGAGAACCAAAGAGCGGAGAATCCTAAACTCCTATTCCCACATGACCACACGCAGCTGGGCCACACAGCATCTCCCTCGCTAGGCAGGTCCGGCGCGCTAAGGTTGCCGCAGTCCGCACCCCTCCCCAGCGTCTCTGCACCTGGGAGCTGGGGCCAGCTGCTCCGTCTCACCTTGACTCCACCCATCCACCCATCCACGGTTAATCTTACATTAACTCATACGTCTACCTATTCATCATCTATCCATCCATCTACCCACCCACTCGTCCAGCACCCGCCCATCCAGCCATATATATACTTATACCCATCACCCAGCCGGCCGGCACTCACTGCTGTCCCATGACGTGTAAGGTACCCGCACAGAGAACGAGCCGGACACTGTCTCTGCCTTCACAAGACTACAGCTTGGCCCATATAACAGATGTTCAACTCCTAAGAATCTAAACGACAGTTTTGGTGAGTTCTACTCCCTCCCTGGCCCAGGACTTGGGGCAGTCCTCCGTTTGCTCATCTGTAAAAGGAGGATAATGGTGCCTGGCTCGCCGGGTCAGGTGGTTATGAGGAGGGAATGAGCCTGTGAAGCCCCTAGCAGGCCTCGCTGGATCCGAGCTGCTATTAAATTCCGCTCTCTGCAGATCCAACCCACACCCTCCCCGAACTGTCCAAAGATTCAGGACTGGTTTATAACTCCTGCCTAACCAAGAAATTAAAAAGAGCAAGAGAAATGAGCAAAGATGCTTCCAAGCAGTGCCTTCTGGGGACACATCTTATTAAAAACAGAATCAAAATGATACAAATACAGACAAGTAATTTTTCACCATCAGCTCAGCACAAGGAAGAAGGGTGGATGAGACCCGGTGTCAACTGAACCCTTTGCAGGTCCGGGCACAGTGGCTCACCCCTGTAATCCTAGCACTCTGGAAGGCCAAGGTGGGAGGATTGCTTGAGCCCAGGAGCTTGAGGTTGTAGAGAGCTATGATGACACCACTGCACTCTACGCAGGGTGACAGGGTGAGACTCTGTCTCAAAGAACAAACAAACCAACCCTTTGCAGGAACATAAATTGATAAAAGTCTCTTAGGAGGACCTCGTGGCCACTCTGAACAAACATGACAACACAGAAGCACTTCACAGTCGGGGCGTTCATCATCGCACAGCCTTCAATAGTCCCCGACCGCGAGCCGCCCAGAGAGCTGCCCGGGGAGGCCACTGCGCGCACGGCACCCTGCAGACAGCCATTGATCAGGAGGACGCAAAGCTCTGTGCGTTCACCTGTCCTGGCGGGAGGGGGGTCACGCCCCATGCAGACATTATGACCCCCTCTTTTGCAGCATATAAATATTTGAAAGTGATATCAAATGTGCAGATCAAAATCCTTTGTAAATATATCTTGGGATTTGAGGTCTTAAGTTTTTTCCTTCACGCTTTTCTCTATTTAGCAAATATCTTACAAAAGAAAGCTTAATTTTTATATTTGAAAATATTTTTAATAAGCAAAAATGTAATGAAAATCAAGTAGCAGCCTTCCTCCCTTCTTATTTCAGCCAAAGCCAGCAGCCTTCACCCCGCACTCCCCAGAAAGGCGCATACGACAGACTGCCGCCCCCGCACGGCACCACCGGCCACACACTCTGGGCAGGTGCGGCATCCTGCCCTGCCTCAGGTGGTAGCCACTAGCCACAGGTGGCTATTTAAATTTAAATTAATTACACCAAAGAAAAAGAAAAATCCCATTCTGAGATTGCAGGAGCCCCTCGCAAGCGTTCAACAGCCGACTGCGGCCGGGGGCTACGATACCGTGCAGCGCGACACGGTTCCAGGACATTTCTGTCAGCGCAGAGCCATTCTGCCGGACGGTGCTCGTCCACAGGGAGACCTCTGAAGTGAGAAGGTAAGAACACGAGAGCACATCTTTCGTGATTCTGCGTGCAGGGGGCAGCAGTATTTTTCTATCAAGGGCCAGAGAGTAAATATTTTAGACTCTGCAGGTGGGAGAAATACTTCACTCCGCTGCTGCAGTGTGGAAGCAACCACAGGTGGAGCATAGACGCAAGAGCACGGTGGGCCTGTGGGTGAGGGTTTGCTGCCCTTGTTCTAGTGACAGTTGCTAACACTGTCACCACGAACAGTCGACACTCTTAACCTGTTACTCTGTGCCAAGTACCACGTTAACCGCTGCGTTTTCTCATTTAATCCTTACTGCGAGCCAACCAGGTTCATGCTATTAGTAACCCCATTTTATACAGGAGGAAACTGAGTCAGAGAAGTGAAAAATCCAACCCAAATGGAAGGGCTGCGACTCACGCCCAGGTCAGCCCAACTGCAGGGGCTGCGCTTGTGACCACAACACACGGTCCCTCATGAGAGTGGAACAAAATGTCACCATCACATTCCTGGCCCCGAGAGCATTAAAACATGGCCTTGTGTCGCGAACCCTTCCGTGGGCTTCATAAACTCTGAATCCATTGTATGGATTTCCCCGGCAATGAAACGAAGGCGAAAAGCTGTGAACTGAATGGTGGTGGAATAAGAAGAACATTAGCATTTAAACCCAGCAGAGAAATCATATGAAAATCAAGCATCTCCCAATAATGTGAGACACTTGAGTGATTTGGGAGAAAATATTCTTCGGAAAATCCAAAATGATAATGAAGTTAGGAACCGATTAGTCTTTGGTTTTGTAAGAACCTCCTAAATTATTAATCATGTTATCCATTAACCTCGGCACTATCACACAACCCAAGGAACCAAGTCTAAAGCCACAGGACGTAATCAATTGTGGGCATGGATTGCTCATCATGAAATTAAGTATGTCATTAGCGGCTCCTGAGAATACCTTTTCCAGTGACTTATGGAGCCGCAACACGCAAACCCAGCCTGTATCACAGTGTCCAAGCAAATGAGCTTCTATTTTCAAAACGCTACTTTTACAAGAAGGGCTTAACCCCAAGCACTGTCACCGGGGGTCGCACAGGTCCCTCCAGCAGCAGAGGCCACCGGCACATGTCCCCTCTCCTCCTCTCCTTAGGGTAGCTCCACCTTGGAAAACCTTTGGGAACTTGCAGGTAGGTGGACACTCCAAGGACCGATGGGGAAGTCAGGTCATCCAGAGTGTCCCCAGGACCAGGCACGTCCTTGGAAGCAGGGAAAGAGAACAGTGTGGGGAGACAGGTGGGCGTGTGGGTTCCAGCCCTGGCACTGCCATTAGCCCTGTGATCTGGGCAAAGCCACGTCCTTCCTCCCAGCCCCTGTAATAAGCAGAAGGCGACAGAACCCCACTTCAAAGCAGCATCAGCACAAAGGAAACGTGTGTGACTGAGCAGCCCGGCAGCACCAGCTTCACGCACGCCGGGGCCGGGAGCCCAGCAACGCCACTGGGGGATCAGCCTTCGACACTCCAGCTTTCCTTCGGGCTGGACCCATGCTCAGGCAGGCCCTGAGGAAAGTGGCCACCAGCACTCCAAGCTCACATCCTACCAGCTCTGTGAGCTCACAGTGGAGAGAAAACATCTCTTTCCAAAAGCTCCAACTGAAGTCCCGGAACAGACGCTCGTTGGTGAGGTCTGAGTCGCGTTTTCATGCAAGAAGCCCTCGCCACGGGCAGAGGGAGGGAGTGGAGCATGGTGATCAACTCCACACGGACGGAGACAGGAGCAGGTGCTTTCGCACCGCCACAGTCGGGGGCCGCTTGAGGAAGAGCAGCGGCACCTGGGACCTCCCCCCGCATTGGCGCTCAGCCCCAACACACGCCAGGGGGTGATAACCTCGGACCCTGGGCCATTGGTAAAACGGGCCCGCGTCGCCCCAGCTCCCCATGGTCCCTGAGGGCACACGAGGCAGCCTTAGACGTGCAGCCAGCCCAGGGCCCAGACGATGCAGGGTGGGCAGCGCCGGAGCAGGAGCCCTCGGACCAGTCCTTGCTCAGCCCCAGCCCTGCCCTGCCGGGAAAGGTGCTACCGCACAGGGGCTTCTGGGGACACAGAGAACAGCTCTGAGGACCAGAGAAATCCCCATTTGTATGGCCACGGCCCCAACCCTCAGCCTGTTCCCTGCCAGCCGATGTTGACATTTCCCAAGTCCCTTGAAAAATGAGGACAACACAGTGGGGCATTCCTGAGGCTGGCTCTGTGCACTTTAAAAGACTGTCCTCTATTGGGGTCTATGGCCTTCCTGATTCCCTGAGTTTGAGATTCCGCTTTCTTTAGGACACAATGATGATAAGAGTGGGACGCTGTTTTCTTCATTGTTGTCCTTTTGCCTTTAAACATCCCTATTTGACCAAAATTTTAGGAGTTAGCAACCCATGCTCACCCTACTCTCTTTGTTGAACAGCCACCTGGGACAACTGGACCAAGACAAAGCCATCGCTCGCCCCTCTGCTCCCGCCATAGCTGTGGTCACCACCAGCAAACCTTCTTCTCCTGCCCCCGAGCAGGGCCGGTGCGACCTTCCACTGCTGCTAGAAGGGGGGCGTTCGAGGGGCCGCCTCCCCCAGAGTGTGTGAGAAATGCAGTCTCAGGCCCCACCCAGAGAATCAGGATCCACATTTTACAGGATCCCAAGGTGATTCACATGCACACAGAAGTTTAAGAAGCGCTGGACCAGGCATAGCCCAAGGACCGTGTCTTGATAAGATGCCACCCTGGGAACTGCCCCTCCCCCAGCCTGGGGGGTCTACACTGCTCTCCTGGCCTTTCTTAACCCACACCTTGACTTCCATTCAGCGACGGCTGCTGACGGTCACAAAGCCCGCACCCCTGGTGGCGGTCACCTCATCTCCAGACTCCCCAGAGACCCATCTCCTCTCCTTTGTGAACTTTTTGCCAAATCAGTGGCTGTCGGCACGGTGCACGTCCACTTCCTCCTCCAGTCCCTGGAGCACCCTCGGTTGGACCCTCTGCCCCGTGTCAGCCTCTCCCCTCTTCCAGGTTCCAGCTCCCCGGGGGGTGCTGGGACTGGGCACCCTCCTCTGAGCATGACACCCCCAAGCCTCCCACGGCACCTCCCAGACCAGAGGGAGCCCCGTCACTGTACCGCACAGCGCCCCCCAACCTCACTCCTCCTCTGCCACTCTCGAGGGTTTGGCAGGAACAGAACCGCTGGGTCTAAAATGAATATATGTTTCATGTTTTCTTAAAGTTTAAAATGAAAACTTGACATCTACTATAATGGAAACACAATCTTTTTCAATAAAAAGTTAACCACATGCCCAATGTACTTCCTATCATCACCTCGCGCACTGCCAGGAAATCAGAGTGGCGCGCTGGCCGGGAGGCGGGCAGCGGAGACCACCGACTCAGGCGGGGCTTTGACCACTGCCCGCCGTCCTGCGTCCTGCACGAAGCTCTCGGTGTCACCCCGCAGTGTCACCCCGCGGTGTCACCGTCCGCACGGCCAGGGAAGCTGGGTGCTTCCTCCGGACGACTCCCATGGGTCACGAACGTGGAGACAGACGTCCACGGCGCTGCCCTGACAAGCGGGACAAGTGGGACGCTCGCTCAGTGTCACCCCCTGGGAGTGTTTTGCGGAAAGTTGTGGCTTTGAGAGAATTTGTGTCCCTTTTCACGTTTGAAGAGTTCACACGGAAGCACAAGAACTGAGCTCCCGTTCCAGAGGGGCGACCGTATGTCTCCTCCCCCTTTCTCTAACGTGGCAGGCAGACCGACCGGAGCCTCCAGGGCTGTCTGGGCAGGCGCGTAGCTCACGCCCCCAAAGGGAAGGAGACCACGTGCAGAGACACGGGGAGAAGACGGCCACCCGCAGCAAGCCACGGAGAGAGGCCTGGAAGGAGCCTCCCTCACGGCCCCCGAGGATCCGGCCCTGCTGACACCCTGACCTCGGGCGTCCAGCCTCCCGCCCAGGAGAGAAAACATTGCTACCGCGTAAGCCCCTGGTCTGCGGCAGCCCTAGGAGATGAACCCAGCCACGCCGGGAGGGGAAGAGGAGAGGACACTCCACCAGGCAGCCACGCCTCCCTAGGGAAGGGGTGCAGGGCCTGAAGCCCCAGTGGGACCCGGAGGAGCAGCGGCCTGGGGGCTGAGGAGGTCGCCACCAACCCCCAGAGCATGGCGGGTACCACTCAGGGAACAGGGTGGCTCCTACACTGCCAGGGTGCCACACCCCTCCCACGTCACCCGCGTCAGCTCAGGAGTCACAAGGGCTGGTGTCCCTTTATTTAAAAGTAAAGTCTCACGTGATCATGGTAAATCTATACATGCGATAAAATTTCACACAGCTGCCCACCAAAGATCAACAAAACTGTGTATAAGACGTGGAGAGACTCGCTAAAGCTTCAGGTCTAGTTAACGGCCAACGGCAGCTTCCTGGTGCCGATCCGTGAGCCGCGGGACAGCGGCGCCGTCACGGAGGGGAGCTCCGGGACGCTCCGCACGTTTGCACAGCTTCCATGTGAGTCTAGAATCGTCTCAAAATAAAAACTTTAGAAAATGCATAAAATTGTAAAAAGCAAAATGTCGCCTCTGTTGCTCCCTACTCGGCCAAGGTCTCCCCCAAGCCCAGGCAGAAGGTGTCCTCCCGTCTCCGGAAAACCCAGCCTTCTTTCGGCCCATCGGAGTACGACCAGTGGGGAGTCTCCCAGAACACATGCACCCGCGGGCAGGTCTTCAGGGCTACGGGGAGAAAATGGACTGGTCCTCTCCCACTTTGTGTTTCTTTGTGTTTTTGTAAATTTTGTGGAACAGAAGCCAGGGAGAGAACAGGACCAGCCTCTCCCCCGGGGGGCCAGGGGCAGGCCCTGCACGTGCCCCCCCAACCCCCACAGCCCAGGGCTCCGCTCTCTGTGCGATGCCTCGTTCAGTCTCCAGCCATCGCCTGCTCTTGCACGGAGCCCCTGGCCTCTCAATGGCCAGCCTTGTCCACGAGGAGTACAAAGCCGCCTTTGCCCAGGGAGCCAAGCGGGGGGAAGCCGCGGCCAGGGTGCGGGTGTCCCCGCCGCCATGGCTGGCCCCGTGCCTCCCCCGCACTCTGGGCGCCCCTGCCAGGGGCCCTGCGCAGCTCGCGGGACCCCTGAGTGCGGCTCTGCTGGCAAGTGAGGAGCGTGAATAAGTCTGGGGGGGAGGAAATGGGACAGAAACGCAGTCCCCAGAGGACAGTGTGCTACAGTGGGTGCTTGAGTTTGAAGCTTCTGAGCTGAAGCCTTACGATCCCGGTGACATCCCTGTCTCCGGGGCATTCAAGGAGGGGCAAGACTTTAATTGGGCAGGATGCTAGGGGAGGGCGGGAGGAAGAAAGCGCAGCGTGGATGGATGGGTGGGTGGGTGGATAGATAGATGATTCATAGATGGATAGATGGATGGATAAATAGATGATAGAAAGATGATCAATGATAGATACTACAGAGAAGATAGACGTTAGATGTATTGATAAATAAACGACAGGTTGACAGACTGATAGAGGACAGATAACAGGTGATATAGTAATTGACAGAGACAGATGCTTCTTAAAAAGGACACAGCTGAGCACACAGCAGGTGGGGACCACGACCAGACCTGTGTTCTCCAGTCCGGGATCTATACCTCCTGACCACGCTGTGCCCAAGCCCACGCGCCGTGTCCACACGAGGACCTGGCGGGTCTCTGGGACGACCTGCCCCGGCTGAGCAACCTGCCGTCTCAGCAACCCCTGCGGCCACCCAGAACCGCCTCCTTCCTCCAGCCGCTCAGGCCCACACCCTCGCAGTCGTCCCTGACTCACGGCTCTCATGCCAGATTCCTGAGCCCTCAGCACACCCAGGGGACTCCACCTTCAAGATGTGCCCAGAATGGGGCCACTTCTTGTCACATCTGGCTGTACCACTGTCTAGACTGGATCTCTCCTGAAGCAGAGCTGGCTGAGGTGTGGGTAGTGCACTCGGAGGACGCGCTCAGGAAGCAGGAGTGAGCGTGCAGGGGGGGAGGGAGGGGACAGCGGGCCCCCCACACACACACACAGGTGCGTCGTCAAGGCCACTGCAGGGGAGGCAGGGCCTCCATTCTAACACAGCTCCGAGAATCGCCCACCGGAAGGATGGGAGGCTGGGACATTTGCCCCCATCCCGTGTGCTGAGGATGGTCCCTCAGGCCTTAACTCCCCAGACGTCCGGCTGCACTTCCGCCGTGCGGGAGAAGGTCCGCATGAAGCTGCCGCGGTGTGAGCACACCGGGTGGCGGAGGGAAGCCGCCGTGTACACCTGCCAGTCTCCATGGTGCAGATACTCCCGCCGTGGCCAGCGTGCGGCACCCCGAAAATGGCAGCCAGCAGCTCCGGCGTGGTGCTGCGGCCTGCCACGCTCGAGGTGGAGCCGCAGCTGAAGTCCAAGGCACAAGTGGTCCAAGCGGGTGTGACAAGGCACCACAAACGTCTGCCGTGGACCGCTCGCTCCACCACCATCTCTGACTGAATGACCTTCTGCTGTTGCCTCGCCCAGCACGGTGTAATCTCACACTGCAGCCAGACTGAGCCTCTTCAAAGGGCAGCTCTGGAAACAAAGCCCGAGTCTGCCCATGGGCCTTAGGGACCCCCCAGAACCCTAACCCTGGCCACGTCTCGATGGCCCAGGGCCTTTGCACCTGCTGTTCCCACTGCATGGAATGCTCTTCTCCAAGGTGGTCACCTGACTGCCCCCCTCACTCTGCCTGGTCTCTGTACAGACGCCCTCTCTGACCATGGCCACAGGTAGACAGACTCTGCTCCCTTCCCCCCTCCTTCCTCTGACCTGATCATCGCTGAGGGCATGTATGACTACCTAGAGTCACATCACACATCCTTCTGTCCCGTCTCCCCTTGTCCTGGTAGACGATTCACTCCAGAGCCACACACAGCCGTGCATATACTCCAAGACAGCGACAGGTCTGCAGTGGGTGTCTAGCAAGTGCCTGCGGAATGGCTGTGATCACAAAGTGCACAGGGAGGCTGCAGGTTGCTTCCCTCCGTACGCTCCCCACAGTGGACTGCAGAGAACGTCCCTAGCTCAGAACTCCTGGCTCGAATGTCCTCTAAGGTTTGGTCCAGCCCTGGTACCCCCAGCTGGGCTGGTCTCTCCCCAGCAGGACATAGCACTAAGATCTCCCGCAGGATAGAGACCCACACACCCATCACCACGAACAGCGAGGAGGTACCAGGTCCCAGGTATAACCGGTGCAGACCCAGACCCAGCCAGAAGCACACAGAGAAACCTCCTTTAAAAGTCAGCCCCTGCCCAGCGGCTCTCCACAAAGGACCCCAGGGAAACACCGGGGACAGAGACAGTGTGCCACCCATAGAGCGGGCCCTGTGGTGGGGGCGTGCCCGTTCTGACTTTGCGGGGAAAGGAGGAAGCTGGCTCTGGTGGGCGTGGGGAGTCGAGCAAGTTCCTAAGTAAGAGGAGAAGCCACAGGCGGCCAGGGAGACGTCAGCACGCCCCTCCCTCGCAGCCATGAAATCCTACAAATGACTTCTCTTAATTTTAACATCAGCTTTGGGCGAGGGCCATGAATAGATTTCTAAATATATTCCAGAGCAGAATTAAGTGAGATCTTCCAGTTTCTGAAAGCGACTCTCGGAGAGAGAGCACATCGGGTGGGATGCGCACAGGAGAGGAGCCACTGCAGGGAAGCGCTGCTGAGCGCCACGCCTGGCCACACCCGGCCACCCCTCCGGGCCACCCCTCCCGGCCACCTGAGCCCCCTGCCAAGCTCTCCCTCCCTCGGTGAGTGGAGAGGGGACCTGCCTGGGGGTAACACAGGCCCCTGTGCAGGCTGGAGGGCACCAGCGTCCAGAGCGAGGGGGGCAGACCCTGGCTCCGGCAGAATTTACGAAGAAAACAAATGAGAACCTGTCCCACAACTCAAGCCCCCGCAGGCACACGGGGAGTTTAAAAAAAAAGTTCTGAACCAAAAGACACGCTACAGAACACCCGCCAGGCACTCCTCACAGCTGCCAGGCTCATCGAGAGAAAGCGAAGTCTGAGCAAGAGACGGGACGACTAAATGCCGCGGGGGCCCTGGACGGGGACAGAAAGGGGTGCGAGGGAGAAACTGAGGACACCTGGGCAAAGTGGGGGTTCGGACACTGTAATGTTCCAGCAGCAGCTCCTTAGGGCGGCAGGTGCTCCACCGTAACCTGGGATGCTAATGCTCGGGGCGCCGGGGCGTGGGTATGTGGGCGTCCTGGTACCATCGTCACAATATTTCTGTAAAATTAAAGCTATTCTAAAATTAAAAGTTTGTTTTTAAGCACTGTCTTCTTGCCAGCAAACTGAGTGAGGGGCTCCCATGGGTCAGCTCCAGCGCCTGGGATGTGTTTCTCAGATGGGGCCCCGGGACGGAGCGGAGGTGCCGGAGGCCACTGAGCAGAGGCAGTGGCTGTGGGGACCAGGCTGCACCCGGGCCACCGGGGCTGTTCCTGCAGACTGGACGGGAGCAGCCCGGCAGGGAGCACCAGGCGGAGGCGCTGGAGCCCCCAGAGCCGGCTCAGCATCCCACTCCCACTTAGCTCCACTGTCAGTGTCTCCTAAGACTGAGCTCCTCCCCGCCCTGCCCCCGCACCCGGTCCTTCCCCTATCCAGTTGCTCAGGCCGCACGCCTGGGGGTCACTCAACGCACATCCTGCACCGCAGGCTCCTAGCCAGCGGCCTCCTCCGCCTGTGGTCCGTCTCCTCCCTCCTGGGTCACCACGACAGGCCTGTCCTCCACACTCCACCTGTGTCCGGCGCAGCAGCGGGGTCGTCCCCGGGCCCAGATCAGTGAGTCACCCCTGCCCCACAGACTGCAGCCACCGTCCACTGCTCGTGAGACAAAGACAAAATCCCTCCACCAGCTCCTCCCTGGGCCATGTGGGCTGGCCCCGGCCGCCAGGGAGAATATAACGGTCAGGAATATTCTGAAAGCGTGTGCAAGAAACCCGCCGGTGGTTGTCTATGGGACAAGGGGCGGGATGCACAGGCTGAGACCTGGTTTTCACCAACGGTAGAGACAGGGTCAGAGTTCACTGAAGGCGAATGTGCCGCAGACATTGCATCGATTCAGCCTCACAATGGCCGCATGGTGCAGAGGGTATTGTAATTCCCATTTCATGGATGAGGAAACTGAGGCCTGCAGAGGGGAAACAGCCAGGCAGCAAGCAGTCGAATGGCCTGAACGCGGGTCTGACGCCTGCCGCACGCCGTGCGTTCCCTGCCACCATGACTCCCGCACGCCGGCACGCGCTCCTCTCCCAGTTTGAAAGAGCCTGTTTCATTGTTTTAAAAAAACGATGCCCCCTGCCTCCCACAAAAATCATTTATCCTCCCTCCCCTATCTGTACTTCTGGGCCGGGAGAGTGTCTATCTTTGCAGGCTGCACGTGATACCGGGATCACGGCTCTCGGTGTTCGCTGAAGACTCTTTCTTTCTGTCAAAGCTGCCGTAAAGTTGGAATCCGTGCAGAAGGCCTCCTCAAAATGCATCTAACAACGGGTCACATATTAGCCCAGGGTCCTCCCGCGACGGGACAAGCGCAGACGCTCGCGGTGGCAGTTCGCAGCGTGCAGGAGGGATGCGCATCTCCTGGCCTGGCCAGAGAGGGCTGCTCTGGTGGACAAGCCCAGGCCCGAGGCTGGTCACTGCTCTCCTCTGTGCCCAGCGTGGGCTGAAGGGTCGGGGGCCACACACGGCCCTTCTGTGCGCAGGCAGATGGCCGACCGCACCTCCCCAGCGAACAGCGGGCAGGCCAGGAGACCTCGCCCTGGGACTCTCCACCCAGCGCGGCGCGGAGACGGTGGCTGTGCCACGGGGCCGCGGAGCCAGTGCCTTCCCCTCGCTGACGTGCACGGAGCACTCGCCGCAGGTACGTGGCGGTTACGCTGCCGCGACGTTAGGGTCCTGCGACGGTCACAGGCCTCGTCCGGGCCTCACATCCTCCCCAGGGGCAGGAACTGTCACTGAACCCAGTTGATAGAGGAGGCAACTGAGGCACCAGCCTAATGAAGGGACTGGCTGAGGACCGCCAGGTATCCTCAGCAGGGCTGAGGCTCCAGCCTGACCCGAGGCTCCCGGGCGCCCGGCTCCATCTCTCTGCGGGAGTCGCGCCCAGTCCTGAGCCTGGGTCCCTTCCCGCCAGCGGCCTTTAAAAGAGATAAGAAGTTCTATCAGTGCCCACACGCATCCACACACGCATCCACACAGGCGTGCGCACACACACAATGACTCATTCTCCTGGCGACTTTTGACAAAAATAAGCAGAAAAGCAATAATGAAGGTTATCGCCCAAAAGACAGATGGCGCGGAGTTGACCTTAAAGGATCTGCCTGGGAGTCTCAGAGGCTGCACCCTCCCCCACGAGACGCCTCTTCTTTTTAGGCAGTGGGGAGGGGAAGGGGGAGACAAACGAGGCGCCACTTGGCTCTGTCAAAGCACGCTCCTGTTTACGGTGGAGGTGGCTCTCTGTGCCCCCCAGACCTCCCCGGGGGGCAGTGACCCATGCTTAGCGTCACGCCCTGCACACTGGGCCACCGAGGCAGGCGGGAAGGCTGCACCGCCGGTGCCTACCTGGGCAAGGCCACTGTGGAATGGGTGACCACAGTCACCCTTCTGGACCACCCAGGCAGGCAGGAAAGGGGCAGAAAGACAGGAAGGGAGCAACGGTCTTGTCACGGGCCAGAGAGATGCCTGAACCCAAGAAGAGGAGGAGAAACAGGGCACAGGCCAGACCATAATCCCAGGCCTATGCTGTGGATGTCCCCAAGAGGCACGCAGGTGACGTGGGCTGTCCAGCGCTGGCCCCATCTAGGCCCGGGCACCTGGCCAAGTTCCTTCCACCTGGTTGAGCCCCAGCTCCACCCCCCGGCGCTGTGCACCCGGGTCCCTCACCTACACACGCACACAGGGGTCTGCGAGGATGGGGGATGCAGGTGTCAAAGGCGCCCTGAGAGTGCGCCTCCTCCGATTCTGAGCACCGGGCACCTCGCTCCCTCACCAGGGGCAAGGCCCTGGGAGCCTGGAACGTGTGTGGTGCCAGAAAGCAAGGACGTGCTCAGAGATGACGGGGACGTCCCAGCGGCACAGGCGCCAATGTGAAAGAGCCCCCGATGGCCACATCTGGGACGGCCTGGGCAGCAAGACGTGGACAGCAACGGACCCCGATCCAGAGGAGAGAGAAATACGCAGGCGTCCACACTGACTACGTTAACAGTTAAATCAGCAAGTAGGAGAGTGGGTAGTTCCCTACAGTGCAATTCCACTGACGAATGTAAAAGAAACACCACACGCCCCGGGAACAACTGCGTGCAAAGGTGTGACGTGAGACAGTGCATTCGCAGTCACATGACATCTTCCCGCAGAACACTAACTACAAAGAGGGAAAAAGCATTAACCTGGGAGCAGAGACACCTCACCAAGCAATCCAAGTCGGCACCGCCAGGACCCGGACAATCTCCAGGAGAACTTTACCGGCTCGTCTGATTAGATCAGGCCCACCAAGGACACTCGCGCTTTCTGAAAGTCGCCTGTACCATGTCCCCGTCCCAGGGAGGCACATCACAGCCGCTGGTGCGCCCACACTCGGGTAGGGGATTACACAGGACGTGGGTGACGAGGGTCTTCATATAATAATCTTCCCTTCCACACCCCCCACGGCAGGGGGAGCAGAGAGCAAGTGCTCCGTGAGCGGCAACTGCTATCACCTGCTCCTTCGCTCCAGGGAAAGAACCTCTGTCCACAAAATCCACGTCCACTCCCATCTTCCAGCCTCTCGCATTTAGAGAAGAAAACACAGTCCATTCTCCGGCACCCAGGTGATCCTTCCAAAGTCACGAACTGCCTCCGACTCTCCTGGCTTTCAGCCCGTGCTCAGGATGAGATGGCCCCATCTCCCACAACCTCGGAGGCCCCTGCACTCACCCCCACGTTTGTCCCGGCAGAGCCCCCAGCTTCCCCCTGGGGTGCCCAGACACCACATGGGTGCCCCGGCAGCCCATGCTCTTCCCTGGCTCCAGACCACGGCCCCTGCCAGCCCTGCGCTGCCTTCCCAAGCTGCCACCGAGCCTGCACCCCTTCCCCGACCCCCTCGGGGCTCTGCAGGCTCTGCACCCCCTCTCCTGAGTCAGCCCTGCAAACCCTCAGCCCAGGCCACAGCATCTGTCCCTGCCACCTCCTCACTCCTGGTCTCCACTAGCCCTGCTGTTTACCAATCCTTTTATCAGCCGGGGGGGGGGGGTGGCGGGGGGCGGCCAGGGTGGTGGCTTGGAAATGTGCCCCATCATGCTGTCTCTCAGTCTCTCAGTCCCTCTCCCCCTCCCCTTCCCTCTCCCTCTCCTTCTCCTTCTCTTCTTCTTCTCTTCCTCCTCCTCCTCCTCTTCCTCCTCCTCCTTCTTCTTTCTCTCTCTCTCACATATACACACACATTCTCCTCTCTGAAGGCTTCCCTTGGTGCAGACAGGCCTTCCAAGTCCCTCGCACTACCTGGCCACCTAGCCTTTGCAAGTGCCAGTCTCTCTGCTGAGTACACCTTTCCCTTCCCTCCTGTGCTGGGTGACCACAACCCACCTTTGGGCTATAACTGTAGTGGCCTCCCCTTGGGCCCCTGCCCAGCTCCCTGGGCCCAGCAACCCCTCTGCAAGCCCTGAGGGCTCCAGGGCAGCCCTTGCCACAGCCGGCTGGGGCACCCGCCTGTGGGCCAAGGTGATCCCAGCCCGTCACCACCAGCCTACCTGCTCCACGGGGATGGGGCAGCGGGTTTGCCCCTGCCCAGCATCGTGCCTGGCATGAGGTTGGTGCTCAATGTGCTGGAAGGGAGGGAGGAAGAGGAGGAAGGAGGGACGGAGGGATAGAGGGAGGGGCGACTGCTGCCATGAGCCACACGGCCTCATCACCCATCTTCTCTCTGCCTTTCATCCACCCAGGCTCTCGACTTCGGGCAGAAGCCACTTAACTCCCCTCCTCCACCCAGCACGGGTGCCTGGGATGTCGCCCCCGTGAAATGTTGGCTGAGCCCCTGGGTGCTAACGGGAACAACCTCCACATCCCCCGGCCAAGCAGTTCACCCTGCAAGATGCAACCGTTGGCCCAAGCCCAGTGTCAGAAAACGAAAATAGAAAAAAAGAAAGATTGGAATCTCTATTTTCCTATCAGAGAACAGCTGCTCTACACTAATATCCTCCTGAAATAAACTGTTATTAGTTAATTTTTAAAAACCACACAGAGACCAATTATTAACAAATTTGAGGGCATATTTTTAGCACCGCGTATCACCGACAAGTCACGCAGAGCTCCTGCCACTCCGCCTGCTCGTTTGCTCGAGGAATTTCCAACCGGGTGAGACCGTTCACCCTGAAGTCATCACGGGTTTATTGTTTTTGTTTCGTTTTCCCCTCATTGATTTTATTTTTTCTTATGGGTACAAGAAGGGGCTGCTGGGTGTCCCCACCACTTACCCAAGATTCAAGCAGTGTCTAGCGAGCACCCACCACGAGCAAGGCTCTGTTCTAGGGCTGAGGACAGAGCTGTGGGCAACGCAAACCCCTAAAGAAAAGGACGCAAATTCCCCAGAAAGGGGAAAGAGTTGGAAAAATATTAGGGGAAAATAATCACATTAAAATGTCAATGCTGTTTGAAATAATGACCTTTGGAAAAAGACAAGTTGTGTGAGAACCCCGGGGAGACAAAGGGGCCAGGGGCCCACGTGCGTCCACCGAGGGCCGGCCGGGCACCTGGAGGCACAGGTGACGCTCCGGGTCTGCTCCGAGCGGCCTGTCGTTGAAGGTCCCCTCACTCACCCTTCCCATTTAAAAAGATGAGACAAATTATACGTTTTCCCTACATCTTTTGTTATTTCATATTAAAGCAGAACCAGCCACTCGCAAGTATTGGGGGAAGGATGAACCAAAGCAGAGAGCAGGCGTCCTGTCTGCTCAGTGTCACACACAAGCTCCGCCCTGAGCCCAAAGCCCAGCTTCCAGGAGCCCAGGGGCTGCGGTCAGCCCGGCGCAGTCCCGGCCTCCAGTCCCAGCTGGCCCCAGACTCAGCCGCGACCCTGGGCCTGCTACAGCACCTCGGCATTCTGGCTCCCCCAGCCCAGCTTACCTGCTAGGAAGACAGGGTGCAGTGCGTTGGGAGTGGAGCGCCCGCTGCACGCCAGCATCTTGTGACCCTGCCCCAGGGCTCGGAGGGTGGAGGGTGAGAAGTTCCAGACGGGTGCTCGGTCTCACCCAGTGCTGGCGACCCTCCGTGCACACAGCAGAGCTGCACACCTCAGCAGAGGGGCGGGCAATCAGCGCAGGGGCGCAGGGCCAAGACGGAGATGCACAACAGCATGTCCCAGTTCGGTGAAACCTGTGCTACCTTTGAGATTTTTGTCAAGCCTGTGTCTTCCAAACACTACCTTCATGGCTTCTTCCCATAGTTCAACGTATCATCACCTCTACTTTATTAATATTTTTAAGACCATGTTGTTTTTCATGTAAATAAGCTTGGTTGAAAAGAACACGATGTACAACCCCTCTCTAGGGAGAACCTGTATCCCTGGCCAGAGATAAAGTATAACAGTAAAATAAAGGATGTGGGGCAGGGGCCAGGCAGACCCCCTGCAAAGCAGGTGCTAAGGACAGTCCTGACACTGGGGAAGTCACCTGGGGAGCTTTGCACAAAAGACCCTGCCAACAAATGTGCCAAGGTCAGCAACAGCTTAACTCATGTGACACAACAAACACAGCCATCCCAGAAGTAACGTTGCCTAAGACAGTGTCTTCCTGCCAAAGAGAAGCAGAAAGATCATTTTTGGCATCTCCTCCTGACTTTATTTAAATCCCGAACCTGATGATTACAAGGCAACAATTTTTCTGCACATGGATACAAAGTTTCAAGAAATAATAGAACCAAAATGTAACAATAATAACAATTCAGCTCATTAGTAAGAATATTGAGACCAACGGTGACTTTGAAAAGCATTATAGTAATATTTAAAACAATTGCATAATGGTGCCTAATAAATACGTTCATTAAATCCTACAGCCTCAGCTATCACCTTCTTCCCGGTGCTTGGCAGATTCATTTAGCGGCTGCCAACGAATCAGTGTCACAGACTTCAGATGTTGCACCCATTAGATAAGGTGCACTGCCAAGCCGCCCATCCAAACGACTCGCTTTGACAAACAGGAACGTGAGCCCCGGCCCATTAAAGACGAGACCTTCAACAACCCCGCGGACGGCTGATTCTCTGCCATCACCTTGCCTGACTTTCAATACATAAATCTTGGCCCAGTGGCCATTCTGGTTAAATGATCTGGGAAACGAAGGACCACATCCGTCACTTCTGTGTGTGTTTATGCAACTACACGCATGTGTGTGTTTGTTGGATAGATTGCTTGAATCACAAATGGGGACGAAACGTGAATCCATCTAAAGGACTGAGGACCGCTTTTCAGGAAGATGTAGGGTAAGGCAGACAGAGGTGGGCAGGGCAGACAGCAGGATTTGAACTCGTATTCAAGCCCCCTCTTTATATATAAGTGTGGCCACGGGCCGCTGCTCAGCCTCCCTGGCTCTCTGACCCCACACAGGGTTTAGAGGAAGAAAAAATAAAAGCAAGGACGGTGGCCCCTTGTGTAACAAGAGCTGACAATAAGCACATTTTCACGCTAGCCATTGACCTCTGCCCAGGCCATCTGCTCTGGGAGGGACAGTGACATTGTCTGTCTTGTTCCCCAGATAAATATTATTAAACAAAATCCAAATAGACATGGTGTTTAGGTTTGGATCACACATCATGGTTCTACCTTTAGTTTCTTAGTCATGTCATGAAACATAAAGACTGCCTCGGTTTCCCCGTGGGGTTCTTTCCACCTGAGGCTTTGGAGAGTAGCCTGCAAGCCTCACGCAGCGGCCAGGTGTTTAGTTCTGGTCACGTGATGTATGTGGTGCTTTTTTTTTTTTTTTTTTAAGTTGACATGGCAGAGACTGCAGTACACCCCCCGATGGCCATTCTCATTCTCTCCTTCTTCCCACCTGCTCCTGTTAGGGTAGCAACGCACCTACCGAAAACAGAAACTACATCTCCCAGGCTCCCTTGCAGCTGGGAGCAGCATTTGATGCCCTCCTGGCCAAGTGATAAGTGGATGTCACCGGGCAGGGCTCCCAGGAAGGCGACGTCATGACTCAGCAGGTGGACACCCCTCTCCTTTCCTTGTCCCCTTCCTCCTGTCTGGAAAGTGTCCTTGTTGCCGGGGGTGGAGCAACCGCGCTGTAGCCAGGACTCAGCAAGAAATCACAGGGCCGTCCACCCTGCGACAGGGAAGCCACTGGGCGGGCTGGACGCCTCACAACAGGAAAACCTTTCTCTTGTGTAAGCAGCGTTATTTAGGGTTTCTATTACCTGAAGTCAACCCAGTCCCTGACTGGCAAACTGCGATATTTAAAAATCATATCTCATATAAAAGTCTGGAATTTCCAGCCTTGCTCTTAAAATAGGATGATGGAGCCAGCACGAGCCCACATTCCGGCGAGGCCGCACGCAGCTCCGTGCCCCAGGCCCCGCCCTGCCTCGCCCCTGCCAGAGTCCTGGCCCCCCAGACACTGGGACCCTGTGTTAAATGGCTTTATAGACCTGGAATAGAATCCAGCTCTCAACTTCAATAATAAGAGGTCTTAAATTCTCTGATGTACTTGGTTATATTCAAACTCCTGTGACATTTCACATCCACCCATAAATGCTTCTGGGGTTGAAGGCTGGGGAGGGGCCTAGGACACCCCCACTCTCCACACCACGCCATCGCCGCAGCTGCTCTGGCCACTGCCCAGTGCAGGATAAGAGGGCTCATCTGTGACATCCGAGACAGGGCTCCCCAGAGCGCACCGTCCCTAAAAGATACACTTGCACACACAGGACAAGATCTCAGCAACGCGAAACAATCCCCGAACAAAACACATTCGAATCCCATTTCCAGCCACCCAATGTGCTATCCCATAAGGACAGGAGCAGGGGGAATAACTCAGGCAGGTGGGGGGCTCTGGAAGGATTCCAGCCACGGGGGGACAGGCAGGAAGGGAGCCAGGAGCGGCGTCCACGGCTGGGCGGACCTGGGTCTGGAGAGGAACAGAGGGGTGGCAGCGTCCCAGGCCGGTAACAGGAAAGTGCAGGTGACGCCAGGAGCCCACGGCTGGGCAGGGAGGGCTGTTCCACCCGGTCCACACGGCAGGGAGCTCTCACCATCCCGTATAAACCAGAACCAGAAGAGGAACCGCATCTGCCTCCTCAGCCCGTTTCCTGAGGACGGACCCGGCACCCAGCACCGTCGGAGCCACGGAGGGCCGTGGCCCCAGGATTCCCCACGCACCCCCGCCAGGTCGGGACAGACCTGACCCGCGACGCACAGGTGGAGAAAATGCAGCTCAGAAGCTGATGGGCCGGATACAGCCCCAGGAAAGCGTGGCGGGAACGGACATGCAGGCTGCTCCTCTGACACCTGCCCACCTTACTACCACTAGGGTACCTGCCTCCACCACGTTGTGACAAAGATGGAGTTATCTCCAGGGGACAGGAGGACGTCAGAGGAGGTATCTACCTCCTGATAGCAGAGTCTCAGAATTCACTCATTGCTGTAGCCGACAACTCAGTTACCCTCACCTAGCCTGGGGTTAAGGATAGTAGCCATCACTGTTCCACGTAAAGGAAGCCAAGGTCCAGAGAGAAGTGACCTGCCTGGGGTCACACAGTTTGCACACGGCTGAGCCAGGACTTGGACCATTCACCCAACCCCGGGCACACAGTTCTCTGCAGCTCGCAGATCTCTTGGCCAAGGAGGCCTGTCTGCCGAGGGCGAGCACGTCACTGGGCAGGTTCTCCGCAAAAGCTCATCCATTGAAATAAACTAGTCCCGTGTGAGTGAGAAGCCACCTTTGCTTAGGTATCCCCCCTGTCAGGGGATGGGATGACCGGACTGCAGGGGGTGGAGGGCCCCTCCAGCCGAGAGCTCTGAGACCACGTCATAGCTCTCTGGCGAATCCATCCCATCCACAAACATTCACGGGGGAGCTACTGGGTGCTGGCACTGTGCCAGCGCTGGTGACACAGCCAAGGGGACAACACACAAGGCTCTGCCCTCAGGGAGCTTCCAGTCCATGCGGCACTGGCCCGCAAAGCTGTCTATGAGGATGGAATGTTCTAGATCTGCACTATCCAATATGGCAGCCTCAGCTACCCATGGCTACTGAGCACTTGAAATGTGGCTAGTGTGACTAAGGAAATGGAACTTTAATCTAATTTTATTTAGATTTAAATTGCCACCTGGAGCTAGTGGCTACTATATTGGATGGACCACAACCAATACTGTCAAATAAGCAAATAAGATCATTTCAAAGAGTGACACGTGAGGTGGAGGTGGGGGAAAGAGCCTTCTGTGACCACAGGGAACGGGGTGGGGGTGGGGACAGGCCAGACTCTGACATGTTGTCAGTTACTCTAGTGCTGAGCAGGGACGCCTGGTTCCTGGGCAGGTCCCAGAGACAAAGCTGCCCATTGTCACTAGCTTCTGCGCAGTGCAGGTGAGAAGGGGGCGGGGAACAGGAGTTTTAAAAGCATCCATTTTCTGTAATGAACACCCAATGCTTTTGTGATCAGGAAAAAAAACCCTAAGTTTTAAAACTCTGTATTTTTTAAAGCATCCAGCTTTTATTTTTAATAACCCTGAAGAAGCTGACAAGGTAATTACTGCATAGTTCTGCTGCTAATTAAGCCATGCAGACACTCTACGAGGGGCCGGAGGGAGATCCCCACAACTCAGGACTCCAGGGGAATAGAACATTCGAGGAATGAAACTAGAAAGAGCCGCCATGTAACCGAGGCGGCTGTGTGTGCTGCCCGCTCCTGCCAAGGGCACGAGGAAAGGGTCTGTGGCACAGCGGAGACTAGACCAGATCTGCATGTCAGAAACTTCCTGTGCTGCCGCAGAGTTGGGTATGAGGAAGAGATCAAGGTTCAGCACTGAGTTGTCCAGGAGCGGGAAGGTGGAGGCTACACCTGGGGGGTGGTGGAGGTGGAGAGGGTTCTAGAGGCCAGTGACCGCCAGGACACAGGGCTGTGGGACAGCGAGGGGTCAAGAACGGACCCTGGCGGGGAGGGGCCAAGACAGCAGACTGGATGGGCCACCACTCTCACGGAGAGGAGCAAAGGCTGCAGGCAGAGGCTCACCTGCAGACGGACTATCTCAGAGAGAGAGCTGCGAAAATCATCAGAAAGAGACTGGAGACATCCAAAGTGAGGGAGAGAGAGGCAGGTGATCTGCTCGGCAAGACGGGAAGGTACCTGGGGGAAGGGTCCACACATGGGAAGGGTAGGGGAGAGATCCCCAGGGCTCCGCTTCAACCACAGCAGGCCGCCAGTGGGTCAGGGAGCTGCCTAGAGACTGTGGCAGCATTGCACCAGAGAGCGGGCACGGGGGGGTTCCTACCAGCTTCTGGTTCCAGGTCATAGCAACAGATGACAATCTGCACTCTCAGTACCAGGACACCCGGTCTGCAGAGGGGTCAGCTCCGCAGCAGCCACCTCCCCTTACCCCTGCCAGGTCAGAGAGGGAGCAGGGAGGACGGGCGCTCGCATGCACACTGTGACTGGGGCCCATGAACCGCACCAACATGCCACCACTGGCCACCTCCTGGGGATCCGAGCAGAGCAGGCACCCACTGGCCCTCATCATCTGCTGCTGCCATCTTGCCACCTCAATAATGCCACTGCCACCTGAACAGCACCGCAGCAGGTGCCACAGTCAGACCTGGGCAGAGCAAGAGCTTCTGCCACTGTGACTCCCTGGCAGGGAGCTGCACGTCACCCAGCCCTGCCAGCCATGGGTGGCCCAGCCACTGCAGCCAGAGAAGCCACCCTGCACTAGCTACAGTCCCACAACCCACCCACCCAGGCACCAGCCAAGACCCCCAACCTGTCCAGGTGCCCACCAAGGTCCCATGTCCCACAAAGACACCAACATGCCCTGCTGCAGGCTGCAGTCCTGTGATTGTCCAGGCTCCCGCCAAGGTCCTGCAACCCACCCAGGTGCTGGCCAAGGTCATGACACCACCCACCTTCATAGAGAGGGACTTGCTCAGCCCTCTATGGAAGCTTTGGAGAGAGGCCTTGGGATCGACCCACCAACCCAAACAAATATCCCCCGGCACTGGCTTGGACTGTGACAACCACAGGGGAATGGGATGATGTGGGAGAACAGCCCCATTACAGGCTTTGGGTGCATTAAACCCTCGCCAGCCAGGTCAATCCTCCGGGGTAGGACACCAAAGCCCGATCTAGGGATTCCTCCTCCTTCCCACCAAGTAGGAGAGCTCCCAGCAAAGGAGAACAGGTGCACCACAAACCTATCAGCCTAACCTGTGAGAAGAGGTTCCAGGTGAGAAGAAACCAGCGTAAAAATTCTGACATGAGAAAACAAGCTAGTTTGACACCCCCAAAGGATCACAATAGATCCATGGCAATGGACCCCAACAAAAAGGAACTGTCAAAAGGTCAGAAATTGAATTCAAAATGTGGATGGCAAACAAGATAAATGGAATTAAAGAGAAAGTTGAAAACCAAAACAAAGAAACCAAAAAAATATTTCAGGACATGAATGAAAAGTAGGAAAAACTCACTAAAGAGATAGATGTCATAAGAAACGATATAACAGGACTTAAAGAAATGAAACAGTCACTTAAGTAATTAAAAAATACAGCAGAAAGCTTCAACAACAGGCTAAACCAAGAGAAAGAAAGAATCTCACAGCTTGAAGATAAGGCTTTCAAACTAACCTGATCAAAGATGCAGAAAGAAAAATAAAGAAGAATGAACAATTACTCAGAAATATGAGACTGCGTGAAACGAGCCAATGTACAAATTATATATATCCCAGAGGGAAAAGAAGAAAAAGCAAAAAGCACGGAAAACATATTTAATATAATTATTGAGGAGAATTACTGAGATTCAGATATCCAGGTACGAGATGGTCATCAAACTCCGGGAAGATTCACAGCAAATAGCACACTCCCAAGACACATAGTCATCAACCTGGCCAAAGTCAAAGTGAAGGAGAAAATTCTACAAGCTACAGGATGAAGGCAACAACTAATCTACAAAGAAAATCCCATGGGGCTAACAGCAGACTTGTCAGCAAAGACCTTATAAGCCAGAAGGGATTAGGGACCCATTTTTAGTCTTCTTAAACAGAACAACTGCCAGCCAAGAATTTGTATCCTACAAAATTATAATAAGTCTCATAAATGATGGAGAAATAAAGATGTTCCAAGACAAGCAAACACTAAGGGAGTTCGTCACTGCTAGACCTACTCTACAGGAAATGCTCAAAAGTACATTATATGTGGAACAACACAATAGATACTAACCAATATAAAAACACCCAAAAGGTAAAGTCCATAGTTCTTATAAAACAATAACACAAGAGGAAAAAAAACAATAAGATATCACCCAACATGATGAACAGAACAGCATTCCACATATCAATACTAACACGCAATGTGAATAGTGTGAATGCCCCACTTTAAAAGATATAGACTGGCTCAATAGATGAAAAAACACAACTCAACTATCTTCTGTCTTCAGGAAACACATCTAGCCCACAAAGACACACAAAGATTCCATGTAAAAAGATAGAAAAAATATTCCATGCAAATGGAAAGCAAGAGTAAGCAGGTGTATGCATTCTTATATCAAATCAAATAGATTTTAAATCAACAATGGTAAAAACAAAAGACAAAAGTGGTCATTATGTAATAGTAAAGGGAGAAATTCAACAAGAAGACGTAGCAATTCTAAATATATATGCACCTAACACAGGAGCACCCAGATTCATAAAGCAAATTCTGCAAGATCTAAGTAAAGAAATAAACAGTAACATTTTAATCACCAGGGACTTCAATACTCCACTGACAGAACTGGACAGATCATTGAAGCAGAAAATGAATAAAGAAACAATGGAATTAAATGAGAATCTAGAACAAATGGACCTAACAGACATTTACAGAACATTCTACCCAAAAACTACTGAATATACATTCTTCTCATCAGCACATGGGACATTTTCCAAAATTGATCATATCTTAGGTCACAAAACAAGTCTCAGAAAATACAAAAAAAAAAGATCAAAATCATACCATGTGTTTTCTTGGACCACAGTGGAATAAATCTATCAATAGAAATCAATTCCAAGAGAAAAACTCTATTCTACGCAAAGTCATGGAAATTAAACAACCTGCTGCTGAACAATCCTTGGGTCAATGATGAAATTAAGATGGAAATCAAGATTCCTTGAACTGAATAACAAACAGGAAACAAGCTTTCAAAATCTATGGGATACAGAAAACTCAGTCTTAAGGGGAAAATTCATAGCCTTAAATGCCTTCATCAAAAAGACAGACAGACCACAAATCAACAACTCAATGTCACATCTCAAGGAACCAGAAAAAGAAGAACAAATCAAACCCAAAGCCAGCAGAATTAAAGAAATAAAGCTCAGAGTAGAACTAAATGAAATGGAAACGACAAAAACAACAACTACAAACCAAAGGATCAATGTCAGAAAAAGTTGGTTCTTTGAAAAGATAAACAAAATCAATAGAGCACTAGACTAGCCAGATTAACCAGAAGTAGAAGAGAAAGGACTCAAATAAGCTCAATTAGAAATGAAAAAGGACACATTATAACTGATACCACAGAAATACAAAATAATATCCATGAATACTACAAAAACCTCTATCCATAATTAGAAAACCTAGAGGAAATATATAAATTCTCGAAAACACACAACCTCCCAAGCTTGAATGAGGAAGAAATAGAAACTCTGAACAGACTAATAACAAGTAGCAAGATTGAAGCAGTAATAAAAAATCTCCCAACAAAAAAAGACCCCGGATTCACAGCCAAATTCTATCTACCAGACTTATAAAGAAAAACTGGTACCTGTCACATAGAAATTATTCTATAATATCACGAAGGAGGGAATCCTCCCTAACACATTCTATGAAGCCAGTATCACCTTGACACCAAAGCTAGGAAATGAAACAGCAAAAAATAAACTGCAGACCAATATCTATTGTCAACATAGATTCAAAACTTCTCAACAAAATACTAGCAAATCAAATTCAGCAACACACCAAAAGGATAATTTACCATGATCAAGTGGGTTTCATCCCAGACATGCAAGGATGGTTCAACATACACAAATCCATTAATGTAATTCACCACATAAACAGATGCAAAAACAAAGACCATATGATCATCTCAATAGATGCAGAAAAAGCATTCAATAAAATCCAGCACCATTTCATGATAAAAACCCTCAAGAAACTAGGCATAAAAGGAACAAAAGCCATATATGACAAACCCACAGTCAACATCATACTGAATGAGGAAAAGTTGAAAGAATTCCCCCTAAGGACTGGAACAAGACAAGGGTGCCCCCTGTCACCACTTCTATTCAACATAGTACTGGAAGTCCTATCTAGAGCAATCAGGCAAGAGAAAGAAATAAAGGGCATCCAAATCAAGAAAGAGGAGGTCAAACTATCCCTGTTTGCTAATGATATGATCTTGTATCTAGAAAACCCTTAAAGCCTCCACCAAAGACTCCTAGAATTCATAAATTCAGCAAAGTCTCAGATTATAAAATCAATGTACACAAATCAGTGGCATTTCTACTATATATACTAATAACAGTCAAGTTGAGAGTCAAATCAAGGATTCAATACCATTCACGATAGCTACAAAGAAAATAAAATACCTAGGAATATACTTAACCAAGGAGGTGAAAGATCTCTACAAGGAGAACTATGAAACATTGATGAAAGAAATCACAGATGACACAAACAAATGGAAAAACATCCCCTGCTTATGGATTGGCAGAATTGACTTCATTGGAATGTCCATACTGTCCAAAGTGATTTATAGATTCAATGTAATTCCCATCAAAATACCAACATCTTATTTCAAAGACCTAGAAAAAAATAATCCTAAACTTCATTTGGAACCACAAAAGACCCCAGATAGCCAAAGGAATCCTAAGTAAAAAGAACAAATCTGGAGGCATCACATTACCTGACTTCAAATTATACTTCAAGGCTATATAGTAACCAAGACAGCATGGAATTGGTACAAAAATAGAGACATAGACCAGTGGGATGGAATAGAGAACCCAGAAATAAAACCATTTAGCTACAACCAACTGATATTTGACAAAGCAGACAATATACACTGGGGAAAGGAATCCCTATTCAATAAATAGTGCTGGAAATTTGGATAATCACATGGAGAAGAATGACATATGACCCCTATCTCTCACAATATATGAAAATTAATTCAAGATAGATAAAAGACTTACATGTAAGGTATGAAATCATAACAATTCTAGAAGAAAATGTAGGAAAAACTCTTCTAGACATTGGCCTAGGGAAAGAATTTACGACTAAGACCCCAACAGCAAATATAGCAACAACAGAAATAAATATATGGGACTTAATTAACTTAAAAAGCTTCTGCACAGGAAAGAAAATAATCAACAGAGTGAATAGACGACCTACAGAATGGAAGAAAATATTTTAAAACTATACACCCGACAAAGAATTAATATCCAGAATATACAAAGAACTCAAATAAATCGAGAAAAAGAACAACCCCATCAAAAAGTGGGCAAAAGACATAAACAGAAGTTTTTCAGAAAAACATAAGTTTTTTAGAGAAATAGCCTATAAACATATGAAAAAAAATGCTCAACATCACTAATCATCAGGGAAATACAAATTAAAAGTACAGTGATGTAATCCTAGCACTCTGGGAGGCCGAGGCGGGTGGATAGCTCAAGGTCAGGAGTTCAAAACCAGCCTGACCAAGAGCGAGACCCCGTCTCTACTAAAAATAGAAAGAAATTAATTGGCCAACTAAAAATATATAGAAAAAATTAGCCGGGCATGGTGGCACATGCCTGTAGTCCCAGCTACTTGGGAGGCTGAGGCAGGAGGATTGCTTGAGCCCAGGAGCTTGAGGTTGCTGTGAGCTAGGCTGACGCCACGGCACTCACCCTAGCCCGGGCAACAAAGTAAGACTCTGTCTCAAAAAATAAAAATAAAATAAAAAATAATAAAATAAAAAAAAATAAAAGTACAGTGAGATACCACCTTACCCCTATCAGAATGGTCATTATTAAAAAGTTAAAAAAACAATAGATGCTGGCATGGATGCAGAAAGATAGAAACACTTATACACTAATGGTGGGACTGCAAATTACTACAACCTCTATGGAAAACAGTATGGAGATTCCTCAAAGAAATAAATGTGGACCTACCATTCAATCCAGCAATCCCGCCGCTGGGTGTCTACCCAAAGGAGAAGAAGTCATATTATGAAAAAGACACCTGCGCCTGAATGTTTATCGCAGCACAATTCCCAGATGCAAAGATATGGAATCAACCTAAGTGCCCATCAATTCATGAGTGGATAAAGAAAATGTGGCATATATACACCATGGAGTACTACTCACCCATGAAAAAGGAAATACATAATGTCATTTTCAGCAACTTGGATGGAACTGGAGACCATTATCCTAAGTGAAGTATCTCAGGAATGGAAAACCTGACACCACATGTACTCACTAATAATCGGGAGCTAAACGATGGGTACGCATGAGCACAAAGAGATGTAAGGGACTTTGGAAACCAACAAGAGGGGAGGATGGAAGGGGAAGTAAGGGATAAAAACTTACCTATCAGATACAATGAACACTATTCTGGTGACAGAAACACCAAAAGCCCTGACTTAGGCATTATACAAGGTAGCTACGTAATAAAAACACGTGCACCCCCTTAATATTTTGAAATAAAAAGAGAAAAAGAGGAGCAGAGCACAGTGAAGGAGGCATGCTCTGAAGAAAGAAACAGCCACCGACTCAAGCACATGCCTGTCTGCAGAGAGGCGCCCAGGAGGAAGGGGCCAGCATGGGACACCCGAGCCCGGGCTCTGGGGCAGGGACGTGTCTATGTGTCTCTGCAGCTCGGAAGGGAGAGGACGTTCTGAAAGGGTTCTCCCTCTCCAAGCCTTATAGCACAGGTGGATCAGGCCTTGCAGAAAGACGTAGCCACAGGCTCTGCCTCACTCGCCCTCCCGGGCATGCTCTGGATCCATCCAGCTGGCGGGAGTGGCCGAGCCCCCTGGCCAGGCAAAGCTACATCAGTCAAGACACAGTGCCTGGTGCTCTGCTCGCGTCACTCTACAAATGCTCACTACAAGTCTCCCGAGTCTGAGGTCTGTGCTGGGCTCAGGCGTGCAGCACTGTCGGCAACAGTCAAGACCCCTGTATTCTGGGGACTCCTGGTCTAGAGGGGGCAGTCCATAGAGAATGAAACAGAGACTCCCAGGTGCAGATGCATGCCAGGGACAAATCAGAAATGGGATCAGAGCTGACTGGGGCACGGCTCAGGAGACCCAGAGGACAAGGAGCCAGCAGGACACAGGGGTCTGGAGCTCAGAGCCAGGTAGGTCAGGGCAGGACACACACACACAGGGACACAGGGACATGGACTGATGGACACACGCACAAGTTGTCAGCAGAGAGAGCCGGAGGCCACGGCCGAGGTCTAGGCTCCGTGGTTCTCCAGTGTGGTCGCCTGACCAGCCATAGCATGTGGAACTCACTAGAAATGCATGTGGTCAGGGCCCACCGTGTGTGTGACAAAGTATCCGGGTGACTCTGATGCGCACTCAGGTTTCAGAGCCAACGGTCTGCATCAGGCGTTCTCCAGGGAGATACTGTCCCCAGGGGACCATCGGCAATGTCTGGAGACATTTTTGACTGTCATCCAGTGGGTAGAGGCCAGGGTGCCGCCCAACACCCCGCAGTGCACAAGACAGTCTCCCAACACACACACAAAAAGGATCTGGCCACAGAGGGGAGAAACACTGGCCGAGGCCGAAGGTTCCCCGGCTGTGCATCAGGCCCTCCGGAGGAGACTCTTGCAAAAGGTCAATTACAAGGCCCCATGAGAACATTTTTAAAAGCTGTCCCAGATGACTCTTGGCCCAGTCTATGGTCCTGGCATCTGGGAACCAAGGAAACGTCCGGGCAGGCCCCATGGTGCGGAGGGTCGGAAGCCCATTCCCAGAGCCCGGGAGCAGAGGGCACGAGAGGGAGTAAAACTCCTGGTGACTATGAACTCCTCGGAAGGAGGAAAGATCACGGATGCTTCCTTGCCTTTTATAAATTGTTATTTTGGAAGAACACCTAACTACACTTGTGGGCAAGGAGTACGGAGGTACAGAGAGAACGCTGTAAAGACGCAGACAGACCCATTAGCAGAGCAGTGATGCAGACAGAGGGAGCGTAAGCCCTCAGGGAAAATATTTCATCCTGCCACGCAGTCCGTGGCCACTAAGAGATTTAATACACTAATAAGGCCACAAAAGATGCTCATGTTCCCCAGCCATCAAGGAACCACAAATTAACACAAGAAACCATTCGTCACCCTTCCTGTTAGCGAGGAACAGATTGATGATCTCAGGTGCTGGCAAGGGCTTGGAGAAAGGGCACTCTCATAGATTCCGGGAGGAGTGTGAGCTGCTGTATCTTCCAGGAGGCAATATCATTAACATGAGAACTGTGGGTCCCCTGTGGCACCCGGGAGACATCCCAGGAACTGGCACACACCTTGCAGGGAATTCTCAGGTGAGCACAGAAAGCGTGTGCACAGGTGATCACTGCTGCGTTGCTCGGAATGGATAAAAACTAGAAACAATACAAATACCCAATGGCTCAGCTATGAAAAATAATCCGTTAGAATACTATG
Organism: Cheirogaleus medius; assembly: GCA_008086735.1. Classification (NCBI taxonomy): domain Eukaryota; kingdom Metazoa; phylum Chordata; class Mammalia; order Primates; family Cheirogaleidae; genus Cheirogaleus; species Cheirogaleus medius. The sequence goes on from VBSM01003201.1 coordinate 1,577,370, forward strand.
TAGCGACTAGAAGAAAAGGGAGGTGATGTAGCAGTGTGGCAAGATCTCCAAGACCCAGTGTTGAGCAGAACCACACACTGAAGACCTTTGCATACAGTGTATTTCCACTCACCGCCTTCCAAGCATAAGTACATACAAACATGTAGGGAAAGGTCCAAAGTGTCACCACTAAATTCACAACGACTCATCTCTGGGGAATGAGAGAAAGAGGTATAGAGAGGTACACAGAGAGAAAGAGGTATTGAAGCATAGTTTACCTTCCTAAAATTGTTCTGAGTTTTTACTAAGAGAATATTGATGCATTTAAAATTCCCTCCTGGAGGAAGGGTAAACGCAACCTTGGGCTGTTCATGAAAATACACAATTTAGAGGAGAAGAGGCTTACAGCAGGTATTCCCCAGCTGGAATACCAGGGTCAATCTTCAAGAATATGAGTTAGAGCAGCAAGTGGACGAATGTGGGGGCTCCTGAAGGAAGAACAAGTGGGGGATGCGACTGTTCAGCCAGGTGAAGAAACGAGGTTGTTGTGATAACTGACCTAAAGCACCGGACTTTCTCTGAACGCTCTGAGTAACACACAGCATGAGAAGATCCCATATGGACAGATGGATAGCAGACCTATTGGAGCCATTTGAAAAAGAATTTTTAAATAGATCTACCCTAAGACAAGCATGCACTGCATCAGTAAGAAGTGAGTCCCCCATCCAAAGAGGTATGCAAGCACATGCCGAGCCAGCCATGCAGAGCAGTTAGAGAAAGTATACCCCTGAGTCCACCCTTCCTGCTTCAAGCTCCCAGGTTCCTTCCAACTTGAAGATTCTGATTCTCTTTCTGCCAGAACAGAAAAAGAATTCTCTGCTTAACACAAGCCATAAATACTTAATTGCCTGGTGCTTTTCAGTAAGGTTCTACCACTCACAGAATTATACATATTTCAGACTTTTTACCTCTGACACCTGCTCTCCAGGTCCCATTTTGATCAGCTGAAGCAGAAAAGAACCCAAGCGTACTTAACCCAAGGCATAACTTAATCACAGGCATCCGAGCCTTCCTCCTCGCTCCCTCGTGGACTGGCAGCACCTGCCAAACCCTCCGCTCCCACCCACAGAGGCATCGGCTCACAGACAGCCAAAAAGCTAAGTCCTCCATAATTTCCATTTCAAGTTTGCTTCCTTTTACTGCCAGGGAGACAAAGAGAGCTGGGAGATTCTCTTGTGAGGAGCCACTCAACTTCCATAATTGGAACAATCGTGGCTGTGCATCTCCAACATGGAGAAAACCAATCCATCTCGGAGAGCTGAAGGCTTAATCCTCAATTCCTAATAAAAAGATCAATTAAAGCCTTAAGGGTCTGCTATGACAGCCTCCGCTTGAAACTCCAAGGAAATTAACTTGCCCTCCCAGAAAAGCCAGGGATTTCCTCAGCCTGGTACCTTAGTTTAACCAAATGACACAGTGTCAATAGTCCTAACAAAGAAATCTTCCAAGACTTGCATGGGTTTATTGTGTAAATTTTCAAATAGGGCCCTGGTGCCCACAGAACTGCCTTAAGTGGGTGTTTCTGGCAGTTGGATAGTGGAACCCTGGGGTGTCCAGCAGGAACCCCTCCCTGCAGAGCCGGCCGCCCCCAGGCCGGGGGCATCTTCACTTTGATGCCCACCATTCAACATGATCAGGCCCCCGTTTGGGGTCGTTGCATTTAGAGAGAATCAGTGTTGGAAGGAAGGTAAAGGCAACTTGTTATCAAAACAGAATCTATGGAGGGATTGTGCTTCTCTTAAGACACGAAATTGAGTCCTGTGGCTTGATACCAAAACACCAGCTTTGATTCTTTTTTTGAACCCTACATTTCAGAAGCTCAGACTTCTCCCTGTGAAGTGAAAATTGCCTTCTGGTGGAGAAAGGTTTTAATGATCACTTTGCTTCCTGCGTCTCCATGGTGACAGGCGCACACAGCCCACCCCCCTCCTGCTTTATTAGGCCTTTCTTCCTCTCTGGAAAGTAATCAATCAAGCCCTATAGACGCCTTTGTGACCGGTTTATCACCTAAACAATCGACGCTGCCCTGGGGGTGGAGGAGTGGACGGAGTCCGTGCAGTGCCGGGCTGAGTCCTGGCGCACGCCCTTCACCTCCCCGCCGCCGCCGGCTCTGCCCAGCACACCTGTCCGGGGAGGCGGGCGCGCCCAGGTGCGCCGGGCCGCCAGAGCCAGCGCCCCGCAGAAGCCCCGTGCGCGGTGGCCTGGGAG
>VBSM01003201.1:1591894-1604780 GCA_008086735.1 Cheirogaleus medius
TCGCAGGAGCGGGGGACTAAGTGTTTTACAGCGTAACGGTTCAAACACAGCCTCAAGCCCGATCTATAAATTACAGAAAATCCATAGCACGAGGTTTATGGGTAGTACTTTAAAAATAGATCATAAGTTCCGCAGCCAGAGCGATGATGATTCCAAGAACCAACCTGTACAAACCTATAAATAGTGACGCCACTCCGTGTTTGCACGGAAGCTGTGATCTCTCTCCGCGTCCACCATTCATCAAAACTGCTGCACTGGTGGGTCCACCGGGACTTCGCGTCCAGGGAGAGCAATTACTTAGGCAATTAAATTCTGGCGCCTTCATCAGCCTCCGTTCTGACATATTAATAACAGTGCAGGGCTCTCCGCAGCCCGCCGGGGAGCAGCATCCAGTCCGTATCTGGCAGGGGGCACCGCAGTCCAGCGACATGGGGTGAAACAGAGACTACTCCCAGCGCTTCACACCGCAGCGTGGGGTCACTGACCCTCTTAATTCTTTTTAATTGCTGCTCGAGGAAGCTGTGAGTCAGCCCACACCACGGTGTAAAAAGGGGTAAGAGGGCCAGCGCTGGAGCCGCAGCAGGAGGGGGCAGGTGCATAGATTTAGAGCGGAGGAAGTTCTGCTCCCATCGGGCCCGGGGGACGCACACAAAGATGAGCATCAGACCCTCCACTCAGAAGAACAACGGGCCTGGAGGCCACAGACCCACCGGGCTTGCGGAATGTCCTTGAGGACACAGGCCTCTGTTTTAGGTGTGATTGCTTGAGTGGCTCATCCACTGGTTCACTCATCCACTCATTCACCAAGTGCTCACAGAGCACACGGCACGTGCTGGGCCCCAGGGGTGTGGGGGGCAGGTGGAGGGACTGAGCAGGGGCTGGGGGCAGAGCAGGGGACGGAACCCAGGTCTGTTTTAACGATATTCAGCCACCTCTTTTCTCAAAGGCGCCTGCAGCTACATCTGTACTGGGGGAAAGTTCCCGAGCACTGTTACTACTGCAAGTCAGACGCCTACCTGCTGGCTGTGTGCCCTGAGCCAAGGGTGCTTTAGTGTTAGGGTTCCTCAAGGCAGGACCCGGTACCTCTTCCACCTCCCCGCAATGCAGATGGCAGAGTTCCAAAGCCGTCCCCAGGACTCTTGGCCCCTGGTGACCCCATCAAGCACCAACCTAGGCACGGCAGTGAAGGCCTCTGCCGATGGAATTAGGGTTATAATCGCTGACCCGGACAGGGAGATGAATCTGGATGACCCCATGGGTCCAGTGCCATCACTTAGAAAGCGGAGGGGAGGTGGGAGAGGGAGAAAGAGACAGGCCAGAGGGAGGGAAGGGAGATTCCAGGCCTGACAAGGACTTGGCAGCCCTTGCTGGCCTTGAAGATGAATGTGAGCCAGGAAAGTGGCCCCTGGAGCAAGAACAACCTGCCACGGCCCACGCTGGCAGGCCGACAGCCATACACCCTCGAGGAACTGAATTCTGATGACCCCCTGAACAAGCAGGGAGCACAGCCCTGCCCACACCTCAATCTCGGCCCCTGACACCCAGAGAAGGAAGTGGTTGAGCCCACCTAGGCCCCTGCCCCACAGACAGTGTAGGGTAACACACGGGGGTGTTTTAGCTGCTGAGTGTGCAGCAGGTTGTTTGGGCAGCCATAGAAAATGAATGCACACACCCTCTCCTTTATCCTCCTCACCAGAAAGGACGTCGGGGCTGGAATCATCCTCACCAATGAGGAAGGTGAGGCTCAGAGAAGGGGTGATGTGTACGAGGTCACAAAGGGAGCCAGGGGCTGAATGGGGACCCCGAGGGTCCTTCTCCCACCTCTGTGCAACCGCACCCCCTCCACCTTACTTAGATGATCCTCGAAAGAGGCACATGCTCGCATCCAACATCAACTCAAGACTTGAGCAAAGAGAACAAACCACAGATAGGATGGCCAGAGAGAACCACCACAGCGCCCCACCTGCAGGGCACAACCTGCAGGACACACAGCGCCCCACCTGCACAGCAAACCACGTCCCAATTGCAGGACACACCATGTCCCACCTGCACAGCAAACCACGTCCCAACTGCAGGACACACCATGTCCCACCTGCAAGACATACCATGTCCCATCTACAGGACACACAGCACCTACCTCCACGGCACACCATGTCCCACCTCCAGGGCACACCATGTCCCATCTGCAGGGCACACCATGTCCCATCTGCAGAGCACACCATGTCCCGCCTGCAGGGCACACCATGTCCCACCTGCAGGACACACCATGTCCCACCTGCAAGACACATCATGTCCCACCAGTAAGGCACACAGTGTCCCACCTGTGGGGCAGTGCTCTTTTCTGCCACCAGCCCACTTGGCTCCACGCCAGGCCCCTCAAAGGGCCAGCCAGAGTTGGGGCCTCTTTTAAGGGCTCCTGAATTATCCACTAAGAACGAGCACTGACCTGCCATCACTTTCCAGAGCCAAAGGCAGCAAGTACAAACTAAGGTTTACAGAAGCAGGCTGGCAAGATGCCTAAGAACCCAGAACCTGCCGCAGTACCACCCAGGCTCAAACTCGGCTCAGACAAGACCCTCCATCCCTTTAAGTTTCCATTTTCCTCATTTATCACCTGGGGTCACCCACCTCCCACCTCCCAGCCCACCTCCCACACAGATGCGCAGGTGAGTACACGGACTGAGGACACAGCTCGGCCAGTGTCCATCTGCAGCTGGTGTGACCATCACTGTCGCTGCCAAATGACAGCAGGGTGCTTCTCTCTGGTCCCCCACCATGGCAACTCCCACGCAAACTAAACACAAATGGTAAGCATAAAATAACACCCTGGGTTGGAACTCACTTTGATCTACACATATGAGGGATATCGCCTCTTATTTATTATCCCAATGTTTCACCAAGCAGCAAAGTATTACAGCTAATTCATCATGATTTCTCATGGATTATAGGAAAAGTAGAGATAGCAAAGCCATTAAATAAAAATAAAACTAGAAATCGAAATATGCAGCCAGCCTCTAATGTACCAGCGTCCTCATTACCGGAGTTAGTACAAATCAGGGTAGTTAAGGAGATTTAGTCACGCAAGACAGATAATGTTCAGTTAATAGGGCTATTTTGGACACTCGTAAGTGGAAACACGCAGCCCTTACTTGTATTAAAAACCTCAGCTAGTGAAGAGTCTATTTTTAGTTTTTACCCTCCGGGTGAGCAGCAGTGAGCCTCAGTCCAAATGTGCAGTGTGCATGTGGCAGGCAGCGGGAAATCTGCGCTGATGCCCAGGACCCCAGGAGGGGGCAGGGACTGACCACAGGGCAGCAGGGACGCCCACCAGGCAGCGGGTGCAGACCCAAGGGTTCGATCCCAGGACAAGGGTCCGGGTGGGCCTGTACATACCTGTTTCCAGTTCTGCCTGTAGAAATGGTGCATAAATCATCCAAGACAGTCTAAAAATGTGATGTGTTCTCAGGAGAACGTGGGAACCTTTCCAGATGGAAGAAGAGCCAGCTCCCTCCACTGTGAGACTCACGCAAAGAGGCCACATGCCCACTTCCTGCAGTTGGAGAGAGATAACGTGGCCAAATTCGGAGATTCAGTGATCAGTAGAGGCCTCACCGGACTCACAGTCGTATACTCACGGCAGCGATCTACAGCAACAGCGCACAAAGCACGTTCGGCAAAGAAAAAAGTGCATGGGCGAAATCTAGGGGAAACCAGGTGCAAGCTCCCCAGCGTCTTTCCCAGTGGGGCCACACGAGACACGCTTAATCCCTCCGGCAGTAAGTTGTGGCAACGGCATGCACGTGTGCAATGTTGTCCCCCAGGAAGCTCCTTACAGACCCAGTGCCCAGGGTTTTTACTGGGGGCCAGTCACATAGGCACCCTCCGCCTGGCATGTTTGAGAAGGAAAGCAGGTGTTGGACACAAACCACGCTGTCTGCACAGAGCGTGGTGGGAGCCCTCCCAAAACCCAAGCTCCCAGACACCAGCAGCCTTTCTAAGGAGAGCAGCCTCAGGCGCGTTCACTGGGCCCTTTTAGGCACAGTTACACATGGCGGGGAGAGCCGCACAGGAACTCAGCAGGAGGCTGTTCTAGGATCGGTGCAGCGAGGAAGGGGCCATTTGGATAGTGTGGCAGATGGTGCTTTCCAAAAATGACCACAACATTATCTCCAACCTGCACCCTCCCATGGAGAGGTGGCTGTCTGCCACCCCCAAATCAAGGTGGGCCGATTCTGTAACAGAAGCCCAATGAATTTTGACTTCCGAGGCCAGATCATAACAATGACAGAACTTGAGCTTGTTTCCCCTGGGACACTCACTCTTGGGACCCAAGCTGCCCATGCAAAAGCTGGGGTGAGAGGACCTGGGGCCCCACCCACAGCCCCAGTGAGCTCCCATGGGCAAACTGTGTCTGCCCCCAAAATTCATATGTTGAAGTCCTGATCCCCAGAAACTCAGAATGTGACTGCGTTTGGAGATGGGGCCTTTAAAGAGGTGATTAAGCGAAAATGAGCCGTTGGAGTGGGCCTACTCCAATCTGACTGGTGTCCTATGTGAAGAAGAGATTTCGACACAAAAAGAAACACCCAGGCCTGTGAGCACAGAGAAGAGGCCACGTAAGGAGGCGGCATCCGCAAGCCAAGGAGAGAGGCCTCGGGAGAACCGAGCCTGCCGACACCTTGATCTCAGGCTTCTGGCCTCCAGAACTGTGAGAAAATAAATTTCTGTTGGTTAAGCCCCTCGATCTGTGGTCTCTTGCTGTGGCAGCCGCAGCCCACTAACGCACCAGCCACGCAAGGGAGTCACGCTGAGAGGTGATGCTGCCAGAGCAGTGACGAACCGCCCAGCTGAGCCCCGCCCGAATTACAGATTTGTAAGCAAAATCAACAACTGCTGTTGCTTGAAGCCACTGAGCTTTCGGAGGCTTGTCATGCATGGAGCCACAGGTAGTAACCTGAGACAGGTGGCTTGGTCAGCCGGGGTCACTCTGAGGAGGTACCATGAAAGCTGGGAGCTCACTCAGGTGGGTTACTCGTTGCAGGAGACCTGATGTTTGGGGTGTCAGCAAGGAGGGGGTGCTATGAGCAGCCAGCTGAGGCTGAGTTTTGCTGCAGTAACAAGCATCCCCCAAACCTCCAGGGTTTATAAGGATAAAAGTTTCCTTCTCACTCAGCCCCTCTCTGGAGCATGGCTGTTCTCACTGCAGAGCCACTCGGTGCCCCTTCAGTCCTCGGCTGGGGGTGGGCACAGCCCTTCCCTGCCCATCATGCCGGTCGGCTCCAGCCACACAGCCAAGCAGGCCTCAGTGGTGCGGGGATATGTCCTCCTCCCACACAGAGGGCATTTTTAAACAAAAATACAGTCCCCTAATGCACCAAAACAAAACCTTGAGATGATCAGAAAAAAGCAGAAAGAAGCTATTTTGCTTTCAGCTCACACATAAGCTCTAGATCATTTAGAGGCATAAAGTCTGATTTTATGGTTTGAATTACACGAGGCAGCAATGGGACCCGAAATCATTTCTGTGTTTAGAGCCTCCTAGGGTCTCTTCTGCCCTGGCTGGACACACAGAGGAGAGCACAGCACAGGGGAAGCTGTCGGGTCAGAAATCCCGAGATGAGCGAGCGGAGGTGGGACCAAGGTGGGACTAAGATGACAAAGGTCCAAAGCCCACCCCCACCCCAGAGCTATGGTGGTGGCTCCTGGCCTGAAAACCCTCATTGCAGCACTCACTTGACAATGGCCCTGAGGCCCGGCGATGGCAGTTTCTGACAAAGACGTCCTGGCTGGCGGACATCTGGGCACGGCACCCTAGCACCCCCTACCCACCCACTCAGCCCCGCCCTCCTGACACCTGCTGTGTGTCCACGCTGGGCCAGGTAATGGTGCGGCAGAGACGAGAGAGAGGCAAGTTAAGAATGGCAGTCCCCAAGGAACTCAGGAAATCCCCAGGGAGGCATGACACATCTTTCTAAAAAACAGAACCAGTAAGAGTTACAGGAGGGAAGGATCACCCTGAACCGAGGGGCCAGGGGGCTTCACAGACCAAGTCCCACAGCTGGGCCTTCAGGGTGGACGCACTTTATAGGAGGCCAAGAGCCCTCTGGGCAGGAGGAGCAGCGTGGATGGAGGGGGGAGGGAGGGAAGAGGCCTGGCTTAGATGGGGGTCAGGGGCTGGAGGGCTGGAGGACTTCCTGAGCCTCCGGTCAGAGCAGGCCCATGCCGGGCTGGCACAGTAGGTTGAGAGAGATGGCTCTCGTGCACACGCACACACACTCCTGCACATGCATGCACACTCACCCTTCAAGGCACCACCCTTGTGCCACAGCCCCGCTGCACACATGGGCATCCCAGCCCGACACCCTCCTGCCCACTCGCTTGCCTATCTTGTCTTCCAGCTCACGTACCTGTCTGGGACTGGAATGCCTGACGCACACCAGGGTGCGGAACCTCCCGTGGAGCATCCCCGGCTCTGGCCCACATCACAGTGTGAGGCTAGGGGCTCTGAATTCCCTCCAGAGCAGGCCTGCGACGGCACACACACCAACTCCCCTCTGCTGACTGGGGCACCTAAGCACCTTTCCTGAAAAGACCGTAATCATGCAAAATCTGCACCTCTCCAGGTAATCCAGGGCGCAGGGTCACCAGTTTCCAAAGGGCAACTGCCCCCTGCCCCAGCTGCAGAGTCCACAGTGCAGACCCCAGGCCAGCCCTGAGATGGCCAGGCCCCACGCCCCTCTGGTGAACACATCCCGAAGCCCCCCTAGCCCAGGCTAGGAGAAGTTGATACGAGGGGTGTGTGGCCATTGTTGTTTCCCCTTAAAATCAACTGCTACAGGGCTTTGCTAGAAACCCCAAATGGAGCAGGTTGCCTTAATGAGAGGGGGGGTCAGGGAAGGCCCAGTGCCCTGGGCCTGCACAGACTCAGTCCTGGGGGTGCCTGTGTGGGGGGATGCATGACAGGATGCACAGGACACTCTCCCTCCTGAGGACTGCCCTGGGAAAGCAGCCGGGGATTCGTGGAACAGCCTCTAAACTCCTCTAAACAGCTGATCCCTGCGAATCGAAGGGATTCAGTAAACATATAACCAAATGTCGGTCATGTCAACGAAATCATATGCACTATCAAACCAGAGAACAAATTCTTGCCCAAAACCTGCTTTGATTTTTGGTTCATGAGACATGGTCCACTTCATGGTCAGGTCTAAAGCAAACTGCCCAGACCCTGTTCCCCAAACCATCTTTCCTCCCTCTGCAAACATGGGGCCAGGAATTTCCACCAGAATCAAGTTCCCTCAGTTAAAGACTGTGACTCCTGCAATCCTTATTAAACATTTGTATTCTCCCTCATTCTATTCATGAAAGTAAATTACAGTGGATAAGAAAAATAAATGTAAAGAAAAAAGCTAAACACACATCAAGGAAACACGGATGTGTACGTTTGTAACCAACCATCCTGGAGTGCTGGGGCTGAGGGCTTCTTGGTTTGTAGGACTTTGGGGGCTAAAACCAGGAGTGCCCCAGGTAAACTGAGGAAGATTGTTCACTCTAAACTTGAGGCAGAATAAGATTTCTTAAAGAAAATATAAAAAGCAAAGTCATAAAGAAAAAGATGGATAAATTTTACTACATCAAAACTAAAAACTTCCAAGACACTATAAACAAAGTTAAAAGACAGACTACAGAGAAAACAGAAACACGTGCAACCAACAGAGAGTTGGAATCCAGAACGTATAAATAGTTCTTACAGACCAATTAAAAAAAGACTGACAACCCGAAAGAAAAAATGTGCAAAAGAAAAACACTCTCCCAAGCTATCAAGGCAGTGCAGATTAAGCCAGTGAAATTTCACTCTTCCTCGGTAGGACTGGCAAGATTTCGGAATCTGCACGTATCAAGCACTGGTAAGAGAAACGGGGACCTCAGCCACTGCTGTTGGGAGTGACGCAGCCACCTAGGGAAACAATCCGGCAATACCAGGTTAAATTTAAAATGCAACCATCCTGTGCCCCAGGAATTCCACCCGCTAGAACATGCCTCGCAGAGACACAGCTGGACCGATGGTCCAGGGGCCTCAGGGGGCCTCCCTGCCAACACTAGCAAAAAGGTGAAAATAGCTGTGGAATATTCTAAAGCAATTAGAAAGAACCTATTAAGCCAGATAAATCTTCAAGACACGCTGGTGAGCAAAAACAGTTTCAGAACAAGACGTGCTCTGTGATGCCATTTCTTCAAAAACACTTAGAGGAAACAGCACTGTGCATTTTCCACCGAGACCCGCGCGCTGGTGGGAAAACGCTGCGTGGGAACCGGGGCTACCTCTGGGCCAGGGAAGGGGAGAGAAGGGACCGGTGTTTGCAGGAGATCTGAGCCTTATTTGTAATGATTTCATTTCTCACTTGGACAATGTGTCCATGACCTACTAGTGTAATTGTATATATACGCGTGTGTGTATTTTTTTCCTTAGAAAAGTCTTATTGCCTGCTCTGGAGAACACGTCCATTCATCCAGCAAATATTTACTGAGTGCCAACTATAGGCCAGGCCAGTTCTAAACACTTAAAACAAAAATGTAGTGACTGAGTCACCTGCCAAGTTCATCAGCAAACAGCAGCCCTTAGGATGATGGGGTGCAAGTGCGTGTGGATGAGGGCTAAGTGGGGAGAAAATGTGGGACGGAGAAGGTGGAAGAGCAGCCCTGAGGGTGTGGGCAGGTTCCTGGCTCTCCCATGTGTGCCCTGAGCACCTGGGCAAGTCCGAGAGGGAAAGGAAGACCTTCAGCCAGATGACACCCCTCCCAGGGTGCTGCCTGGACATTCTGCCTCTAAACACACACTGGTCATAGGAGAGAAGAAGCCTGCAGGCTGACCCGCAACCCACGGTGTGTTTTGCAGGTCGGGTTCCCACCCTGTTGGAGCCGGCAGTGCCCAGCACCCATCTCCTCCTGCTGACATCCCCCCAATTTCCTGCTGGGAGTCGCAGGCCTGGCTATTTTGGGGACATCAGCTCCATGGCTGGCCTGGAGGTGGCCTATGTGCTGGGCCCGGGCTGTCCAGTCCTCCCCCTCCCTGGCTAGGGTGACTGGTTCAAGAGCCAGTGATGTGACCCAGCCTGAGCCTGGGACAGACAATGAGATGCTCACCGGAGCTACCGAGGCCCAGTTTCCTAAATTAACAAATGGCCTTTTTGCTTCAGCAGATCTAGTCCATTTCAGTCACTTACTACCAGAAAAGCCTGCTAAGTCCAGCTGGTTGTCATTAAGATTTCAAAAGAATTGGGCAACTCCAGGCCCGGTCTGGGTCTCCGGAGTTACTGCCTTCGCAGAGCCTTGCCCGGCCCTAACTCCGAGCGGAGCAGGGAAACAAGGCATTAAATTTCAAACTGTCTTTTGCAGCCCCTAAAGCCACAACTTTTAATGAGCATCAGCTGGGACATATCATGATATCATCGATCACGCCTTTCCCTTCAAAAAATAAAAAAAAAAAAGAGAGAGAGAGAGAGAGAGAAAAAACCAACCTCATTTGGTACAGAAATAACCCAGTCCAAGTCAGCGCTTCCAAATCAGACTTCGAAGTCTGGAAGAATGAGTGGCTAATTTGTTCCTAAATTAAAGCAGTTCTGGCCATAGAAATAGCACATTATCCCTTTAAGGTTGGGAGTTGAGATTCCCAGAGCAAACTCCGGGAAGTAGCTGCCCAAATCCAGGGGGCCGAGCGTCAGGCGGCAGCTGGACAAATCTGGTTCCAGAGGAGAGAGGTCAGAGGGACCTGCTCACGGCCTGGCCGTCAGAATGCCGAGCATCGTGGGCACACAGCCTGGTCCTCCCTGGGTGCCTGGACCCTTGCTCCAAACCCAGACTGAGTGTGTGGACTGCGGTCCCCTCTGACCCAACACTGAAATGCAGCACTGACGCCCAGACCCTCAGCCACACTCTCCGGCCCGGCACCCTGCCCAAGGGGCCGCCTTTGAGTTCCAGCCCCTGCCACGGATCTCAGGTCAGAGCCTCCAGACCGGACGCCATCCTAAGCTCTGGACTCAGACACGCCATGGCCCACTCCATACCACCTCTCCGCACTAGCATGGCCAGCATGGAGGGCGGGACCCCGCCAGCCAGACCTCCCCGCTCAACTTTCTTCCCCCACTGCCCCGCTTCCCCCACCCAGCCTTCCCCTACTCCAGAAACACACCTCCACGTCCCCAGCGCTCAGACTCAAACCCTACCTGGCGTCCTGGCTCTTCTACCTGGAGCAGGTCCTATCAGCACTACCACCGAAATGAACCAGTGCAGCGGTCCGCTTCCCCCACCTTGGATGCTGCCCTCCCAGAACCCTCCAGGCAGCAGGCGACCCCGCCCCAAGAGCCTGCTGCCACGCACGCCATGCAGTTCCTCATGCATGTTCCTTAGGCCAGTTCCCTGGCCTAAAACCTGCCAAGGGCCCGGGTCACAGAGTCCCAGGCCTGCCTGCCCACTCCCCAGACTCGGCCCCCTCCCCTCCCCTGGCTCATGAGTCCCCAGCCTTAAGGACCCTCCTGCTCCCCAATGCCACTGAGCTGCTCCCCACCTCTGGGGAGCCCCAGCCACTGCTTCTCCTCCTGCAGGGCATGCTCCCCACCACCCCATAGCTCCCCCCCACCCCATAGCTCCCTCTCTCTCCCCATTCAAGTGGAAACCAAACATCTCCTCTCCAAAAACTTCCCTTCCACCTCAGCTACAGCACGCCTCCCCCAAGCGCCCCCTCTGAAGCCTTCTTTTCTCCCCAACACTTTCCTGCACTTGCCTGTTTGTTCTATTCCTTTCCCCATCCACGTCTTGGTCCCCGCACTACAAGAGCTCCCCGAGGGCAGGCGGCTGACCTCTTTGCTCTCGTGGGTACCCCAGCATCCAGGGCAGCACCTGAAGCGTTTTCTGTGATTAACGATCCTCTGCTGACCCACTGACTAAATATTCCACTTTGTCCTCAGCAAAAGTGGGTCGGCGGTGGCGAGCCCTGCATCCACCCATCAAGGCCCAGGCAGAGGCCGGGAACTGTTCTAAAAATGCCGGACAACTGATGTGAGCGCCAGGCACATGGGAACCATTGCATAATGACCACAGGCGGATCCTGTACTCCCTCCGGATGGCTCTGGACACACCGCAAAGCTGCCGAAAGGCAGGGCTGCAATGTCCTTTCCCAAAACCCAGCCCAAAATACGCCTTGCTGTGCACTCAGTGTGCAGGTGTTGCTCAATGGTGGAGGGCTTTCAGGGGAGGATGCTGGCACTCCTCAGCACCCACTGTGTGCAGGCGCTGAGTGAGGCAGCTTCTTTCCCCAATGACAGGGAGCACCCTAGAGAGGCCGCATCTCCCTCTTGTCCCCGGCTCCACCCCTGGAGCTCAGCACAGGCTCTGATGCTCAGTGAGCGCTCAATATTCCAGGTGGGTGAATTCAGCAACAAAAAGGCTGCATCCTCTGTGGGCCTAGCTGGGGCTAATCTTTGGCCATGAGCAGAGGGCCTGGAGACAGCAGGCTCTCAAATGACCTGGACATCCCCAGTGTCCCTCCCTTCTTGCCCCTGTGACTCCCAGTATCCATGTATCTCAGGGTTTCCCAACCTTGGCACTAACACTGTGGACTAGATCATTATCTTCATGGGGACGTCCCGGGCAGTGTAGGAGGTTTAGCACCCCTGGCTCCTACCCACTCCATGCCAGTGGCACCCACCCAACCAGGCTTGACAACCAAAAGTGTCAGGTGTGGGTGGAGGACAGAATCGCCTTCTGTTGAGATACACTAGTAAGGACCACTGATGTATGTAAACCAGAGTTTCCCGAGTGGTCTGATCCCAGACTCACCTGGGGGCACTGCTTAAAAATACAGATTCCTGGAGATCACTGTGGGCACCAGGGGCGGGGCCGCTGGAGCTGTCTGTCATAAGTGCTCCCAGGGGATTCTGACCAAGGGGCCAGTCTGGAAAACACTGGCCTAACTCTCCTCCACCCTCTCCCGAGTGCAGCCTCCCGGAGGCCTCCCTAGCCTTTTCACCTGGAGATCTAAGCCACCTCCCCAACCCCAGATCCTTGTCCCTGGCCCAGGTGGGGCCCTCAGCATTTTCCAGTTTCCTCAACTGGAAAATGGAGCCTCAAGGTTCCTCTCCTGAGATCACATCCCCTTAACGAGGGCTGGACCCTCTCCAGGGCCAGGTGTCTGCACGGCAGGGGGCCAAGGGCCAGCCCCACAGGGGTGGAGGTCGGTGCCCTCCGCGGGGAAGAGGAGCTAACACGTGCGGAGCTGTCCCTGCGTGACCAGCGCTGGCCATGTGAACCCAGCTGTTGCCGCCCAGACGCCAACATCCGATCGCCCCCATCTCACAGATGCGGCAACTAAGGCACAGTACGTCAAGAGCCCTGCGCGCAGGGCCACGCAGCTAGCAGAGGGGGATTCCAATCCCGGACTGCCCAGTCCCAACGCCAGCGCTCCGGAACACCGCGCGCGCCGCCCTTGCTTAGGGACAGACTCCCGCGACTTTGCTGCAGGCGGAAGCCCGAGATCGCGGGCGTCCACCTCTGTGGCTGGGGCGCAGCGGACATCCCGGCCACCCGCAGTGGCCAAGGACACCGCAGCGGGATCCAGCCGGGGTCGCCTACCACCGCCCCGCGTCCGGCCGGGCTCCCGGTCCCCGCGTCCCGCGCCTCCTCCTCGCGGCGCGCGCTTACCTTGTGCCGGGCCTTGGGCGGCAGCGGTGTCCCGAGCCCTGAAGGCGCGCAGCAGCGAGCGCAGAGGCGCCGGCCAGCGGGCGCGCCCCCAGCCACCGCGGCGCATCCCGCCGGAGGGCCGAGCGCCCGCGCGGAGCGGGCCACGGGGAGGTGCCTGCGGGGCTGGGCGGGGCAGGGGCGGGGCCGGAGGCGG
>VBSM01003201.1:1604880-1619023 GCA_008086735.1 Cheirogaleus medius
TTGTTATAAAACAAAACATACGTATTTTAGCTTGATGAGCATCGTATGGAGACACCCTTGTAACCGCCAGCAGCTCCTTCCCGTCCCTCCCTTTGTGAGAGACAAACTCACAACCACAAGCCCGGGGCGATTTGAGCCTTGAGGGTCTCTGCAGCCTCTGCTGACTTTGGGGTTTCTGCAGCCACAGCCCTGCCTTGGGGCAAGATCCCCCTTGGGATGGGCTGGGACCCTCATCTGCGCCCAGGCAGCAGGCCTTGAAGGTTTGCTTTGCCAAGGGCCTCAGTGGTCCTCCTGGTCAACCCCTCAGCCACTGCACGAGCAGGTGCAATCGCATCTTCCCTTTCGCAGACTGGAGACGCAGACGGTCACACAGCCGGGAGTGCAGCACTATGCTGGAACGTAGCCTGGCGTCATCCCTCCTGCATCCTCCCTGAAAGGGGCCACTTCCTGCTTCCCTCACTCCTCACTTCCAAAACTTTTTAACAATAACAACAGTAGCAGCCAACACCAAGGTGGCACGGTACCATACTGAGCATATGCCATTGACTCTCTGGAGCAACTCACTGAGGAGGGTTGCTCTCTTCACACCCACTTTACAGATGAGAAAATACAAGCTGCATGGGAGCAGAGGCTGTCATGTCCCTCACTGCAGCCCTCCCCCCGTTTCCTCCTCCGTCAGCTGTAGTAGGGAGGCATGCTATCATCCCCTACTTTTTAGAGGAGGAAACTGAGGCTCAGAGAAGTGAAGGAACTTGCCCTAGGAAGTTAGGAAGGGGCAGAGTCGGAATCCAAACCCCGTTTAATGTCACGGTGCCTTTACACAGTTCTTGCCCTCTGCCCAGCATACTGGTATGCCTGGGCGAACTCCTACTCATCCTTCAAGACCCATCGTAGGTACTGCCTTCTTTCCAAAGCCTTTCCTTCAGCCTCCCTGCTGCTCTTCCCCATGCATGTGGCTCTCCCTTGTCCAGGCCCCCGGCACTGAGTGCACACTCTGTCGGGCATGCACCGCCTGGCAGCACCATCGCCAGCCCACTCAGCCACCCTGCCTCCCACTGCGCTGGGATTTTGGAGGACAGGCATTGGCCCTGGTCACTCAGGGACCCTCTGTTTTGCAGCCATTGTCCCTCTCTGCTGGGAACCGCATTTCCATTTTCTACTGGGAAGTCCCCTCCCCCCTCTAGTGGGCCCAAAGCCCCTCCCCAAGTCCAGGGTGGGCTCACCACCCAGTCTGACCAATCAGCATAGTATCCAGCCATCTGGCCCAATGACTGGTTCAGCAAAGTTGGTTCAGAGAGGCACACATTTGGGACTTGCTAGACTGGGAGAGACAAGCCCTTTTATCCACTAGCCCTGAGAGGACTGTCTGGACGTCCAGGAGCCGTTACATATTTCAGAATTAAAACATCTTGGAAGAGGAGCCTAGAGGGAGCAGCTCTGGGGCTGCTGGCATTGTCTGGGTGAGCACCTGGTTCTGGCCGTGCCTGAAGGCAGCCCTATGCCGGCTGGAATTCTCAGTAGCCCCCCTCCCTGCCATTTCCTGTTTCCTCAGCCTTGCTGGGTAGGAGGTCATTGGAAGGAGTAGGAGACAGAGATGTTAACATCAGGACAAACCCAAAGTGTACTATGAAAGGTCTCTTTCTCTTTCTCTCTCTGTCTTGTATCTGGCTTCCTGGTCCTGCTACCTGTCCCTAGACCAAGGCCTTCTCAGCCCCTCGTCTGTTTGCACATGGATGCCAGGGTGACCTACCAAATGGGGCCTCCCATGGTAGGTCTGCTCCACCTTCCCAAGTCCACACTACCAAGAGAGAAGCTGACTAGCCCTGCCCGCGCCTGGCAGACACTGTTGTCCTCGTTGCTGTGGCCTGGTTGGGGTCCCTGGACCC
Source organism: Cheirogaleus medius (assembly GCA_008086735.1). NCBI lineage: Eukaryota > Metazoa > Chordata > Mammalia > Primates > Cheirogaleidae > Cheirogaleus > Cheirogaleus medius. The sequence goes on from VBSM01003201.1 coordinate 1,606,767, forward strand.
TTTGAACTCTGAGCAGCATCTTTCAGAAGAGAAAGTGAGCGCAAAGGAAATAGGATAACAGCCCACAGTCACTGAACACTTCCCAAATGCCACGCCCTGCGCTAAACACTTTATTCACTTTATCCAAGTTAATCTTCACAAAAATCGGAAGAAGGGATTATTATGTCCTTTCACAAATGAGGTAACTGAAGCTCACAGAGACTACCCAAGGCCCTACAGCTGACACGTGACAAGCCAAGCTCAAAGCCTGGTCACTGCACTCCAGGCTTCACTGCCAAGCCACTCCAGGCAGTTCTGGGTCAGGTGACAGGCCAGCCAGGCGCAGCCCCTGCAGGGAATACAGCAGGGCTGGAGACCTCCCCAGCCCCAGCCACTCCCTAGGGCCCAGTGGGGCCCTCAGTGGCCAGCCCTGCATGTAATGTCCCTGACCCACGAGGGCCCTCCATGGAACCGACTTAGGCCAGAGTGAGACGGGCTATTCCTGAGGCTGCTGGCATCTGAGAAGCCCCGAGAAGGCTGGCGGCAGATGCCACTAGAATGCACCCTGGCTGGTAAAGGGGAAAGATGCCCTTCGTCCCCCCCCCCCCGCCCCGTCCAGAGCAGCAGGTGTGTCCTGAACACTCAGGGCTGGTCCAGGCCGTGGGAACAGACAGGAAACAGCAGGAGCACTTGCCGGCAGGTTCACCCTCGGCTATAGGGCTGAAGTCTGGGGCACGGCAAGGGCCACATGGGAGCCCTGCTCCCCCCAGTGACACTTCCAGCTCCAATGCGCTGAAATCCATCTGACCAGCACAGGAAGGCACGTGCCGGCCCTCGGCAGGTGCGGGCAGAGGGCTCCTGTTAGACACAGCTGCGCCAAGAGCCCGTCTCCTTCCCCGGAGCTCCAGCAAAAGCCCCCCGCCCAGTCTCCTGGGACCCCCGACATCACAGCTCCGACTCTGAGCCAATCCTTGCGCCCCATGGATTGGCAGGGCTGGAGACACGAGGAGAGATGGACCTGGGGCCGAGTGAGCTCACCTGAACCTCACCACCTGCACTGGGGGAGGGGAGGCTGTCCAAACACCACTGCACAACCTCTGTGGGAGCCCTGTCTCAGAGAGAGAAACGGCAGAGTGGCTGTGACCCGAGCTGCCTGTGCAGGCACATGGCCCACGCCCAGGGGGCCCTACCCTCAGTGTCCTGCTCCCCTGCTGTCACCACTCTGAAGTACACGGATCGTGTTTGAATAAGGAACTGCATCCCCACTTGCGCTAGAGCCCTGGCAAGCTGTGTAGGAGGTCACGGCTGTGGGCAACTTCCCCCCAACACACACGCACAAGCCTGAAGCAGTGACCTGCCAGGTTCAGTGTCTCTACCCGTGCTGGGAATTCCTCAGCATCCTTGTGCCCCGCAGGAGCCAGTTGGGGCAACTGCACAAGGTCTCTCTGCAGGCACAGGGCGGGGACTGGGAGTGGTTTTGTGTACGGCTGTCAAACCCAATTGCCCTGCAACTTAAAGGACAAGTCAGACTTGGGTTCACAGAGTCCACTGTATATATATATATACACACACACACATATACATATACATACACGCGCGCACACACACACACACACTCATATACATATCTCAGGATGTAGGCCATCCTCGGTGTTGGTTTCAGTGGCACCTGAGTTTGGCAGGATCAGGAGGCTGCGTCACAGATCAGCCAAGTGTGCTGTGATCAACCGGCGATGTCTGACAATGGCAAGGACAGGCCAGTGGGGCAAGTGTGCTGCAGGTGCACCAACCGCTCTGCTGTCCAGGAGGTTGCAAGAAAGCTGCTCATAGGCGTTGAAACACTAGAGGACATGGCAGGGTCAAGGTTGAAGACCCCTAAGGGCAGAGACTGTGTCTGGTCCCCGTTCAAAATCCCCTGCAGCACCCAGGCCAAGGCGCACCGTGGATGCTCGTAAATAACTAATAATCAAGGATCAAAAAGGCACCGCGGAGAGGAGGTTTTGCTTTAGGATGACGAAAATGTTTTGGAACTAGGCATGGGGGTTGTTGCCCAACACTGTGAGTGTACTAAATGCCACTGACTTGCTCAGTTTAAAATGGCTAATTTTAGATTACTCAATTTTCACCTCAAATAATTGTTTAAAAAAAGGAAAGGAATCCCTCTTAAAGAAATAAACTACCAGGAGTTACTCAGAGTGGCTTGGATGAAAAAGGAGAAGAAGGTGGGGTCTGGAAAAGTTGTGTTGAGCAAGTGTGAGTGTGTGCGAGTGATTTTGTGTGTGAACATCTGTGCGTTTGCGTTGAGTGTGTACTTATTTCTCTTTCGGACACTGATCATCTGGTCTTCCTCCAGAAAACTGATGACAGAGATCTGCAGTGTCTATTCTCAAATCAGGAGAAAGTCAGTGTGTGCCCTGCTGTGGTCTGCGTTTGAAACAGTTTCTTAAGTCTTTTGTTTTATCACAAAAATCCATGAGATGTTTGCACTCTCTCCACACACACAAAGTGTGCCTCCAAATCTCCCAGGGGACTGGCCCCAGAGGAGCAGACACAGCCACCCTAGCAGTCCCTGGGCTGTACCATGGGGGTCCGAGGACAGGGAGAGGCCCAGAGCTGGGACACCCCAGGTGGATTCTGCAGGAGCGGCCTGCTTCTCCCTGTCCCCGCTCCGCCTCACGTCCCTGTTTCTCTCTTTGCATCGTCTGTGTCTCCCTGGGTCCCCGAGGTACCAGCTGCTGTTGGATTTTGGGAATCCCTCTAAAATGCCTTGAGTCTGCTTTGAGTCAGATGGCAAATGTCCACAGAGTGATGGCTGTTATTTGGGATACCCATGGTGGGCTGTGTGCTGGGCTAATGCTAGGAGGGGCTCCACCCTCCTTGGTGGGCCACTCAAATCCTTGCTTCTTAGCATCTTGTAGAGGTGGACACAGGTTCAAGGTCAGCAGTGGCCATTGGAGGTGATGTTTCAGGGACAGGCCACCCCAGGGGTAATTTGCCTCCAGCTACAGGGGTCTCAGCCACTCTCTCTGTTGTCCACACGCTGACCCAGGTGAGGAGTCCAGGCCCATCACCTTCCTCTGGGGAAGTTCTGGGGTGGGCATTTCGGATCAGCTCTCCCACAGCCCTGGGAGAAACTCCCAGAATTCAGGAGTATTTCCCAGAATCTGCCACCCACGGACCAGCCCAGCGCCCTCTGGTGGCCACAGAGAGTGCCGGGGGCTGGTCCACCTTCCTGGACTGGGGGTTGTGGGGCCCTCAGAGCATCTGACCTCCTGGCTGGGAGTGAAATATCTCACAGTTCTGGGAGTGAGGGGCTGCGTCTCTTTGAGTTCTCTGAAATTCACCCAATTTTGCATTGTAGTTAACATGTGTCCACGTTCTTTCCACACACAACCAATATTTCTCCCCAAATCTTTAAGCATAATCGAGGCTCGGGAAGATGCAGAGTTAGCCCAGGGCCACTGTGAAAGAGCCTTCCCCAGCAGAGTGTGAGTGGACGAAATAGTCTTCCTTTCCCTATTTCATCTGGCCCCTTTCTTTGGATTTGCTTCTCTTTATTTGCCTCTGACAGAGAGACTGTGGGGTTTGGGGTGAGCAGCAACAATGGGAGAGGGATTCGCCCCTTCTGGGCTTTGCCCACTGCCTAGAATGCCCATCCCCCACGTCCCCCCAATCTCCCCCACATGCCGCTCCTCAGACGGCCCCTTTCCACCAGCCCGTGTGACATAGTCTCCCACGATTCCTGTGTCACACCTCGCTGTGAGTGTGTGTCCTGCAGTTTGACCTCCTCCCTCTGGCTCGGACGTGCCTGGGACACTCCCTGTCCTTGCACCTTCAAAGGCTCCAGCCTCAGTTCCCCAGAAACAGAGCCTGAGGCCCAGGCACAGGTGCTCATTGTGGCTGGGGAGTGCGGCCCCCAGAGTGGGAGGGAGGGAGGGAAGGAGGTGCCACCTGCCTAGCACATGACTGCTGGGTGTCGGGGACACCCGTGAGGCCAAGGATACCCTCAATCGTACCACTGGGATGCTCACTGTTAGTGACACCAAGGTGACAGGTGTGACTTGGGGCTGTCCCAGGCTGACTGAGACATGGGCCACCCTGCATACAGGTGACCCCCTCAGGATGGCCAGCTGGAGGCAGGGAGGGAGAAATCCTTCTCCCTCCTCCCATTCTTCCCTTGGTCAAGGATTTACCCCGTGGGCCTTGACTCCCATGGCCCCTGCCATGTGGGCATGGAGCAGGGTCCTACGGCAATTCCTTGGAGTCCACAGGGAAGCCTGGGCAGCAGCACATGGCAAGGCACTTCAGGGGGGTCTGAGTCCCCATGGAGCTGTGGTCGCAGCCATGGTCATGATGAGGGGTGGGAAGAGACTGCAAAAGCTCAAAGAGGAGCCACTGAGGGTGCTGTGGCCAGTGACTTACCTGCCATCAGCCTGGCCCTGCAGGAGGACAGCGGCTGCATCCCATCCCCACCGAATCCCCGAGCCCAGCAGGGTGCCTGGCACATGGCAGGGGCTCAGTACTCCCTTGCTGGATGAACACTGGAAGCCAAGTGGTCCTGGTGAAGCCTCAGTCCAAAGGAGCCAGGCACAGAGATGACATCTGGGAGGGACAGCTGTGGGGGTGGGGGGCAGAGAGGTAGAGCCTGAAGAGCTCCCCCCAGACTTGGTGGCAAGGGGCTGGGCAAGAGACCCTTCAAACAGGGGTGACCTGCCTGAGGGGCTTGGCAAGGGACTCTCAGAGCCCCTGGGGCTGTAAGATATGCAGGACAAGTGCCCTCCAGACGGGACCTCTCCTGCCCGGCCAAGGAAGGGCACTGGGCCCAGCCCCCCAGGGCTAGAAACAGGCAGGTTTATGGAGCATGTGCTCCACCACCCCCTGCCCCCGAGCCCAACCCTGGATGTTTATGCAGTTGGTTCCCAGCACTGAGACCCATCAGGAGAGACAGCAGCCCGGGAACGAGTCTCGGTCAGTGAGTTCTTGCCCTGGCTGCCTGGGGGAGCGTGGGGAAGGGGCTGCATCCACCTGCTCCCGTCGAGGACGATGTCTGCCCACCCTGACCTGGAACATGACGTGGTCCTGTGCAAGCTCCACAGAGTGTGCCAGGGGACAAAGGGCTGAGTCTAGCCAGCTGACAGGTGCATGCTGAGAGCCCGCCGTGTGCCGGCACTGGGACGGAGCAGGGGTAGGAGCCGAGTCCTGACAGTGCCAAAGACATCCCCAAGCTCACCTCCAATGCTAACAAGAGACGGGGTCTTTGTCCTTTTCAACAACTTAATTTGCATTTGTAATGGACCCTGTGAGTCACGGCATAGGTCAGGGGTCCCTCTAGCGGCTGCCAGTACGGTTACAACAGAGTTCTCACCATTTGTGCCGGAGACTCCTGAACTCCGCAGGGACATGGCAGAGGCTGTCCTTGAAAGGGTGATGAGGAGGAAATGACGGGGCCCACAGGGCAGGCTGGGCCTGGGAAACAAAGATGAGGTTGCTTAAATTTCTCGTTTCATCTTCTAAAACGATGAGAATTCGGCACTCTGCCCTCTGTGTAATGATACAAAAACAACCCGGGTTAAAGATGTCCACTTTATACCTGTGACTTCCCCTTGCTGAACAGGTGGTCGGGGCAGCCTCTCTGCTCCGCTGCCGGGGCTGGCGGATGCTTGGATGGCAAAGGACCCACTTTGGAACAGGGACGGTTATCAGCCCAGGGTCCAGGTGGCCAAGACAGTCTCTTTTTATACTTGTCATCCAGGTACACAGTTAACTGCCCTCCCTTTCACCCTCAGAAGTGCCCCGGGTGCAAGTCAATGGCCAACAGCAAATCACACCAAGGACGGTCTCGATGGCTCAGGGCTCCCTCTCGGGCCTGCTGTGCGCTCCGTGCTGAGCAGGACACCAGATCACGCATGTAAGCTGGCCTGTCCCCAAGGTATAGGACGCACAGCAGGTGCACAATGGAGGCCCTTCCCATGGGATCCTCTCTGTCCACCTCTCTGTCCCCAAGTCTCTGTCTCTAGCTCTGTCTCTCTCCCTAAGTGTCTCACTGTGTATGTCTCCATCTCTCTGTGTCTCTCGGACTTTGCTCCGTATCTCTCTCTCTGTCTTTCTGCCTGTCTCTGCATCTCCCTGGACTGTGTTCCATCTCTCTCTCAGTGTCCCTGTCTGCGTCTCTTTGGACTTTGCTCCATGTCTTTCTCTGTCTCAGCATGTCTCTGCCTCTCTCTAGACTTTATTTATCTATCTCGTCCCAGCGTCTGTCTCCCTGCATTTCTGTGTCTCTGGACTCTTTTCCATCTCTCTGTCTCTGAGCCAAAAGTGTGAATCGGGGGAGTTTTCCGTGCACTTGGCGCCGTGGATGTGGAGTCGGTTCTCCTACTGTCCATTTGGAGGTTTTTCACGTCTCTGGGGCCCTGGGCACTGCCTCACCCCGTGTTTGAGCTCGGGGATATTGCCGTGACAACCTCGGTTCTGGATGTCTGGATTGGTTTTCTGTAGGGGGTAGCGAAGCCAGCTTGCTTCTGCACTGTCATTTTGGAACCAGAATCAACGGTTGTTTTTCAAAGGTATAATTTTTTAAAAAATAAAATGATGACTTTCAAACATAAATAAAATGAGCATGTGTCAGAATTCTTGGTTGTCACTAGCTAATGGGGGACGAGTACGGTGTTCAAAACCAGTTCAAATGACAACCCAGAGAGAGGCGCACCAGCGGCTGGCCACCAACTGTCTACAGTTTACAGAGTTGTGAAATGGCTCCAAAGCAGCGAAAGGCACAGAAACCCGGCAGAATCAGATGACCCGGACTGGGGGGCGAGAGCGCTAGGTTCCCATTGAAACGATTCCCAGTAGGCCTAGCACAATTTTTCCCAACGGTTTTAACATAAAATATTTTCTTTCCTCCCTTATCCTCAAAGTGCACCCTTTTATTTCAGGGGCCTCCCGGCCGGGCTGCTATAAACTATGTGAATGCCTGCCCCCTCGGCCCTGATCCGGGCTGCCTGGGGGGCATGAGCCAGTCCATGGCCCCGTGTCCCCCACCTGCCCTCCACGGTCCGGCCAGCCCTGGTTTCTCTCCCCTTCACCGCTCTTCCATCTCTTCTCTTCCTCTTCTAGCTGACTTCCTTTAAAATTTGCAGTGACGTATGCATAAAATGCACCATCATAACCATTTCTAGGTGCACGGTTCAGTGGTGGTGAGTTTATTTACGTTGTTGTGCAACCATCATCGCCATCCATTCCCTGAATTTCTTGTCTTGCAAAACTGAAACTCTTCCCATGACACACTAACGCTCCGACGCTCTTCCCGGCAGCCCCTGGCCACCACCCTTCTGCCTTCTGTCCCTCTAGGGACCCCGCATGACTGGACTAATGCAGTGTCGGTCCCTTTGTGACTGGCTTATTGCACTTAGCATAACGTGCTGCAGGTTCGGCACGTGTCAGATTCCCGTCCCGTCTGCGGCTGCGCGCTGCTGCACGGTGTGAGCCCGCGGCCCGTCTGCGGCTGCGCACTGCTGCACGGTGTGAGCCCGCGGCCCGTCTGCGGCTGCGCGCTGCTGCATCGTGAGCCCGCGGCGTGTCCGTCTGCGGCTGCGCGCTGCTGCATCGTGAGCCCGCGGCGTGTCCGTCTGCGGCTGCGCACTGCTGCATCGTGAGCCCGTGGCCCGTCTGCGGCTGCGCGCTGCTGCATCGTGAGCCCGCGGCGTGTCCGTCTGCTCCTCTGCACACAGGTTCTCAGGTTGCTCCGCGGTCGGCTACTGCGACTGATGCTGCTTTTACATCGGTGCACACATACCTGTTTGAGTCCCTGCTTTCAGTTCTCTTGGGCATGTGCCTAGAGAGAAGTGCTGGATCTACGGTAATTCTATTTATAATTTTGTTGGAGAACCACCACCCTGTTTTTCGTAGCCACAGCAACATTTTACGTTCCCACCAACAGCACGTAAGGGTTCCCGTTTCCCCACATCCTCTCCAACACTTGTTATTTTGTTTTGTTACTTTGTTAATAACCTAATGGGTGTCAGGTGGTTATTTTTTTAAAAAAAATCTTTCTTTTTTTGAAATTTTTTTGTGGTAAAATACATATAACATAAAATGTGGCATCTAACCATTTGAAGAGCACAACTCAGTGGCATTAAGTGCCTTCCTAATGTTGTACAAGTGTCCTACCTCCCATCTCCAGAACTTTCTCATCACCCCTCACCGTTCCGACTGCCCTGACCCCTAGCAACCTCTCTTCCACTCTCTGTCCCTGTCGCCTGTGGTGGCTGCTGGCTCCTCTGCAGTGCCCTGGGGTCTCTGTTTGCCGGGTTCTGAGTGGCGGCCGTGGTGGCCCAGCCCCGGACTGGGGTGCAGGCTCTTGGAGTTCACCATGCCATGGGCGCCCTTTGCGCCGCGCTGCCTTGCCCGGTGCGGAGGTGGCCGTGCCCCTGGGGCCACTTGCAGGTGCCCCTCTGGGAGTCATTTCCACAGACCTTGCCTAGACTTCCCCCTGCAGCCCCTCCAATACTCCTGTGAGCTCCTAGGCCCCTGTAGAGACCCCCTTTCTGTGCAGAATCGGGACATGGTTTCTGTTTCTCACAAGGGAATCTTGCCTGACGCAGCCGGTTCTGTCTGGGATGGACACTCCCGGCAAGCCGTGTCGGCCCGGACAGTATATTGACACGGTGGCCCTGCCTTGAGGCTTACCGGGTCCCGGGCCCTGACTCATGGTGACATCTGCAGAGGCGGAGGGTGGCGGGGGACTCGGCCATGCAGGACTGCCTCTTCCATTGCACGGCGGTCCCTACGGGCAGGGACTCTGCGGGTGGGCTTCCCGGGTCAATGCCAGCTCTGCCTCTGGCAAGCTGTGCACCTGCAGTCCAGCCCCTTAACCTCTCTGAGCCTTGGGTTCCCGGCTGTAAAATGAGGCTACTTAAAAGGGATGATGCGTGTGCTGGTCCCGGGCAGCTGCCCTCAGTCCCTCCCGTCCTCCCTGCTCTGCTCTGGAGGCCAAGGAGCGAGGCTGCCTCCCCCAGGCTGCGTCTCCCAGGTCATCTGCTCACGAAGGCCACACCTGCTCTGCCCTGCTCTGCACGGCATCCTCAGCCCCGTCCCCCATGGCGGGCCTGCGTGACCCCAGCCTCTCTCCACTGGCCTGGCTCTGGGCCCCATCACCGCCCCTCCTGCTCACCAGTCTCTGGGTGCGGCTGGTAACAGAGCCAACCACTCCACAGTGCCCTGTCTTAGTGCCCCTGGGGGTGTGCATCGACCCGGTTACTCTTTCCTGACTGATACCACAGGCAAAGCTCCGAGCCCAAAGCCTGCCACACAGCGAGAAAGCTCTCAAGGGGGTGACCCTTGTCATCACTGAGTACACAGCTCACTGCCGGGCCAGGAGGTCTTGCCGGAGGAGAACACCAAGTGGTCGCACATCAGGGACCCTTGTGCCCGTTGAGAAAGGACAGAAATCAGAGTAGCTGAAGGGGAGGGAGGGGGGAGAAGGAAGACGCCAAGGAGGAGAAAGACAAAAATATTTACAAAAACAGGAACAACCGCAGCAGCAAAATAATGGCCCCTAAATGACTTGTACTTTCTCAAAAGATGCTTTCCTTTGTTAGGGTCAGGGAGGCCTGTCGGCCCGCCCTCTCGTGGCCACCTTTGGTATTGCTGCTGAGAATCTCAAATGACCCACAAAGTGCGAACTTCAGATGCCTGGAATGTTATTATAATACTAGGAGGAGTGTCTTAAACTACTTTTTAAATTGCTTTATCTTTTAAGTTTTATTTCAGTTACATATGGTAATACAAAATATAACTATATTTTAAAAAATATAACACACTGTTTTGTTTAGTCTGTGTGAATAAACTCCCCACAGAGCTCCTGGCCCTGAAGGGTCCCTTTGGGGACACCCTCTGCCCTCTTTAGCTCTGAGCTAAATTCTACATGCTTCTCCAGGAACCGGAGAGGATTTGATAGTCTAGGGTCACCAGATAGGACGCAGGGAACTCAGTTAAATCTGAACTCTAGATACACAACAAATGTTTCAGTGTGAGCATGTCCCATACAGTATTTCAAACCTACTTATTATAAAACATATTTGGTCTTTATCTGAACTTCAAATTTAATGTACCTAGAGAGCGCCCCCATTTCTATTTGCTATATCTGGAAACCCCGTCGTGGCATGAGTCCCATGCCAGCATCATTCCCGGGACGGTGCCGTATTTATCTGTCTCAGAAGGCACCTGCCTCCCACTTTGGGAAACGATGAGGTATGAACGAATGCACAGCAAACATGACGGCATGATAGCTCCCAGGGGCCACTCCAGCGGCTGCTCCACTGCCCAAGCCAACCCCAGGGCTTCCCTACGTCTGGGGTCAAAGAGAAAGGTCATGACCCACTGGGGAAGGGAGGGAGGGAGCAGGAGGCTGCTGGGTCTGAATCTCAGATGTACAAGAACTGGACGTTGTTGTTGTGAATTGACGTTTCTCTTCTCAGCCCCTTTTCCTGCTGGCGGGCTGAGATGGAACCTCACGCCTCCAGGTTGTGTCTGTTGGGGATGTCTGCAGAGCTGAGGCGGCACTGGGGAGCGCCCATCGCATCCTCCACCCCATCTGGCCTCAAAACTATCTCCTGGGAGGTTCCTGTCAAGTTCAAGCCTCCCCTGCTACCACCTACCCATTCAGAGCTTCAGAGAACTGCTTCTGGGCATGGGAACCTCAGTCCCCGCACTGACAGTCATACTGGCGCCTTCTCCTTGGGCTCATGGCCTCCCGGGCCTTCCCGGAGCACAGCACAGGCGCCTCACTCTGTACCCCTGTACCCCTGCGATGGCTGGTCCTTCCTTCAGCAGGGGCTGACCTGCCCTGGACAAATGCAAATGCAGAAGTCGAAATCCCTAAGTTATAAATCCAGGTCACAGGCGGCCAAATACAATATGTTCTGTCCTCCAAGTCTCACCCATGAAACTTCCTGACAACTTGCCAGACCACACCCCCATTTAGGGTTCCCAGGTCCTTGGGATTCTCTGCCAGAACTCGGTGCCCCAGGCCGGCGCAGCCTGGTCCAGGCACACTCCCCACCGTGCGCTCGCCTGTGCCCTTCTGCCCCGGACTCCAAGCTCTGCCCACCACCTCCTCCAGCGAATGCAGGCAAACATTTAAAAATGTAATAGCAAAGAGAAAATGCAGGCATGTATTCTGCCTGTAGATATGAAAACATGTTTGTAGATGGAAAAGATTCAAAGCAACATGGAAAAACTGAATTAATTATTTATGGTGAGGAGAAAGTGGGATTTTTTTCCCATTTTTATTTCTAATTTAACATTTATGGGATTCCTTCAAAGGAGAAAAAAGAAATATAAAAGGTTAAGGATGTGTCCCTAGAACTTCTAGCTTCCTATACCAGGCTGTTAGGCATTTATCATCCAGGAATTTTTAAAGCTAAGTAGATTTTCAACCATTATCTCCTCTTAAAAGAACAAATTCCATTTATTTATTGCCTGATGTAAAAAGTAGGACCTTCTTTTATTTGTCCTAAAAAAAACTCCCAAAAAACCTGCTGCTTTCAGACCTCAGGGTATTATGATCGATTACACTGTGGTCAGCAGAATAATTTCCCTGCCCCAGGATATCCACGTCCTAACCCTCAGAACCAGTGACGGTGCCGTGTTACATGCACGGGGGAATCGCAGTTACAGATGGAATGAAGGTTGCCCATCAGTCACCTCACAGTGGGGAGAAAGTCCTGGACTCTCTGGGTTGGCCCAGCGTAATCAAAAGTGGAAGAGGGTGGCAGGAGAGGAGGCCAGAGTGACGCCACGTGAGAAGGTCTCCACCTGGGTCTCTGGCCTTGAAGATGGGGGAAGGGCATGAGCCAAGGAGGGGGGGCACCTCTGGGAACAGGTGGTGGCCAGGGAATGGGGTCTCTTCTGAGCCTCTGGAAGGACCCAGCCCTGCTGATGCCTGAACACTAGCCCAGTGACACCATGCCAGACTCCTATCCTACAGAACCATAAAATAATACACTTGTGTTGTTTTAATCCAGTAACCTTGTGGCAATTTGGTGACCCTAAGAAACTAATACATGTGCCCAGATTTAATGAAGAAATCTGGACTTTTCCTAATCATAACTTTCATGGTTTGTTACATTCCACCCTATTTGCTTAACCTTTTCAGACTAAAAAGTCCAATTGTTTTCAAGGTCTCTTATAATATTTCCCAAATTGCTTTAGCTCTCTTTCCTCAGCTCTTTCTCCGCGGTGTCCCCAGATGCACAGTGACGGAAACCACATGCAGGACT